>CADEHL010000187.1:55000-637500 GCA_902827135.1 Harpagifer antarcticus | reverse complement strand
CACTGGCAGAGGAGGTGGTCTCCTGCTTTCTCCCAAATGGAGCTTTTCCTTCTTCAAGCTACCTAACTTCACTCCTTCCACCTTTGAATTCCATGCCGTCACAGTAACCAATCCTATACAATTAACCATTGTTGTTCACTACCGTCCACCAGGCGCCTTGGGGGACTTCTTGAAGGAATTAGATCATCTCCTCTCACACATCCCTGAAACTGGCCCTCCCGCTGTACTTCTCGGAGACTTCAACCTCCAGACAGGGAAGATAGACGAACTAACATCTCTGTTAACCGCCTTTGCTTTCTCACTGTCTCCATCCCCACCTACTCATAAAGCTGGCAATGTCCTTGATCTCATATTCTCAAGGAACTGCACTACTTCTAACCTCTCTGTAAACCCGCTCCACACATCCGATCACTTCTTCATTTCATTCTCTCTACCCCTTTCCAAACATAACAAGCTAATCTCTTCTCATCCTGCACCTGTCCGCTCTAACCTTTGTTCCCTCTCCCCCTCTACCTTTGCCTCATCGGTGCTCTCAGCCCTCCCTTCCTCTGACACGTTCCAACTCCTGCCTCCAAACTCTGCTGCAGAAACTCTCCTCTCTACTCTCTCATCCTCTCTGGACTCTCTCTGTCCTCTCACATCTCGGCAGGCTCGTCAGTCCCCTCCTGCTCCCTGGCTAAATGACGCACTGCGTGCTAATACAACCGTCCTTCGGGCAGCAGAGCGGAAACGGTGGAAATCCAAACACCATGACGACCTCCTAACCTATCAGGCTCTCCTCTCCTCTTTCTCTGCTTCGATCTCTCAGGCAAAAAGCACTTTCTTTCAAGATAAGATCCAATCTTCCTATTCCAATCCCAAAAAACTATTTTCCATCTTCTCCTCCCTCCTGGACCCCCCCAAAGCCCCTTCCCCCTCCTCCCTTCTGTCAAGCGACTTTGTTAACCACTTTGAAAAAAAGGTTGATGATATTCGCTCTTCTTTCGCTCTTCTGACTCACCTTTACTCACCGCTGGGTCACCAGACCCTCCTTTCACCCACACACTGACCTCCTTTTCCCCTCTCTCTCCAAGTGAGGTTCTTACCCTCATTACCTCTGCCCGACCTACCACCTGTCCTCTGGACCCTATCCCTTCAAACCTCCTTCAGACTATCGCTCCTGATATTCTATCGTTTCTCACCCATTTCATCAACACTTCTCTAACTTCTGGTCACTTTCCAAACAGTCTCAAGGAGGCAAGAGTAAACCCTCCCGTTCCTGTCTAAAACACTTGCGCTGTCTTTAAACAACTCTCCTGTTATCTCCATCAGAACAACCTTCTGGATCCGCACCAGTCTGGTTTCAAGGCAGGTCACTCCACAGAAACTGCCCTCCTTGCTGTCACTGAGGAACTGCACACTGCTAAAGCAGCCTCCCTCTCCTCTGTCATCATCCTTCTGGACCTGTCTGCTGCATTCGACACGGTGAATCATCAGATCCTCCTTCGCACTCTCCAAGAACTTGGAGTTTCAGGCTCTGCACTTTCCCTCATCACTTCATACCTCAAAGGCCGTACCTACAGGGTCACTTGGAGAGGGTCGGAGTCCGACCCTTGTCAATTAACTACAGGGGTCCCTCAGGGCTCTGTTCTTGGTCCCCTCCTCTTCTCCTTGTACACAAACTCGCTCGGATCTGTCATTAGCCCGCATGGTTTTTCATACCACTGCTACGCTGACGACACCCAATTAATTCTGTCCTTTCCCCGCGCAGAGACCCAGGTCGTCGCATCTCTGCTTGTCTAGCTGACATCTCTCAGTGGATGTCTGCTCATCACCTCAAGCTCAACCTTGACAAGACTGAACTGCTTTTCCTTCCGGGAAAAGATTGTCCCACTCTTGACCTGACAATCAACATCGGCACCTCTGTTGTTTCCCCGACTGAGACTGCAAGGAATCTGGGTGTGATCCTAGATAACAACCTGTCCTTCACTGCAAACATAGCTGCTACAACCCGCTGCTGCAGATACACGCTTTACAACATCAGGAGGATACGTCCCCAGCTGACCCAGAAAGCCACGCAGGTTCTGGTCCAGGCTCTCGTCATCTCACGCCTAGACTACTGCAACTCCCTCCTGGCTGGTCTACCTGCATGTGCCATCCGACCCCTGCAGCTCTTCCAGAATGCAGCGGCTCGTCTGGTCTTCAACCTTCCTAAATTCTCCCACACCACACCGCACCTCCGCTCCCTCCACTGGCTTCCGGTAACTGCTAGAATCCACTTCAAGACAATGGTACTTGCGTATCATGCTGCGAATGGATCTGGCCCTTCCTACATCCAGGACATGGTTAAACCGTACACCCCAGCACGTGCACTCCGCTCTGCATCAACCAAACGGCTCGCTGCACCCTCGCTGCGAAGGGGACCCAAGTTCCCATCAGCAAAAACACGTGGGTTTGCTATCCTGGCTCCAAAATGGTGGAATGAGCTCCCCATTGACATCAGGACAGCAGATAGCTTACACACCTTCCGGCGCAGATTGAAAACTCATCTCTTTCGACTCCACTTCGAGCAATAGAACTATTAACAAAGCACTTATATACTAATAAAGGACTGGCTTACCTAAAGCCAGTTGAGTAGCACTTGAAATGTTTATGCTCTATGAAACCTGATGTACTTATATGATTCTGTTTTTCTTCAAGTTTGTATTTTGTTGGTCGAACGCACTTATTGTAAGTCGCTTTGGATAAAAGCGTCAGCTAAATATAATGTAATGTAATGTAATTTAGTTTGCTGGTGCAATTGTGACTATGATGCAAAATGGAAAGACCTTGAACTGAGCCAACTGAATGTATATTAGGTGATAAATCCTCAAAGACTGCACACTCTGATCAATTAAGCCGCTGGACATTGGTTCCCCTCAATATTTGGTTCAAAATGTGCAAAGAATTAAGACTTGAAAGAAAATCCATGTTATTGAGATGGGTGGCGTTTGATAAAGATTTTAAACCAGCAGAGTTGGAATTTAGATTTAAACAATGGATCCAGAAAGGCATTACATCATATTCAGAGTTGGGTGTAACGCGTTGCCGGTAACGGAGTAGTGTAACACGTTTTACTTTTATAGTAATAACACTACAGTTGCTAACATTGCCCCGACACGCATTACTTCGTTACTTACAAAAAATCTGTCATAATCACACTGACAGACAAGAGGGGTTTCCGCCGCAGGTTTATATGTACGTAATCTGCGCGATTTGCGCATCCACATCTCCATGTGCAGTGCTGCATAAACATGGCTGAGTCAGCGATAACTTTCGAGGGGTGGAGGTATGCCCATTATTTTGAGTTCGTCCGAATAATAGACAGGAATGTGACGGTGAGGTGCAAACTGTGCCCAGGCCAGCTAAGCTGTTATCCACGGCTGTAAACACCACGTCAAACCTCAACAAACACCTGCAAAGAACACATGCTAAGGTGAAGCTAATTGCTAAGGACCCGCAAACCCAGAGTGAGGATGTTGTGAGTGCACCGCCGCCGACTCCAAAGCAGCAAAAATTAGAATTTGGAGGAGCTGTAACCAAAGCAGAGATGGACAGGCTTGTAGCATCCTTCATAGTAGAGGAAATGTTGCCCATTTGCACAGTGGAATCACCATCGTTCAGAGATAAACTGCGCAAAATACAGATAGCAGGAGACAGAGGACAGCCATGGTCAGGTAGGAGAACATTCAGGAGCTATCTGGATCAGTCTTATGCGACAATGGAAACTGAACTAAAGAGAACATTTGAAACTTTAGAATTTGTGTCTACCACTGCTGACATCTGGACTAGCCACAATAAAAGCTTTTTGGGAATGACAGCCCACTGGATTGACCCACGCGATTTCCATCGCATTGCTTGCAAAAGGATTAAAGGACAACACACATATGACGTTATTGCTAGTGAAATTGAACAAATTCATTCAAAGTTTGGACTTTCACACAAAGTCACGGACAATGGATCCAATTTTGTCAAGGCTTTCAAGGTGTATGAGCAGCAGCATCCAGCATCAGATTCTGACGAGGGAGATGATGAAGAAGATCAGGGTGTAGCTTTCACAGATGTTGGAGAAGTGCTGTCTACCAACCTAGAACAAGGACAGTTTTCTCTACCTCCACACTGGAGGTGTGCGTCACACACACTCAATTGAATTTCAGGCAATGATGTTGAAAAATGGCTTACATCAAACACCGAGTCCAAATCGGTTTACAGAAGTGCCACTGGAAAGTGTTCTGCCCTTTGGACTAAAGCAAGCCGTTCTACCGTGGCATCTGATCTCGTCAAGGATACATGCAGAAGGAAACTTATCGTGCCGACATCAACAAGATGGAATTCATTCCATGATGCCCTATCCCGCATCACTGACATCCCCATCCCAGAGTTAAATACTCTCTGTAGCCGACTGGGTATTAAAGCCCTCACTGAACGGGAGCATCAATTCCTCAAGGAATACTGCACCGTCCTGAAACCACTCACAGCGGCGTTGGATATTCTGCAAGGGGAAGACAACTGCTACTACGGCTGTCTTCTACCAACGTTGGAAATTCTGATGTCTAGGAGGACATTGGCTATACAAACTGGGCTTTCCCGCATGGCAGCAGGTCTGCCAGAAGCCATAGTAGCGGTAAGACGAATATTTGAAATATCAGAATGCATGCATGTTTTTTTGTGAAGCTGCAGATTTATGTTAACTAGGCTACATGACACTTGCACTTAGTTTTCACCAAACACTATCCCATTAGGCTGTTTTAAATGTAATCCTAAATTAGGCTCATGGGAATGTGCTGCACACTTTTAAGTGTGATGACTTGATGTAGGCTTCGTGTGATATGGAAATATGTTGCTGCCTGATGATGATAAATAGGGGCGTATTCCCTCAAACAGCTGCCTGCATGCAATCTGCGATTTTGTTTAGCTATAGGCCTCTCAAGTTACAGTGTAGCCTATCTAGCTGACCTATCCATCTTATCCAATATTTCTATCGTAGGCCATCAAGAGACGGTTTACCCGTGCTTGACAGCAGAGATGCCCTTCTTGCTGCTGTGACGTTGCCAAAGTTTAAAGTGTGATGGCTCACGGAGGAGGAAAGGAGAAAAGCCGCGCGGGCGCTGCTGACTACTGAGTGTCGTTCTGCACCCGGTGGTGTGGAGCCGGGTGCGTCTCATCAGGAATCTTCCGCCTCCTACAGCACGTCCGCTGAGAAGGATTTCTTTGCCTTCGATGAGATGGAGGGAGATACAGCTTCCTTAAACTCTGAGACAGAAGTCATTGACTATTTTAAGTCAGGGTCAGAGCTGGCAGTCTTGAGCCGCTTCCCTAATATAAAGCGCATCTTCCTGAAATACAACACCGATACCCCATTGAGTACGCCGGTTGAGAGGCTTTTCAGCCAAGAAGAAATCGGTTATCCGATAAACAATTTGAGAGACTCCTCCTAATGCGGTATAACCACTGCTTCAGTGACAAACACATCAAATAAGTGTGAAGTGTTCAGTCTGAGATCATGAGAGGGAGTGTGGCCTATGTTCACAGCCAATGCTACTTTGGCCTATTTTCGCTTTTGATTGTTGTTAATGATGTTAAAAGGCCATGTTGACTATATTGTATATTTGTTAGCTTACTGTTCAATTAATGAAGCTCATGCTTTAGGTTGTGTTCTTTTTCATTAGCCTTTAGGCTATTTAATGCTGATAGGCCTTTTTTTTGTTGAGGCAATCAATATTTGTGTATTTAATGTGTTATCAAGGCCAACCTATTATTTTGTTTTATACAGGCTATTTATTTGTAAAGTATTTTGTTTATTTTGCCAGTGTCACATCACATTGATATGGCCCACTTGTTCCGTTATTACAATGTTTCTCTTGAAATGCTCTTTACGTTTCACAGACTGTTAGCTTGTTGTGGTATAGGCTAGTAGCCTATTTTATTAAAGAGCATATAAAAAGAAAGACTTGTGTTATGTCTTCCTTATTGCAATAGTAATTGGGCAAGTGGAGTATCGCAGAGGCAAAACGCCTAGCGCGCTTACAATGTAGGTGCGCCACAGTCTGCGTGATCTGCCTGTAAGGAGGGGCGGGCCGGCCCTGCGAGTAAAGTAACGAATAAAGTAACGAGTAAAGTAAAGAGTAAAGTAATGAGTAAAGTAACGAGTTACTTTATGTAGAGAGTAACGAAGTAGTGTAATATACAGTAGCGTGGCGTGGGAAAAAAATTAGGGGAAGCCAATAATACGTCCTTTCTTTTGGGTCGGGGGTGTGGTGGTCAATGTAATAACGTAACCAGATGAGTGATTACAGCACCCGGTATCATTTTATACACATTTGTATCATACAGATGCAGGACTTACACACACCTGTTATCTAACCGACAGGTCCGCACGCACTCTCCAGCCCAAACTCTAATAAGCATTCATTCACAAACTACATCAGGAGACCTTTCACGTTTTACGTCCGATTCGCTCCTGTTTCCCTCTCTGTACACAGCTCCAGTTTGGGCATTGGCCTGTCATCTGATTGTATTTGTTGTTGCTGCTGTAGCGGAAGTTTAGTACAATTATTTTTGAGTAAATACTCCAAATCTCCACCCTACATAATTGCACTTGCTTCAGTTACTTGCTACTTTCTAACGGCGGTGAGAGTGGTGCAGTGACGCTATCTATCTTCTATCGATTCGATTTATGATTCGAAAATTATAAAAGTAGGGTAGACATGTGGATATTATCCGACTGAACACAACGTGCATTTGTCTAACAGGTTCGTTTTCCACTGACCTTATTTCGAGCTATTTTCCAAAATCCTATGGAGAAATCCCATTGCTTTCTGTTCGAGGGAACCCGAGCGCAGCTTACTTCCGGGTTTTAGGAACCACTAAGTTGATGCGATTTGATTGGATTGTGAGGCAAGGGAAGCCAGCCGCCTCTGGCTTCCCTTGGCATGGCCCTGACTAATCACAGGTTGGCAGGGGCATCACGTGAGCCTCATCTGATTGGTCAATCTCTCCATTTTTTTTCACCAAGGGAAGCCAATTTCGGCTAGCCTCCTCTCGCAGCAGAGAGTGCCATCTACTGTTTCACCATAACATCTAGAGGGGCGCTGTTTCACTCCTTGTAAAATACTCAATGAGAATGGGGGAGAGACGGGCCGGCAGCAACACACAACAAAGAATTTCCGAAACTAAACGAAGTGTTTTTATTTATTTATTAAAATTATAACTACACTCCGAAAAAACAGTGGAAGCCTGGCTTCCCTTGGCCTCCAGGAGAAAACGCCACTGGTAATATATTACTTTTTTTAAAGTAATATGTAATATGTAATATATTACTTTTTTTTTAGTAACGACCCCATCTCTGATCATATTCCTTAATAGCTACCAGTACTGGCTTGAAAAGTTTCCAACAGCTAACAGAAACCTGCAATTTGGAGCCCCAGGATTTCTACAGGTACTTACAGCTCAGGCATCACTTTAATAGAAATATTAAAATGAAAGGGAACACCGAATTTGACCTGATTGACATTTGTGTGGGCGCATACAAGGGCAACACCCAAAATAAACTGGTTTCTAGAATATACTCCTGTCTACAATCTGCCAAGAACCGCTCAACCCTATATGTGAAAGCCAAATGGGAAGTAGAAGCTAATATTACTATTACAGAAGAGGATTGGTCTAACATATGTAAAATACAATCCACCACCTCCAGCTCTGGCCTTTGGAGAAAAGTCTCATGGGAGAATATCATTTGATTTTTTCTAACTCCAAGAATAAAATACCATCAGAATGGCAGACCAGAATCTGGACACTGCTGGAGGCAGTGTAGTAATATTATGGCTGATCATTTCCACATATTCTGGAACTGTCCAGTGATCAAACCCTATTGGCTATCTATAATAATGGAAATAAATTAAATTCTTGGCTTTGAGATTCCAAACAGTTTTGATGGGATTTATTTAGCTAATATACCAGTGGAATTTAGTGTTCGGGACAAGTATCTTCTTAAAATATTACTGACAGCCAGCAAAAAGGCAATTACCAAAAAATGGCTTGTGAAATTCCACCAACAAAGGGAGAATGGATAAACATTGTAAATGACTTGTTTCGTATGGAGAGGCTGACTTTTTCTCAAGACTCTGGAGTGAAAAATGTGACAATTACTGGTCCAAATTGGTTTTGCACATGAAGAGGGGGGTCACATAACCCTGAGATATTTCCTTTATTTTGCTTTACTCCTTTTGGTACAATAGTCTATAATTCTTGCATAACTTTGCTACTATTGTATGTTTCACACAGATTGGTTGTGAACCCGTTGTGAGGGAGATCTTCCCATATCACAAGAATAATTGCTGAGAACATATTGATGATGTATTACCCCAGTGACCTGAATGTTGTATGTTACTTGTTTTTTCTTTTGTAATGTCTTAAATTAAAAATAAAGTATTAAAAAAAAACATTTTTTGATTAGATTTCTAGCGAGAAGTGTATATTGTACTTTTAGATTATCTTTTGATCCCGTTTGAATTGTGCAACGAATTACACGTATGATGTTTGTCAATTTAAAAGATAATTTTGCCAGTAAAAAAAAAAAAATGTGTCATAAAACTGTGAAGTAACACATGTTTTAGTGTGAAACGCTTAATGAACTACATCTCTGGTCTCGCAGACTCTCACAACAACACACGTCACCAAGATGGCCGTCACTACTGTCTTGTCAAAAAAACTATTGACTACCCTCACTATCACCACAATGAAACACGTCCAGAAGAATGTCATGCAAAGCTGCCTGCCTGCCTTCCTTTGATTCTCTCTGAACTGCCTGATCTTTTTCATGTTTAATGTCAACCATTTGTGCAGATAGCATGAAGTAGAAAAGATCGACGATCGCCGATGCTAGCGTTAGCATTTCTCCCCCGGCCTTAAATGGTGTATTATAGAATGATCACACCGGTGTGACAGTATTCTTCAAAGGGTTCACGAAATATGACTACTACTCTTACTGTTTAACATTACATTACATTACATTACATTGCATTTAGCTGACGCTTTTGTCCAAAGCGACTTACAATAAGTACATACGACCAGGAAGACACAGCCCAGAAGAAAAACAGAATCGTATAAGTACAGCAGGTATCATAGAGCCAAACATTTCAAGTGCTACTCAGCTGGCTATAGATAAGCCAGTCTTATGTTAGTATATAAGTGCTTTGTTAGTAATTCTATCGCTCGAAGTGGAGTCGAAAGAGATGAGTTTTCAGTCTGCGCCGGAAGATGTGCAGGCTTTCTGCCGTCCTGATGTCAATGGGGAGCTCATTCCACCATCTTGGAGCCAGGATAGCAAACCCACGTGTTTTTGCTGATGGGAACTTGGGTCTACCTCGCAGCGAGGGTGCAGCGAGTCGTTTGGCTGATGCAGAGCGGAGTGCACGCGCTGGGGTGTACAGTTTAACCATGTCCTGGATGTAGGAAGGGCCAGATCCATTCGCAGCATGGTATGCAAGTACTAGTGTCTTGAAGTGGATTCTAGCAGTTACCGGGAGCCAGTGAAGGGAGCGGAGGAGCGGAGTGGTGTGGGAACATTTTGGAAGGTTGAAGACCAGACGAGCCGCTGCATTCTGGATGAGCTGCAGAGGTCGGATGGCACATGCAGGTAGACCAGCCAGGAGGGAGTTGCAATAGTCTAGGCGTGAGGTTACGAGAGCCTGGACCAGAACCTGGGTGGCTTTCTGGGTCAGCTGGGGACGAATCTTCCTGATGTTGTACAGCGTATATCTGCAGCAACGGGTTGTAGCAGCGATGTTTGCAGTGAAGGACAGGTTGTTATCTAGGGTCACACCCAGATTCCTTGCCGTCTGAGTCGGGGAAACAACAGAGGTGCCGATGTTGATCGTCAGGTCAAGAGTGGGACAATCTTTTCCCGGAAGGAAAAGCAGTTCAGTCTTGTCAAGGTTGAGCTTGAGGTGATGAGCAGACATCCACTGAGAGATGTCAGCTAGACAAGCAGAGATGCGTGCGACGACCTGGGTCTCTGAGTGGGGAAAGGACAGAATTAATTGGGTGTCGTCAGCATTGCAGTGGTAAGAAAAACCATGCGGGCTAATGACCGATCCGAGCGAGTTTGTGTACAGGGAGAAAAGGAGGGGACCAAGAACAGAGCCCTGAGGGACCCCTGTAGTTAATTGACAAGGGTCGGACTCAGACCCTCTCCAAGTTACCCTGTAGGTACGGTCTTTGAGGTATGAGGCGAGGAGGGAGAGTGCAGAGCCTGAAACTCCAAGTTCTTGGAGAGTGCGAAGGAGGATCTGATGGTTCACCGTGTCGAATGCAGCTGACAGGTCCAACATGATGATGACAGAGGAGAGGGATGCTGCTTTAGCAGTGTGCAGTTCCTCAGTGACAGCAAGGAGGGCCGTTTCTGTGGAGTGACCTGCCTTAAAACCAGACTGGTGCGGATCCAGAAGGTTGTTCTTATGGAGATAACAGGAGAGTTGTTTAAAGACAGCGCGTTCAAGTGATTTAGACAGGAACGGGAGGAGAGACACAGGCCTGTAGTTTATAACATCAGACGGGTTGAGAGTGGGTTTTTTAAGGAGAGGGTTTACTCTTGCCTCCTTGAGACTGTTTGGAAAGTGACCAGAAGTTAGAGAAGTGTTGATGAAATGGGTGAGAAACGGTAGAATATCAGGAGCGATAGTCTGAAGGAGGTTTGAAGGGATGGGGTCCAGAGGACAGGTGGTAGGGCGGGCAGAGGTAATGAGGGTAAGAACCTCACTTGGAGAGAGAGGGGAAAAGGAGGTTAGTGTGTGGGTGAAAGGAGGGTCTGGTGACCCAGCGGTCAGTAAAGGTGAGTCAGAAAAAGAAGAGCGAATATCATCAACCTTTTTTTCGAAGTGGTTAACAAAGTCGCTTGACAGAAGTGAGGAGGGGGGAGGGGCTTTGGGAGGGTCCAAGAGGGTGGAGAAGATGGAAAATAGTTTTTTGGGATTGGAATAGGAAGATTGGATCTTATCTTGAAAGAAAGTGCTCTTTGCCTGAGAGATCGAGGCAGAGAAAGAGGAGAGGAGAGCCTGATAGGTTAGGAGGTCGTCACGGTGTCTGGATTTCCACCATTTCCGCTCTGCTGCCTGAAGGACGGTTCTATTAGCACGCAGCGCGTCATTTAGCCAGGGAGCATGGGGGGGACTGACGAGCCTGCCGAGATGTGAGAGGACAGAGAGAGTCCAGAGAAGATGAGAGAGTAGAGAGGAGAGTTTCTGCAGCAGAGTTTGGAGGCAGGAGTTGAAACGAATCAGAGGAAGGGAGGGCTGAGAGCACCGATGAGGCAAAGGTAGAGGGGGAGAGGGAACGAAGGTTACGGCGGACAGGTGCAGGCTGAGAAGAGATTAGTTTGTTATGTTTGGAAAGGGGTAGAGAGAATGAAAGGAAGAAGTGATCGGATGTGTGGAGCGGGTTAACAGAGAGGTTAGAAGTAGTGCAGTTCCTTGAGAATATGAGATCAAGGACATTGCCAGCTTTATGAGTTGGTGGGGATGGAGACAATGAGAAAGCGAAGGCGGTTAACAGAGATGTTAGTTTGTCTATCTTCCCTATCTGGAGGTTGAAATCTCCGAGAAGTACAGCCGGAGGGCCAGTTTCAGGGATGTGTGAGAGGAGATGATCTAATTCCTCCAAGAAGTCCCCCAAGGCACCTGGCGGACGGTAGTGAACAACAATGGTTAATTGTATAGGATGGGTTACTGTGACGGCATGGAATTCAAAGGTGGAAGGAATGAAGTTAGGTAGCTTGAAGAGGGAAAAGCTCCATTTGGGAGAGAGCAGGAGACCAGTGCCACCTCCTCTGCCAGTGGGTCTGGGTGTATGGGAGAAGGAATATGCTGTGGAGAGAGCTGCTGGGGTGGATGTGTTGGATGGAGTAATCCAGGTCTCCGTGAGAGCAAGGAAATCCAGGGACTGCAGGGAAGCGTAGCCAGAAATGAAGTCAGCTTTGGGGACAGCTGACTGGCAGTTCCACAGGCCACCTGAAACTAAATGTTGGATGTCAGTGGAGCATGTGGGATAGACGAGAGCAGGCTGAATATTTCGATTACGAGATACACGGGGCCAGTGATAATAGCGAGAGGACACATGAACAGGAATGGAGAAAATACACATGATTATAATAATAATAATAATAATAATAATAATAATAATAATAGCTTGGATTTATATAGCGCCTTTCAAGGGACCCAAGGTCGCTTTACAAGTAATAGGACAAAAAAAAAAAAAACATAACAAAACAAAAGTCAGACAGACAGAACAACAGATCGATTTAGGGGCCGAAAGCCTTGGCAAACAGATGGGTCTTGAGGGCCCTTTTGAAGGCGTAGAGTGTGGGGATGTTGCGAATCTCCGCAGGGAGAGCGTTCCAGAGGGTGGGGGCTGCCACACTGAAGGCTCTGTCCCCGAAGGTTCGCAGTTTGGTGCGGGGGGTGGTAAGCAGGCCAGAGTCTGAGGACCGCAGGTTCCGGGGTGGGGCATGTGGGTGAAGGATGTCCGATAGGTACTGGGGGGCAAGGGCATGGAGGGACTTGTAGGTAAGGAGGAGGATTTTGAATGATATGCGGGACTTGACCGGCAACCAGTGTAGGTGGATGAGGGTGGGAGTGATGTGCTGCCATGGCTTTGTGTGCGTGAGTACCCTAGCAGCACAGTTTTGGACATACTGGAGCCTGTCCAGGGTTTTGTTGGGAACCCCGAACAGGACACCATTGCAGTAGTCCAAGCGTGTGGTGACAAACGCATGCACCAGGGTTTCGGCAACCGACTCCGAGAGTGACGGTCGGAGTCTGGCAATGTTCCTCAGGTGATAAAAGGCCGATTTGGTCACAGATTTGATGTGGGAATGGAAGGAAAGGGTGGAATCAAGGATGACACCCAGGTTGCGGGCTTCAGGAGATGGGGAGATGGAGCAGCCGTCAACCTCAAGGACGAAGTCACCAACCTTCTGGAGCAGGGCCTTGGGTGCCACAACCATGAGCTCTGTTTTTTTGCTGTTCAGCTTAAGATAGTTGGAAGACATCCATGTGTTGATGTCATGCAGGCAGTTGATGAGAGACTGAGGGGGGAGCTGAGAGGATGGAGTGGTGCTGAGATACAATTGGGTATCATCAGCGTAGCAGTGGAAATTGAGTCCATGATGTCGGATGATCTGGCCGAGGGGGAGCATGTAAATGGTGAACAGGAGGGGGCCAAGCACAGAGCCCTGGGGTACACCGTGGTGGACTGGGGCCGGGGGTGAGTTTGAGCCACTGATGGAGACAAACTGTTTCCTGTTGTGAAGGTAGGAAGTCAACCAGGACAGCGCTGTGCCAGTGACACCCAGGAGGTCTGAGAGGCGGGTGAGGAGGATGTTGTGAGAGATGGTGTCAAATGCTGCAGAGAGGTCCAGGAGGATGAGGATGCTGAGGCTGCCAGAGTCAGCAGCAATGAGGAGATCGTTGGTGATCTTGATGAGGGCGGTCTCAGTGCTGTGTTGCTGTCTGAAGCCGGATTGGAAGGGCTCATAGAGCTCATGGTTGGACATGTACAGATGGAGTTGGCCGGCGACCACTCTTTCCAGAGTTTTGCTGAGGAAGGGAAGGTTGGAGATCGGCCGGTGGTTCTGGAGGTCGTCGGGGTCCAGGCCAGGTTTTTTGAGTATGGGGGTGACTGAGGCCAGTTTGAAGCTGGTGGGGACTATACCAGAAGCCAGAGAAGCGTTGATGATGACCACCATGTAGGGACAGAGGGTGGGTAGGCAGTCCTTGACCAGGGCTGTGGGCATGGGGTCCAGGGAGCAGGTGGAGGTCTTGGCCGAGCTGACCAGTTTGGCCACTTGGAGAACATCCACAGGGGAGAAGGAGGAGAGGTTGGAGTGGGAGAGGCGCGGCGCTTGGGGTGCGTTACCAGGTGGCTGAGGTGCAGGTAGGGGGGAAGGGCCAGTCACCAGGAGCTGCTGATGGATGGCCTCGACCTTCGCCTGGAAGAAGTCGAGGAATTTGGAGCATAGATCGGGAGCCCCTGAGGGCTGGGGGGCCTCAGGGGGCCGTAATAGGCGGTTGATGGTGGAGAACAGTCTTCTGGGGTTGCTTTGCTGAGCACCAATGAGACAGGAGTAGTAGTGAGTCTTGGCATGGGAGAGAGCTTCCTTATACATTTTGATATGCTCACGAAAGGCCAGGAGGTGGAGCGTGAGGCCAGTTGTTTTGGAGAGCCTCTCCAGCTGGCGACCAGAGGCCTTCAAACGGCGGAGTTCAGCGGTGAACCAGGGGGCAGGGCGAGTGAAGGAAACAGTCCGGGTTTTAATGGGGGCGAGAGAGTTGAGACTGAGGGATAGGACGGTGTTGTAGTGGGCTACCAGGCCGTCCACGGTGGAGTCGGAGGGACCCGAGGCCATGTGGGTAGTATGTATTATATCATGAGGGGCTAGAAAACTAAAGAAAATAAAATAAAACACCAGCGATACTTAGCTCAATCAAAGTAGGATTTGCCTCCTCGTGACTCCTGTAGGACTCCAATGTCTTTGTCAGTCTTCGTCTGTCTGACGCTCCTGGGAATAGCTACCTAAAAAGGAGCCTGATTGATGAGTTCTCACAGCAGTGGGGCCACGCCCCTCTAATTAGTTAACTCTCTACAGCTGATGGGCGACAGCTGTGCAGGGCGTGTATATTCTCACGCGGTTTCGACAGGGCTTCTGAGATGAGAGCAGATTTACAGCTTTCCCCCGAGCAGATCTGAGATGTACAGATCTCTACCAAGTAAAATGACTGCAGAACAATTATAAAGAGTAGAATAAATGAGACAGAGAAGTCGAATTAAACAAGAATATACCTTACAGTGGTTGCTGCGTCAACAGGTCTTGCCGTGACCCGATCGCTATGAAGACTGAGTTTCTTCGGATTTTAAATGCCTATTTAAATGCTTTTTAGCTGGCAAATAATTAATTCACAGCGTGTGTACTTCACGCAATCAGCTGTGCAGGGCGTGTATATTCTCACGCGGTTTCGACAGGGCTTCTGAGATGAGAGCAGATTTACAGCTTTCCCCCGAGCAGATCTGAGATGTACAGATCTCTACCAAGTAAAATGACTGCAGAACAATTATAAAGAGTAACATGTTGGGTTACTTAATGTTACTTCATGTTAAGGCTAATAAAAATGACAAGGCTGTAATGCTAACTAACGTGCTTGCTACTAGCTAGGTAGCTAACTTGATCCAGCCACTCCTGGTCCTTTCATCAGACGGGAAGCGAAAGAACGAGCAAGACCCATTGCTGGTATGATAACAACCTGGTACTAAGTACACAGGCATCTTGTTAAAGTTATCTTATCTTAGTCAGCGCCATATGGCGCTGATCTTAGCTATCTCTTAGTGGAGGAAAACAATTGTGACATCAGTTATAACATCACTTACGCGACTCTGAGATTTGTAGTCTTTCTAGTTGCGTATTTTTCATAGTCTTATATTTCAACAGTTTTACGACAAACTGTGACTTTTTTGACATGGAAATTATTTTTAAGATTGACAAACCTCATATGTGTAATTCGTGGCACAATTCAAACGGGATCGAAAGATAAGTTTTCTCTCTCCATTGACTTCAATACATTATTTTTCCGAAATAAGGTCCCATGGACCGGAAGTAGATGGGCGTGACTTCGCCACTCTATAGGTTTTGCTCTTTCGATTCTGAGAGACACCTTTCTTTTTTCAGAGGTTTTGATAGGCTAAAACATCGATTGTTTTAGCCGCAATGCATTTCGGGATATGGTGTTTAAAATCGGAAAAACATTTTTAAAAAATGAAATAATACTTTATTCCGAGTGTTCTTGCTTTTCTCTTTCGAAGTCATCACATAACGGCATTGTAATACACGGTTCGGCTGCATTAAATATTACATATCTGCCGTAGATATTTATTTATAGAGCCTTGATCAGAAGACCTTTTGACAAACTGTAAGAAACTGAATACGTGACGTGGATCATAAATATATTAGCAATTAAACAACATCTTCCATTTCTTTTCACACAATACGTCTCCTTGCAGTATCAACACTTATTCGGCTGACTTTTATATTTGATCCAATTGGTAGATAGGCTGTATTTACACCATAACGGTGCACAGCTGATAGAAAGGGATTTTTTTGTAGTTTTTAAAGATATTATTTACTACCTTTCCAACTCCTCATGCAGTTGACTGTTACAGGTCTATACAGGTTCATGGTACAATGCATAAGCTTCAAATCGAGAGACTAAAACTGTATTTTCCTTTACCGTTCTGTTTTAATTTCACAATAAAGTTAATAGTCATATTATGTTTGATATTATTATGTTTTATTAACTACACTACTGGTTTTTGAACCCACACCGCCTAGTGGTTAAAGCACGTTATTGAATGTTGTTGTTGAGTACGTTTTATTTGATGAAAACATTTCAATATTAAGAGTAGCCTACATACAAAAATTGGGGGAAAGTACGTAAAATATCAAGAAGATACTATAGTGATCTTTACAATAAAACAGTTTAGTGCAGGACGTCCAAAGATATTAACAGGAGGATGTCCAAAACAGACCAACTAATAAGGCTTTATTTAAATATTAAAGAATACTCTAAGTTAAGGTCTTCTTTTGAATAAGAAAAAAACGTTGGGGTTATCCACAGATAAATATGAAGTCTGACAAAGTACTTAACGTCCAATATATTGCATAGTTTATTTTGACACTTGACAATCACCGTCCTTCCCTGAATTTGACTCAGTCTGATTTAAGGGTTGTTTATATTTCACATCATTAATCAGAATCTGCAAAGTAACTAAAATAAATTTAGTGGAGTAAAAATACCAGGTTAACCTTTGAATTGTGGAGTAGAATTACAAAGTAGTATGCTGCTGTAACAAAAACATTTCCCAACTTGGGATCAATAAAGTATATCTTCAAGTTCCCATCAGCAATAACACGTGGGTTTGCTATCCTGGCTCCAAAATGGTGGAATGAGCTCCCCATTGACATCAGGACAGCAGAAAGCCTGCACATCTTCCGGCGCAGACTGAAAACTCATCTCTTTCGACTCCACTTCGAGCCATAGAATTACTAACAAAGCACTGATATACTAATAAAGGACTGGCTTATCTATAGCCAGTTGAGTAGCACTTGAAATGTTTGGCTCTATGATACCTGATGTACTTATATGATTCTGTTTTCTTCAAGGTTGTGTCTTCCTGCTCGAATGTACTTATTGTAAGTCGCTTTGGATAAAAGCGTCAGCTAAATGCAATGTAATGCAATGTAATCTTATCTTAAGATGATCGATGGCTACTGCCATATTTGCAACATGTGCCTCTGAACCTTGACAAGTGCATGTTTCAGGCTTATCAATTAACAACAGGAGGGGTCACAGACATAAGACCAGCTGTTAAATAAAGCTTTCTGACCTGTGGGTATATTAATTCACTCATTTATTAATTATATGTTTTAAATTTGATAACACCACTGTGTTTCGTATCCCCTAAACCTCCAGGGTGTACACAGTTTAATACTGGCAACTTCTAATTAAAATACGAAAATGTCTTATAAAGAGACGTGCCATAGAACATGTTGCGAAACACACAATAGCCAGCATGTGTAGTTCTGGGGGGGGGGGGGGGGGGGCTGGGCTGGACCCGTCCAATTCCAGTTTTGGAAAGTCTGCCGTGGTTCCATTCCATTTCATAGAGCTGTTTGACGCTCAGCGTAACCTTGTCGCACTGCCACTCCAACATCCAATCACAGGGCTTGATGACTAATCACGGGATTTGTAAAGCAAGGCGGATGTTGTAGTCCCAAACGATAGCTGGGGATTCTGGGTAGTGTAGTGTCTTCGGAAACTGTAGTGTGTTAACTCAGAAAAAACTATTTGTTTTCACCCACGCTAACTTTACATGGAAGCTGCATACACGTTATCCTGGCAAGACCTCAGATCATCTTCGTAATATCTATCAAACTATAGATCCTACACATCGACTGGACGTGGATTCTAAGAGTACAATATACACTTCTCGCCAGAAATCAAATCAAAAAGCATTTTAATGGCCAAACTATTCCACAATTTAGGATTTTCCAGAGAGGGTTATTTGTGAATAAACGTCCCTCCGGAGCGTTTGCAATGAACGGGCCGGGAGCATGTTGTTTCTCATACGACCACTAGAGCACCTCTAGTGGTCGTGTAAGAAACAACATACACTTTAAAACGTGTCTCTGGGTCGTAATAAGGGCATGAACAATCGGCCTATATGGTCGTTTTTTGTAGGTGGACAGGCTGCGTTATTTTGTGTCCTGTTTATTGACACAAACCTGAAACAGTTAGTTCCTGCAGACGCTGGTTATCTAGAAAGATGGGATTAAAATCGTGAAGGCCTGCTGACAGAGATGTGGATTTCCCTGAACATGGTTATGAAACTTTGCTGTCACCTGGTACTCAGAGTTTTATTCAAGTGGTGTGACAGAGGAGTGATGATATCTAAAGTCGGCCGTCAGGTGCGAAGGCGCTACAACGTCCAAAAACACTTCCATTGGGAGAAATGTACTGCAGCTTTAGAAAAGATGTAAATAACACAAATGTGCCGAAACACATTCTAATGAAGAAACCTCTTCACCAACTTCAAAACACATGAATTAAATTTAGAAACTAAACCATCGAAGCAAATGTAGTTTTAATTGTGATTTTAAATAATTTGTTGTAGTATTTGTTGAAATACTTTTATATCCCGATGGCAATCAATAAATCAAATGCTCTGACCAAAACAAAACATAATCCAGTATCTGTAGCAGCTATGTGACTGAAATATGTGTGTTATTGTGACTATTAATTTAATGATATGTTTTTCATTACATTTCAACTGAGGTACTGAGACTGTATGTGTGTGTTTGTGTGTGAGCGGGAGGAAGATCATGTTTCTGTAAGGCTGAGTATTCGTGAAGCATGTTTTTCTGGAAGAAAAGTGCTGGCAGGTCCTTTGGGAGCTCAGCACCTTTCTGGAAAGTTCAGAGGTTTTTCAATAGAAGTGCTCAGAGCAGCTGCTCTAAAAAGTTAGAGTACAGCTTCTGATGCTGCATGGCAGGTGAATTTAAATCAGAATATTCATGAAGAAAGGAGCTGCTACACCACTGCTGCTCCTCTATATGTATCTTTTATATGTTGATTGTTGAACGCTCCCTCCTCCTGCTTTCTCTCGACTTTACCACAGTCCAACTCTCCTCCACCTCTTCCCTTCATTCTTTAGATTATTCTTCATTTTTTCCTTCTCTGTTGTCATGACTACTAACTTTCTTTATGTCATCTCTCTTTACTTCTTATTCTGATGATTTTCCTTTACCTGACTTAACTCATTTGATTCTGGTTTCCGCCCCCACACTTATTCTTCCTCTATTTCTTTTCAGTGCTTTATGAGCCTTCTCCTCTGTCTCTTTCCTGCAGCTATTTCTCCTCCTAACTGATTTGAAAGCTTCCCACAGCAGAGTCCTGTCTGCACTGCAGATTAGTTCAGCACACAACCTAGCCCCCACCCCTCACCCTCTTCCTCCCTTTGTGATCAGACCAGGCTCTGACACCACGGCTGCACAGGTCTTACAGCTGCTTGATGAATTGATAACAGAGTAAACTCCAGTGCTTATCACATGTTTTTAAAATCTGGTATATATTTCGGAACAATGTGTGGTGCCTGTCAGTATTCAAATCTAAATGAGTATCTATTCCTGTCCTGGGCTTTAGAACTGGAACACCTTGTGATTTTAACATTCAACATGCAGCTCCCATGAGGCTTTGAGAGCGTGACAGGGCTAAGGCTCATGGGATCTTAGTCAACAGCAACATCCCTCTTGAGCCCCAGAAGCTGTCATGGAGCTCCTGGGAATGTAGCTGTGGAACACTAACAAAATGTTCAGTGTTTCATCTGATTAAACAATTGCCAAAGCACCCCCTAAGCACCCCCAAGAAATATGTTTGTTTTTTTTTCCGAAAATTATTATTATTATTTTTATTAAATTAGAAACATTATTGATTACATCAATGCAAATGTGAAACAAACACATTTTTGACCAAAACATAAAGCCAACACAGGTGATATGATTAGGCCAATGGCCAGCACCCATTCGATTTTTGACCTACCTATAGGCTAAATTACTTTGACACTTGAGTGACATCCTGTTAGCTAGAGCACCAAATTATTTGCTAACAGCAAAGTGAAAGATGGATCGATTTTTACTCCTTAAACGTCCACGTGTGGACACTCAATCAAAACCACCTGAAAGCGAGAGGGATTCTGCACATAATAGCCTAGCGTCTTGAGTAGCCTACAAGTAGCTTCTCTGGTGTTTCATTCAAGCTCTGCTCTGTGTGTGTGTGTGTGGCACGAGCCATTTTGTGTGCGTGCGCGAGCGAGAGAGAGAGAGAGCCTCGCGCACCGGTGGGTATCTACCGGAGATCGTTGTGGTTAGCATCTGGTGCTAGCTAGCCAAGCTAACGGATATAAGGAGCTTTTTCAACAACAAGGTGGAGGGAGAACTCTCTCCTGTCAGACGGAGAGTCTCAGATAACCTCAGCTCAGGTGAAGTAAAGGACTCTCAGTGTTTAGATAGTTAACTTTAGTCTAGTTATCTCAGTGGGTCTTGTTTTAAAAGGGTGTGTGATTTGTAAAATATCTATAAAGAAATAGAAAATCTGTTTACAGTTCTGTGTCATATAGATGTTGAGAGATGTATCCATAGAGCTCTTAATATTGCTCTCAAAGTGCACCAGATTGATGCTTTTAACTTAAATATTTAAAAGAATCTTCCCGGGGGAAACATGCCCCCGGACCCCACTAGAGGAGGTGAGGACCCCCCTAGAGGAGGTGAGGTCCACCCCCCACTTGTAAAAATAGCACTTTACCCCTGCTTACACCTATATGCCGTGAGCTGATTATCAAGCCTTCATTGTAACAGTCGCGGGTACACTGTGTGTGCGCGTGTGGGGAGTGTTGCAGTAGAAAATTCAACTGTAGCGCTGGTGCATTCATGGGAAACCCTTAATGTTTGAGCACCCTCTATGAAACGTCAAGCTACCCCACAGCACCCCCTAGAGAAAATCTCTGGCGCCGCCACTGTGTTCAAATATTACCAATATATTGTGAGAAATGGAAGTAATAACAACACTTGGCCCCTTCTGGGCAGTGTTTCCGTTAGAAGGTGTTTACAGAACTCTGGCTGGAAAATATCTGTATAAGTCCGACCAACTCAAATCCCTCTGGTCATACTGTACGTTAAAAATAAATTACCAATATTTATAGTGTATTACAATACATACAATACGATAATACTTTATTGGTCAGATCAATTCTGAAATTTGACTTGCATCACAGCAGCTCCATGTCCAACACCAACTCAGACACATATCTAGACACAATACATGAAACACAAACAAAGAACATTTAACATAACATCACAATCACTGAGAGAAAACTATATTAAAAATAGTCTGAACGTTGAGCTCATAGTACTTGATTTTACAATCCCTTATAATTATCGGCACCTTCTTGAGTGGATGAAGGGGTAATAACATCATTGGGGTCAGGGCTGCCCCTGGCCAACTTGTGGCCCCACCCAAAGGTGTTTCATGAGGTCCCCCTTATGTGTCGCGAGCGTTGATAGGGTGGGGTGCTAGTGGAGCACGCTCGTGAACTGTTAGCTCGCCGGAGCCTCACAGCGGGGTGACTGCGGAGCCGCATTTCTGCAAGATGAGTCCCTGCGCAGTCTGCGTGATCTGCGTGTATAGGGGCGGCCCAGATTGGGGTCATCAGGTGGGCACCCTCCTTCCTCAGTGTTTGGTTTCGTTCTCCAGAGGGCTTGCCCGGCTACACCTGGCGTCCCAGCCATGCTTTTAAGAAGCCTGGTGGTTGATGCAGCCGACCTCCATTGAGAGCAGCTGTGTTTTCCATCCTGCTGTACTGCCTCGGCTGATATACAGAGTATTTTGAAAGTTTCCGTTTGTACGCTTCAACAACTGCAGCCTCCCATGGTACAGTTAATTCAACAATGCACAAGGACTATTTTTAGGTTGACCACATGATCAAATCTGGCCTGAGATTGGTTGTGATGATCTCCGGTGGGGGGTGAGCTTCTGATCTATGTCAAGTTGCATGTCCCAGTCTTGAGCCGAGTCCAGCAGGTTCCCTTCCGCTCTAACGCTACAATATTAATAGTTCTAATTCTCATTAGGTGCCGTACACATGCTCAAATCCTGTATTTTAAGAATATTAACTGTTTGTTGTCTCTCGTATATGGTCACATTATTGGTGATAGGCTACAACAGCGAATACACTACAAATAAAGTTGGATAGCGGCTATAATGCGCTTTGCGACCGAACATTATCATACTACTTACTTACTTAACTTACTTTACTTACTACTTACTTTACCTAGCCTACTTTGAGTAACTTACTTTACTTACTTTACTGACTTTACTCACTTTACTTACTTTACTCACTTTACTTACTTTCCTGTTGTGCTGTGATTCTGGCCTAAGAGAATTATTTGACAGCAGTTACATATCCTTCAAAACGAGCCTCTCCCAGTGCATCAGGTTTGCTTTGGTACAAAATTCACTACACCCCAGACACCCCAGTTATGCAGGCTTGAAATGCTCTATGATAAATGTTATACAATATAAATGTACATGCCTTGATGATGTCCCCCTTCATAGCTTTCTCTATCAATTTTTTTCAAGCTCAATAATAAATACAGGTGATATTTGTCCAGTAAATTGAAATTCAAACCAAATCACTTACATGGCAAATAACACTGAGGTGAAGTGTGGTGACAGGGATTGCTCAAACATGTTTTATTGTTAAAAAAAAACTACACATATGAGAGGTTAGGTTTTGTAAATCAATAAATATCTGTCATCTGATGGGTAGCTGCAGTGGTGTGCTTCCAGCAGGCCGGTTGTTGGCTGTTAGAGTGGGGTCAGTTTATACATGGTGTTCTTCATACCTCTGGGTGAAAACCGTGACATCATACATCAGGCTACCAATGGTACCTGTAGATTGTTGTCTTCAGGCGTGTGATAAAGCACTTCCAGGTATGTAGACTGGCTTTGGACTTTCACAATAAGAGGATCACGTGAACATAGAGTCTCTGATAATGTGGAGTCCCAACAGGTGTCAATCGACTATAACATTTAATCGGCTCTTCCCATCATGATTAATCACAAGTTGAAACTTCTAGTATGAACGTATGTTTTGGCGGGAGATAAAACAAATACAGGTGTTGTGTTGTGATAAAGAAATGTTTGAAACACTGGTAAGAGACTTAAAATGTATTTCTTTATTATGACACTTATCACTTAGCAACAACTGTATGAGCTTTGCAGGGTATATGCTTGTTTAGTGATGACATTTGTCATGGATTAGTGCTGAGACAGTGAGGTAGTGATGGTCCTCAGCGATGGGCAGTGGTCTCCGGTCTACATAAGCAGTGATGTAGTGTAATGTAAAAATGAGAATTATTTTCCAAGAAAAGAAACAACGCAGTACCAAGCAGCAGAGATGGAGTACTTGAGTCCTGGACTCGGACTCGAGTGCCGATTTTCTGGACTCGACTCGGACTCGCGCACTGATTGACGCGACTCGGACTTGGACTCATGATTTATCTCTGACTCGTGAACTTTCCCCCCCACGATGACTCGGGCTCGACCTGTACATTGACGCTCCGACTTGGACTCAGACTCGAGCAAATTTTCTCTGGTGTCTGATGTCCACTATCCTGGCTTGCATAGTCGCGGGAAGTCATTTTTGCTCAGGGGGTGCTGCCAAAAGTGGGGAGGGGCCGCTTAAAAAAAAGAAAAAAGGCGGTGCCAGGCCAGGCCCGGCTGTCAGCGATACGAGCCGCATAAATTGTTTGTTAAAGGCGAGACACGGCAGGCAAAAACATTGTTTTTGATGCACTGGTCAATTTTGAGATGTTGTGCTATTTTGATTTCATAACATGTTTTCTTTCAGGCTTTTGGAAGGAAAACGTACAAAATACACATTTAAGTGTTCATTTTACTATAGTTTGTCTATTTGCGTCTGTATATTTCTCCTAAATTCACCAAAAGTTAGCATTCTAACGTAACATAAAGTACCGCGACCGCTGTTTGCACCATGTCATCAGAGATATCGTTAGAAAGCTGTGTCTCTCCTGCACAATCTCATCAGATCCAAATATGGTCATTTCCTTTGTATCAGCAACCAATTGTGAAAGTACGAAAGGGTCTAAAACCAAGAAACGAAATCTCATTGGCTGGTATCAACTTCTGACAACGTGATTCGTTCAGATGCGTCACGTGGTGTGCTAAAACACTTCCTGGTTAGCTTTCCGCTAGAAATTTAAATCTCAAAATGGCAAAAGAACGCGAAAAAAATCGTTGACAGAGAAGACGACAACAATTGTCACTTGCACAAAGATAAGATAAGATAAACTTTTATTAATCCCTCGTGGGGAAATTGTTTCTCTGCATTTGACCCACCCTGTGTTAGGAGCAGTGTGCTGCCATTTTGAACTGCGCCCGGGGAGCAGTGTTCCTTGCTCAGGGACACCTCGGTAGCACTTGGTCTTGCCGGGACTTGAACTGGTGACCTTCCAGTTGCCAAGCCAAGTCCCTATCGACTTCACCAATCGCCCACCAAGCAAGATTATACAAAAAACAAATGACCCCGGCCCGAACATGAAATACCTTCACAGAGTGTGTTGAGGCGCAAGCTGTCATCCAAAGAACAGGAGGGTTTAGCTAGCGCCACACTGCAATCTTTAAAGGTCGTTTTCTCAAAATGAGTTTTTTATCCTACTCTGAGTCCGACATTTCCACTTCAGTTGCACGTACATACACCAAACCTTCCAGTTACATTCCTATCAATATTATGAAGGGTTTTACAGAAGGGTTTGTTCATATGTCATTCATAGCCTGAATTATGTAAGATGTTATACCTAAAAACATGGCGAAAATTAATATTTTAGGGCTGTTGACAGTATTTTCTGATTTATGGAGTGATAAAAAGAGATATCCAATAGCCTTATATGCTAATATGACTACAAAATGAAACAAGAATTTTGAACCTTTATCCAAAGTTCAGATTTCGGTTCCTGAAATGTGTTAAAATATGCGCAAATTTAATGAGATAATGAATACTTTGCATATTCAGAAAACTTGTAATACAAGAAACAATTGCCTTATTGTAGGTAATTAACTGGATACATTTCTATCTTTAAGTTAAAAAAATTACACTCTTCACCTGGTGTCTCGCCTTAACTGTTTAATGGCTTAATAAACCATTATAGACCTACATCACTTAGCAACAGCTGCACATGCCCACATGCTAACTATGGGTCTTACAAACCTACATAACATTACAAATAGTCAGAAATTATTATTTACAATATTAATAAAACTATGAATTCAATTTTAACTGGTTGACAAGGCAAAACACTGCACAGCGGCAGCAGCATTAAAGGAAAATATCGTCACTCTCCCACGACCTAGATGACTCGGATTTTATTTATTTAGAAAATAAATTCAAGCCACCTGACTGATACAAATATATACTATGACTATTATATGCTACTGTATACAGCTAATTTTATTTTAAGTAAAATCATAACTATTTTATGTAGTTTAATCATTTTTATTGAGGTGGTCACTTTTTTTTTTAAATGTACACCACTCACCAACAGGGGGTGCTGCAGCCCCCCCAGCACCCCTACTTCCCGCGGCTATGCTGGGGTGTGTACCTGTGAGGCGAGTTCACGTACTGGGCCCCGCCAGTGCCATATAGATAGAATATCAGTATATTATTATATTATTAGTATATATTATATATAACTCATATGATGTTGGTGTGTTGGTATAGATGTGGAAGAGTGGTATCAGCTGAGAAATGTGTGTGTGTGTGTGTGTGTGTGTGTGTGTGTGTGTGTGTGTGTGTGTGTGTGTGTGTGTGTGTGTGTGTGTGTGTGTGTGTGTGTGTGTGTGTGTGTGTGTGTGTGTGTGTGTGTGTGTGTGTGTGTGTGTGTGTGGATGTACAGTGTGTGTGTACAGAGAACAATATACAGTAGATTTGGTTTACAGCAAGTCACAGTTTTCGCCTCATATCTTTCTTTCTTTCTCTCTCTCTCTCTTTCTCTCACTCCCTCATTCCCAAACTCATACACACTCTTACATATTATACCTCCTTATACCTTGTATGTGTGTGAGTGATTGTGTGTGAGAATGAGACAGGACTAAGTGTGCTCTCATGGCATTTTGTTTTTCATTTGTGCTGTTTCATGTGTCTTTGAAACAGCATGATCTTGACCCAGCTTGACCTCGATATTTTGAATTGTTTGAACTTCAAAGTCCTTTGATAATGTCAAACAGACATACACAGCCATACATACACTCCTTGAAGTAAATAAAAACACCTGGCTTCAAAGCCAAAGCTTCAAATATGTGTAGTTTGGCTGGATGGTCATTTCATTCCTGTGATACGCAACAAGCAGAAAGATGAAGAGGAGCTTCTCTCTGTGACAAGAGGTCTCATGCAGCCCGTAACTTCAGCTGCAGGACTCATCCTCTGAAACAGAAACACCCTGAGAAGGAGTCAGGACAAAGATAAAACACTTTTTTGCCAAACATGAGAAGGAGAATCTGATGTGGAGTTTGTAGTAGAGTCTGATCCTTCTTCGTCTGACCCTTCCCCTGAAATTGGAGAGGACACAGAGGATCCCATCCCGTAGCTGCGCTACATTCCTCTGCACTATCCTATCCGGAGGATCGTGTCCATTGTGGCCAGAGATGGGGTCGTTACTAAAAAAAAGTAATATATTACATATTACATATTACTTTAAAAAAAAGTAATATATTACACTACTTCGTTACTCTCTACATAAAGTAACTAGTTACTTTACTCGTTACTTTACTCGTTAATTTACTCGCAGGCCCAGCCCGCCCCTCCCTACAGGCAGATCACGCAGACTGCGGCGCACCTACAGTGTAAGCACGCCACAGTTTTGCCTCTGCGAGACTCCACTTGCACCCTCAATTACTATTGCATTATATTTTATATGCTCTAAAATAGGCTACCAGCCTACCACAACAAGCTAACAGTCTGTGAAACGTCAAGACACTAATTAATTAAACCAGTTCAAGATGCATTATTCTTATCATTCTTTATGAGCGCAGTAACGGTAAGGTATCTAATTACTTATTTATTTAGTATTCCATAACTTAGTAACAGAGATGGTCAAACTAAAGTGGTAGAGACATGGCCGAATTCCTACAATGAAGCGGGACATTGAACTGTTCACCTGTGAGAGGGCGATCAACAAAAGAGAGCGAGCGGCCCCGTTGAGGGAGTTTACAGATGAAAAGACTCAGCCATGTTTATGCAGCACTGCACGTGGAAATGTGGTCTCGCCAATCGCGCAGATTACATAGGCCTACATGTATATAAACCATAAACCCGCGTCGGAAACCCCTCTTGTCTGTCAGTGTGATTATTTTATAAAAGTAACGAAGTAACGCGCGTCGGGGCAATGTTTGTAACTGTAGTGTGATTACTGAATTATAAAAGTAACGCATTACACTACTCCGTTACCGACAAAAGTAATATTATTACAACTCTGATCGTGGCAGTGGGTAGACATCAAAACTTTTTCAAATCTGGTTTCCCTCTCACGAGGAAACGGCGCGCTACATTCCTGCTGCCAGAGGTTTGGGTTCAGGGCCCACGCGTTATGCCATTACGAGTGGCATAAATAAGAATTCATGACGTGGAATCCTTCTTTGATTTATTCTTTACCCCTGAGATCATCAGCAGTATTGTCGACATGACACACCTGCATGGGGGACGTTCGGTGGTAAACTGGAGGGATGTTGATGCCACAGATGTTTGAGCAAACATTGGATAGGATAGTGCAGAGGAATGTAGCGCAGCTACGGGATGGGATCCTCTGTGTCCTCTCCACTTTCAGGGGAAGGGTCAGACGAAGAACGATCAGACTCCACCACGTGGCGGCGCAACAAATATTCTTGTTACTCCTGTGGCAATCTCTGGTGCTATCATCCCCTTTGTGGTGTGATTGAGGAGGAGATCACTAAGCACTATGGGAACATCAGGCTTTTTCCATCCAAAAGGATTTGGAGTCCTTCATACATCTCAACCTCATCACCATCTTCTTGTTCCTCAGCAGTTCCTCTGCAGCTCCTCAACCTCTTCAGCAAAGGACTTCATCGATTCCTCTGTATCAACGTGGGATTCGGGGCAGAATTGTTCCTTCTTCTCTGCCCCCATCCGATAAATGAACTGTTTGGCAAAAAAGTGTTTTATCTTTGTGCTGACTCCTTTCAAGCACAGTTCAGATCCACACCAGATTCTCCTTCTCAGGGTG
The DNA here is from genome assembly GCA_902827135.1 of Harpagifer antarcticus. NCBI lineage: Eukaryota > Metazoa > Chordata > Actinopteri > Perciformes > Harpagiferidae > Harpagifer > Harpagifer antarcticus. The sequence goes on along the minus strand of CADEHL010000187.1, from coordinate 609,068 downwards.
TGAAAAAGAGAGAGAGAGAGAAAGAAAGATATGAGGCGAAAACTGCGACTTGCTATAAACCAAATCTACTGTATATTGTTGTCTCTGTACACACACACTGTACATCCAGACACACACACACACACACACACACACACACACACACACACACACACACACACACACACACACACACACACACACACACACACACACACACACAGATTTCTCAGCTGATACCACTCTTCCACATCCATACCAACACACCTACATCATATTAGTTGTATACATGTATTCCAATGGCTGTCAGGGCCCCATTATACAACAGGCAAAGAAACCAAGAAATGACAAGCATGTAATTCAATGGTAAAATGTCTTACATCTGGTCATATACAGTAAAAAGGACAAATGAACTATTTTCCTCCAATATAAAACCCTGACATTACAAAATGCATGATTTTATACCGGTATGGCGGAGAGATCAAAATATGTGGTTATAATGGGAGTGGATGGGACATTTTTGTCCGCGAGTGGCTAATGTGTGATTTTTTGTTTAATCTGATTCTGTGCAAAAACTAATAATCCACCAAAATCAATGTTGTTGCTAATCTTTGACATATCAAAGACTGTGATAAAAAAAGCCGACCCCCCTAACATTCATTATATGGAAAATAACTCCTTTTGTGCATGTTTTTCATAGAAAAGGCAAATTCATGTTTTCAAACTGGCAGTTCAAGGGTTAAAATCCTGAACATAAGTTAACATTTGGTATTTTTGATCAGGACTGAAGTTGATTGAAAGATTTAACCCCAAAAAGTTAAAAAAAATAAAAAAATATGAATCAATTTTTGGAAGTGGACATTTTTGTCCCGAATGACTACTCTGTGACGTTTTTGTTCAATCTGATTTTGTGCAAAAACTAATAATGCAAAAAAATCCATTTTGTTGCTAATCTTTGACATATCCAAGACTGTTATAAAAAAAAGAGCCAGTCCCCAGATATGTATTTTTTGGAAAATAACTCATTTTCTCTGTTTTCATCATGAAAAAAACCAGCGGTTTCATGTATTCAAAATGGCATTTAAAGGGTTAAAATCCTGAAAATGATTACGTTTTTGGTATTTTCTTTTAGGGCGGAAGTTGCTTTAAAGATTTAACCCAAAAAGGTTGAGAAAAAAAGCTTTTAATATAATGTTTTTATCAAAGTCTTTTGCAGTGGACATTTTTGTCTCGAATGACTAATTTGTGTAGTCTAATCGAATGATACCGGAGGATGTATAAATAAAGAAGAAAAGAGAAATCACAGGAAGACCAGGAGGGAGGAATTATGGGAGGAAGCAGGAGAGGAGTAACAGCAGAGAGCAAACCCAGCAGAAAATGAAGAACATCCTGGGGCAATGAAGCAGGAAATTATCATCAGTTTCCCTCCACAGGGATCCAACGGTGCTACTTTAGATTATTGAAGTTATCATTTCATGGACCTATTTGTTATCAACGCCTTTGTTAGCAACATAGAAATAAAGTCACTCTTAGAGAGTATTGTTGGATTGCACTGGCTCCTATGCGTTCTTCTTGCTGAGACACAGTTTTATATGTCCCTCGAGGGAACTCACGGCTGACAGAAGCATTGCAAAATAAAAAGGCCCAAACTCTGTTGTAGTTGGAGACAAACATGGATGACAGACCACGGTTACTGCTCATTCAGCTCAACCGTGTCCATTAAAACCTCTGCTGGGAAATCAGAGAGGGAACTGTGACAGCATCTGTTTGAGTTCCACAGCTGGACCGTGTCGGTGACTGACTGCTTTATTTACAAAGTACAAATACTTTATGATGGGGAGCTATTTAACAATGGCTTCCATTTGTTTTCTCTGTGAAGTCGCAGTGAGTGCACTGGAGGTCAAATCTCATTGTCACCAGATCATATCATCGTTCTGCTGGTTTGAAGGGGGCATCTTGCTAAATGTGTGTTAGTCTCAGTATTTATCATGTCGCACTCTATGGCAAGCCACTTGAGTATTTATTCGATATCCTTGATAACAGACGGCAGCTGCCTACACTAGTTGGCTCTTTGATTTCACTTGTTAGATATATGGTCAAACTAGTTTGGCACTCTGCTTTACTAGTTAAATAAAACATTGCACTAATCACTCTTTTTCAGCAACTAGTGGCACTTTTGTCCGACTAGTTACCACGTATGTCTTACTAGTGACGCCAGGAGCAGCACTAGTAACGCCAAAGTCCCAACGTGTAAGCTTTTTGATGAACTAGTGGCCCTCTGACCGTACTAGTGAGCCTAAAAGTCTTACAAGTTAACTAGTGCACTGCAAAAGCTCTGACATGTTAACTAGTTACACAAAAGAAGCACAACTAGTTAACTAGTGGCATACATTTGTCTGCACTAGTTAACGAGTGGCACCCAGAATCACTCACTAGTTAACTAGTAAAGGCAAAAGGTTCACTAGTTAACTAGTTGATGCCTCTTTTGACCTTACTAGTTAACTAGTGGGGCTCAAAATGTCTACACGTTAACTAGTGAAGCCTTTGCCTTTTACTAGTTACCTAGTGAGATACGTTTACATTCGACTAGTGAACTAGTGAGGCTTAAAATGTTCACTAGTAGTACTAGTGGATCCCAAAGGTGCACTAGTCACACTAGTTGCACAGAATGCTAATGAGGAGGAGGGGAAAGAACGCATCGAGGTCTCACATTGGCCCTAAGCTATAGAGCGCCACCCAGCCCAAATAGTTTCTTTAAGAGCTTAAATACACTGTTTTAAAATATGACCATATTTACAAAAATATAAAACAAAAGTATTTTTGTTATTATGATCAACAAGTGAAATCAAAGAGCCAACTAGTGTAGGCAGCTGCCATCTGATATCAAGGATATGGAATAAACACTCAAATGGCTGCCATAGCACTCTCATCTAAGACGACAGACACCTGATATATGGAAGTAAGTACTGTGGTGGAATTGAAACCAGTAGAAGCCAACCAATAATAATACAATTGTAAGGAAACATTTCCGCTATACTGAAAAAAAGATTTTTGAGATAAGACAGTCTTTTAAAGGATTTATTCTTGCAACAAGGAACAACGTTACATAGTGTAAAGCAGTCTGCAGCAAAGTACAAGAGTACAAGAGTCTACACAAGGTTTACATTCACATTTTCACACAGCGAATACAAGAGGAGGGGTAAAGATGGACAAGAAAACATATAGGATTGTTTCTAACACATCTTCATGCAACAGGGAAACGTCATGTTAAAATGTCTTCAACAGGGAGAAGGGGCCACCAATAAGAATACACAGACCCAACACTCTTTACAACTCCTGTGTAGGTTAGAAAATGGTTACTGGACACTGTTAGCAATTGTACATCTAGAATAATTATGTGTAAACGTTCAATGCTCTTGCAACATACAACAAGTTTCATAAGCATAACTAGAATGATAACATTTTCCATTTCAGTACACCTTCGTGTCATATTTGAAAGTGATGCATTAAAATGGAAATACCAAAGATAGCACTTAATGCTCATAAGATCTCCAAGGTGTTCAACCTTGATGAAAGATGGTGGAGAGGGAGGAGTGATGTCAGAGCCTTTGATCCATCACTGCCACTCATGTACATCATGATGTCTGCAGATATATATTCATAATGCTAATTAAACAGCAAATGCATCATTAACCCAAACCAGAGCCTCTATCAGTGCCTGTACACTCACTCCTCCTGCAGTCTCTGGCAGATGGGACTCGGTGGGAACGTAGGAAGTGACTCACTGTGGTGGATGCACACATGACTGGTCAAGTGTAAAGCCAAATTAAAGCCCTTTATCACAACAATCTCAAATGCACTGAACATTGTAGATTGATGATATGTAATGAAGTGTAGAAATGTGTAATTGGGTAACCATGAAGTAAAGCTTCTCCTTGGCCAACGGACTGGTAATGGAAAACTGTCAGCAGATTTATAAAGACATCTACTGACTGCATTAAGTTAAACTGCCGTTTCCACTCACACATACTGTACTGATACACAAGAGTTCTGATGTATGAGGACATTCAGTGGACACGTTCATTTTATGAACTGTAATCCTCCTCAGCAACACATGCCACTCCTTACAGTAAGTCAGGTAAGATCTACAATCACATCCACCCAACTTTATACAGGTACTTATCAGTAGATATATTTAAAGTTATAAAATTCGGGATTACAATCCGTGTTGAGAAAACGCCTTCTGCAGCTATTCTGCCAGGAAGTGAACAGACTGAGGACAGCTGGGTATCTGTTCACAACGAACCTACTGCAGAGTGAGAGCATCCCTCCTTCCTGCTGGGATCTGGCTGAGCACAGCACACACACAGCAGGACTCAGTTAACACAGGTGGGAACCTGCTATAGTGATCAATGGCTGGAAGCATCAATGCTTCAACCATACGTTGCATTTCCTGGGGCGGCTTTAAAATAAATGCCACTGCATGTTTGGCTCGGTTCATGAGAAGAAACTGCAGAGAGTGTAGGGTTAGGATGAGGTGGAACGTTACCCAGTTCTAAAATGTTGTTTCCTGTTCATTCCCTGTAAGAGAAGGTTATTTGAATCAGATGGAGCGCAGACCTCTGCCACAGCATGTGGTGCATTCACTTGCTCCTCTGATGTTCACACTTTCAGAGTTAGGAAGTCGTTCGGACTTTGCTGGGTTCATACGCTTTAAGTCTTAAAGAGGCCCTATTCTTCTTTTTGTGGTTTTCCCTCTCCTGTAGTGTATGCTATAGCTGTTAGGGTGTAAATGGTCTATAAAGGCTAAAATCCCTGTTATGTCCAGAGGGTGTTTCTCTCACACACTCCACTTGTTTATTTCAGTAACATCGTGACATCATTATGTACGCTTTTGTTTCTATTGGCTAGCACTCAAACACATCATACGTGATAGGCTAAAGGGCAGGACATCTATAAACGGTTGACCAATCACTACAGAGCCGGCCAGCTAATCAATCAGAGCAGACTGGGCTCTGGTTTCATACATTAAAGAATGGAGACATGTCACAGGAAAGACACTAAATACTGATATACACCTGAACATCAGCAGGAGAGGACTCTTTAAAGTAGAGACACTACATACTGATATACACCTGAACATCAGCAGGAGAGGACTCTTTAAAGTAGAGACACTACATACTGATATACACCTGAACATCAGCAGGAGAAGACTCTTTAAAGTAGAGACACTACATACTGACATACACCTGAACATCAGCAGGAGAGGACTCTTTAAAGTATAGACACTACATACTGATATACACCTGAACACCAGCAGGAGAGGACTCTTTAAAGTAGAGGCACTACATACTGACATACACCTGAACATCAGCAGGAGAGGACTCTTTAAAGTATAGACACTACATACTGATATACACCTGAACACCAGCAGGAGAGGACTCTTTAAAGTAGAGGCACTACATACTGATATACACCTGAACATCAGCAGGAGAGGACTCTTTAAAGTAGAGACACTACATACTGATATACACCTGAACATCAGCAGGAGAGGACTCTTTAAAGTAGAGACACTACATACTGATATGCACCTGAACATCAGCAGGAAAGGACTCTTTAAAGTAGAGACACTACATACTGATATACACCTGAACATCAGCAGGAGAGGACTCTTTAAAGTAGAGACACTACATACTGATATACACCTGAACATCAGCAGGAGAGGACTCTTTAAAGTAGAGACACTACATCCTGATATACACCTGAACATCAGCAGGAGAGGACTCTTTAAAGTAGAGACACTACATACTGATATACACCTGAACATCAGCAGGAGAGGACTCTTTAAAGTAGAGACACTACATACTGACATACACCTGAACATCAGCAGGAGAGGACTCTTTAAAGTAGAGACACTACATACTGATATACACCTGAACATCAGCAGGAGAGGACTCTTTAAAGTAGAGACACTACATACTGATATACACCTGAACATCAGCACGAGAGGACTCTTTAAAGTAGAGACACTACATACTGATATACACCTGAACATCAGCAGGAGAGGACTCTTTAAAGTAGAGACACTACATAATGATATACACCTGAACATCAGCAGGAGAGGACTCTTTAAAGTAGAGACACTACATTACATTACATTACATTACATTGCATTTAGCAGACGCTTTTGTCCAAAGCGACTTACAATAAGTACATACGACCAGGAAGACACAGCCCAGAAGAAAAACAGAATCATATAAGTACAACAGGTATCATAGAGCCACACATTTCAAGTGCTACTCAGCTGGCTATAGATAAGCCAGTCCTATGTTAGTATATAAGTGCTTTGTCAGCTGGCTATAGATAAGCCAGTCCTATGTTAGTATATAAGTGCTTTGATAGTAATTCTATCGCTCGAAGTGGAATCTAAAGAGATGAGTTTTCAGTCTGCGCCGGAAGATGTGCAGGCTTTCTACCGTCCTGATGTCAATGGGGAGCTCATTCCACCATCTTGGAGCCAGGATAGCAAACCCACGTGTTTTTGCTGATGGGAACTTGGGTCCACCTCGCAGCGAGGGTGCAGCGAGTCGTTTGGCTGATGCCGAGCGGAGTGCACGCGCTGGGGTGTACAGTTTAACCATGTCCTGGATGTAGGAAGGGCCAGATCCATTCGCAGCATGGTATGCAAGTACTAGTGTCTTGAAGTGGATTCTAGCAGTTACCGGGAGCCAGTGAAGGGAGCGAAGGAGCGGAGTGGTGTGGGAAAATTTTGGAAGGTTGAAGACCAGACGAGCCGCTGCATTCTGGATGAGCTGAAGAGGTCGGATGGCACATGCAGGTAGACCAGCCAGGAGGGAGTTGCAATAGTCTAGGCGTGAGATGACGAGAGCCTGGACCAGAACCTGGGTGGCTTTCTGGGTCAGCTGGGGACGAATCTTCCTGATGTTGTACAGCGTATATCTGCAGCAACGAGTTGTAGCAGCGATGTTTGCAGTGAAGGAGAGGTTGTTATCCAGGGTCACACCCAGATTCCTTGCGGTCAGAGTCGGGGAAACAACAGAGGTGCCGATGTTGATCGTCAGGTCAAGAGTAGGACAATCTTTTCCCGGAAGGAAAAGCAGTTCAGTCTTGTCAAGGTTGAGCTTGAGGTGATGAGCAGACATCCACTGAGAGATGTCAGCTAGACAAGCAGAGATGCGTGCGACGACCTGGGTCTCTGAGCGGGGAAAGGACAGAATCAATTGGGTGTCGTCAGCATAGCAGTGGTAAGAAAAACCATGCGGGCTAATGACCGATCCGAGCGAGTTTGTGTACAGAGAGAAAAGGAGGGGACCAAGAACAGAGCCCTGAGGGACCCCTGTAGTTAATTGACAAGGGTCAGACTCAGACCCTCTCCAAGTTACCCTGTAGGTACGGTCTTTGAGGTATGAGGCGAGGAGGGAGAGTGCAGAGCCTGAAACTCCAAGTTCTTGGAGAGTGCGAAGGAGGATCTGATGGTTCACCGTGTCGAATGCAGCTGACAGGTCCAACATGATGATGACAGAGGAGAGGGATGCAGCTTTAGCAGTGTGCAGTTCCTCAGTGACAGCAAGGAGGGCCGTTTCTGTGGAGTGACCTGCCTTGAAACCAGACTGGTGCGGATCCAGGAGGTTGTTCTGGTGGAGATAACAGGAGAGTTGTTTAAAGACAGCGCGTTCAAGTGTTTTAGACAGGAACGGGGAGGAGAGAGACAGGCCTGTAGTTTATAACATCAGACGGGTTGAGAGTGGGTTTCTTTAGGAGAGGGTTTACTCTCGCCTCCTTGAGACTGTTTGGAAAGTGACCAGAAGTTAGAGAAGTGTTGATGAAATGGGTGAGAAACGGTAGAATTTCAGGAGCGATAGTCTGAAGGAGGTTTGAAGGGATGGGGTCCAGAGGACAGGTGGTAGGGCGGGCAGAGGTAATGAGGGTAAGAACCTCACTTGGAGAGAGAGGGGAAAAGGAGGTTAGTGAGTGGTTGAAAGGAGGGTCTGGTGACCCAGCGGTCAGTAAAGGTGAGTCAGAAAAAGAAGAGCGAATATCATCAACCTTTTTTTCGAAGTGGTTAACAAAGTCGCTTGACAGAAGTGAGGAGGGGGGAGGGGCTTTGGGAGGGTCCAAGAGGGTGGAGAAGATGGAAAAATAGTTTTTTGGGATTGGAATAGGAAGATTGGATGTTATCTTGAAAGAAAGTGCTCTTTGCCTGAGAGATGGAGGCAGAGAAAGAGGAGAGGAGAGCCTGATAGGTTAGGAGGTCGTCACGGTGTCTGGATTTCCACCATTTCCGCTCTGCTGCCCGAAGGACGGTTCTATTAGCACGCAGTGCGTCATTTAGCCAGGGAGCAGGGGGGACTGACGAGCCTGCCGAGATGTGAGAGGACAGAGAGAGTCCAGAGAGGATGAGAGAGTAGAGAGGAGAGTTTCTGCAGCAGAGTTTGGAGGCAGGAGTTGAAACGAATCAGAGGATGGGAGGGCTGAGAGCACCGATGAGGCAAAGGTAGAGGGGGAGAGGGAACGAAGGTTACGGCGGACAGGTGCAGGCTGAGAAGAGATTATTTTGTTATGTCTGGAAAGGGGTAGAGAGAATGAAAGGAAGAAGTGATCGGATGTGTGGAGCGGGTTAACAGAGAGGTTAGAAGTAGTGCAATTCCTTGAGAATATGAGATCAAGGACATTGCCAGCTTTATGAGTTGGTGGGGATGGAGACAATGAGAAAGCGAAGGCGGTTAACAGAGATATTAGTTCGTCTATCTTCCCCGTCTGGAGGTTGAAGTCTCCGAGAAGTACAGCCGGAGGGCCAGTTTCAGGGATGTGTGAGAGAAGATGATCTAATTCCTCCAAGAAGTCCCCCAAGGCGCCTGGCGGACGGTAGAGAACAACAATGGTTAATTGTATAGGATGGGTTACTGTGACGGCATGGAATTCAAAGGTGGAAGGAGTGAAGTTAGGTAGCTTGAAGAGGGAAAAGCTCCATTTGGGAGAGAGCAGGAGACCAGTGCCACCTCCTCTGCCAGTGGGTCTGGGCGTATGGGAGAAGGAATATGCTGTAGAGAGAGCTGCTGGGGTGGATGTGTTGGATGGAGTAATCCAGGTCTCCGTGAGGGCAAGGAAATCCAGAGACTGCAGGGAAGCGTAGCCAGAGATGAAGTCAGCCTTAGGAACAGCTGACTGGCAGTTCCACAGGCCACCTGAAACTAAGTGTTGGATGTCAGAGGAGCATGTGGGATAGACGAGAGCAGGCCGAATATTTCGATTACGAGATACACGGGGCCAGTGATAGTGGCGAGAGGACACATGAACGGGAATGGAGAAAATACACATGATTATAGCATGCGAGACTAACCAAAATGAAATAAAATACCAGCGATACTTAGCTCAATCAAAGTAGGATTTGCCTCCTCTTTGCCTCCCTCGTGACTCCTGTAGGACTCCAATGTCTTTGTCAGTCTTACTCCTGTAGGACTCCAATGTCTTTGTCAGTCTTCGTCTGTCTGACGCTGAAGCTGACGCTCCAGGAAATAGCTAACTACTGATATACACCTGAACATCAACAGGAGAGGACTCTTTAAAGTAGAGACACTACATACTGATATACACCTGAACATCAGCAGGAGAGGACTCTTTAAAGTAGAGACACTACATACTGACATACACCTGAACATCAGCAGGAGAGGACTCTTTAAAGTATAGACACTACATACTGATATACACCTGAACACCAGCAGGAGAGGACTCTTTAAAGTAGAGACACTACATACTGATATACACCTGAACATCAGCAGGAGAGGACTCTTTAAAGTAGAGACACTACATACTGATATAATAATAATAATAATGCATTACATTTTTTATTAGAGCGCTTTTACAGGTGCTCAAAGCGCTTTAGAATTACATATTACACATATTAGACATGTAAATGTCATTACTGTGGACATTACCCACAGGAGCAAAGGCGGGTAAAGTGTCTTGCCCAAGGACACAACGGCCTGACGCAGTGGCGGCCGAGGTGGATTTGGAACTGGAATTCACCAACGTCCCTTGATCTGATGATCAACGCTCTCACCACTGCGCGAAAACCGCCCGTATACATATGCATATACACCTGAAGATCAGCAGGAGAGGAGTCTTTAAAGTAGAGACACCACATACTGATATACCAACCCAGTCTCACGGCATTTCGTGTTATAGTCACAACATTTAATCTATTGATTCGTGTTCACCCACACGAATTTCTCCTTTTTTTCGTGACACACAGAATGATTTTAAAAGCAATGTATTTCTATTGGTAGTATGTTTCGTGCCTGCAACATGTCTTTTTGTCCGGTCGGGTCATGGAAGACCGGAAGCTGTGGGGTTCATAAAACATGTTCTTACTCAATATCAAGCCACGATTATTGTTTTTATTTTAAATCGTATAATGTCGGACTTTTTTTGTTGTCTGTGAGGAAAATAAATGGGGCTCAGAGCCTCAGAATACTGAAATCTGTATTTTTTTAAATCTTTTTTTCCTTCTACTTTGTTATCCTTTTCTAAATAACACCTCACCAATAACACACAATTATCTATGTTTTTATTTATTTGTTTAATTCCATAATCTCTGCCTTTTTTGGCGTCCGTCAGGAACTGAATTCCAAAATAAGAATAACCGGAAACAGACGTAGGCCTATAAGGGACATTTCGAAAGGTTAGTCTGTTAACTAATGTTTTTTTGTTTACTAAACTGACATGAAGTACTGTTAATACCTTTACAGAAAATGCACTGCTCTTCTAGGTGACATTTAAAGGTATGGTAGGTAATTCACTTCGGAAGCACTTTTTGTTATATTCCATGGAATGCTCTTGGATAGCAATGAATATATTAAATGCTTTGACAATAAATACATTCAAAAAATTCATCTGTGGAAGCCGTGGCGCTGTAAAAAGCACGACCAATCATCTGAGCCGGCCCGGCTAAAATAACTGGATGGCCTACCTGCCTGTCAGCCTTACATCTGTGCACAAACTTATCTCGTGCCCTCATTGGTCATGTGTGCGTTTGTGTGTTGGAGGAGGGGCTCTGTAAGGAACTCTGAAGGAAGGGGCAGATTTTTTTCGGTTGTTTCAAATTCTAGCGCACTCGAGCTGGTTTCTCCATTCTTACCTACCTACCTACCTTTAATAAATGCAGGCACATTTTTAGCGCCTATTCATACTAAATCAGTTGTCCCTCCCCCTGGTGCCAGGTCCAACAGATCCATCTTTAGCTCAGCAGCCCTGTAAGGCTGAACCTGAACCAGCTTTTCTCCAAACTGAAGGAGGTGAGCAGAATTGTGTTGAATGCCACTTAACATATCTGAAGGGAGACTGGAATATAATATATATATAGCTGCTTTTAGTCTATTTAGGATGATGGACAGTTTGAAGCGTTGAGTGATCAGTCTGTAAACAAAATGTTAATCACCGACATTTTGGTTATGATATTAATACTAATGTTATTATATTAAAGCAGGGGTGTAGAACCTCCGGCCCCCGGGCCGTATACGGACCGTTAGACCATTTGGTACGGCCCTCGAGGTAATTTATAAACAAAGTGGCCTGTGCCTGGTGGTGGGGCTCAATGTGATATATTTTTGGTGGGGCTCAATGTGATATATTTTCAATCCCTGGCGGCGCCCCTGGGCGGTGCACACAAGGTACACACGGCCATAATAACTTTGTATTATTAGTGTAGGACACTTATGTATAACATGGAGGCGTGTGGCACAGTGGGTAGAGCCTTGGTCTGGGGATCACAGGTTCAAATCCCACTGCAGTCAGCATGTCGTTGTGTCCCTGGGCAAGACACCTCACCCTAAATTGCTCCTGTGGGGATTGCCCACAGTATTGAGTATGTAAGTCGCTTTGGATAAAAGCGTCTAACAAGTAACATGTAATGTAATGTAATATCTGAAGATGTGTAGTTTTATTCAGTGCTTGAATTGGAATAGAAAAGGTGCCAGTACTCTAAATCAGCAACTGTTTCAAGTCAATTTATTTATACAGCCCAAAAACAAGTATTTGGCTCAAAGTCATAGTATATCCTAAATGCTGGTGGGTTTGTCTCCTCACTGTATATTTTAGAAAGGCTCACTGTACTTAAACAAAATGACTCAGGGTGCATCTGAGATTAGAGGGGGTGCAGTGGTAAAGTGCTATTTTTATAAACGGGAGTGGACCTGACACCCTCTCGGGGGGTCCGGGGACATGCTCCCCCGGGAAGATTTTTTTTTTAGATATTGAAGTTAGATGCATCAATCTGGTGCAATTTGAGAGCAAAATGAAGAGATATATGGATACCTCTCAACATTCATATGAAACAACTGTAAACAGATTTACTTTTTCTTTATGGATATAAAAGAAAGTAAAGCCTGACTCCTGGCGGCTGATTTTTTTTTTAAATGTTAGACTTAAATGCATCAATCTGGTGCATTTTTAGGGGGAAATAAAGAAACTACACCCATATGAAACAGAACTGTATACATTTAAATAATCATAAAATCATAAGTACATGGCCATAACCAATACATCCCATATCCAATATGAAAAAACATTGAAACTTGTTTATTTATTTGTTTTTGGTTCATTTATAGTTGTGAGTGTGTTTGTGCTCCTGAATCAGTCTCTCCTGTCTCCCTCCTCTCCTCCCTGCTCCTAGTTTTAGCTCTCAACAAGTTTATCTTACCTTTTTTCACCTAGTTAACATTTTATTTGTATTATTCATGCAGATTTTACTAATCACTACCCCCTCAAATAGAAATATGTGTTTACATAAATGGTGACCGAACCGTTTGAGACCCACTGAGATAACTTAGACTAAGTTAACTATCTAAGCACTGTTAGAGATTAAAAGGGATTTACGCTCCGCGTTTCAAATCTCTCCGCGTTCCTACAGAGCTGATTATATGGAAGGAATTCAGTGCCGCCAAGTAAACAATAATCTACTTTAATGGCAATATCACAATGCAACACAATCGATACAATAATACATTCAATGCAATAATACATTCAATGCAATAATACATTCAATACAATTATCTTTGGGGTCCCCAATTTACCTGGTGATCACGTCAGCCAGCCAGAAGAAAGAGACTGAATCCAGCTGTGTCTTCTGTATTTATAAGCAATGGGAGAGGTCCTGTGATGCCCTGCTGACATGTCCCAAATATCACATGCGCTCACCTTCCCCCAATCTCCCTTTTGTCCTCAAAACTCACATGCTCTCTCAAAAGTCACATGTGGGGTAGGCCTCAAAAACCCAGCTCACAGTTTTACCCAAATAATTCCCATTTTTAAGCTTATCCATTGGAGCTAACATGAATACATTCAAATATTCTACTACAGCACTCAGAGAGTAATTTACCTCACCTGAGCTGTAGTTATCAGCCTCTCAGTCTGACAGCAGAGGACTCTCCCTCCACCTTGTTGTTGAAACAGCTCCTTATATCCGTTAGCGCAGCTAGCTAGCACCAGATGCTAACAACAATACACGTAACCGGTGCACGCGCTTTCTCGCTTGCGCCACACATACACTAACACACACCCTCCCGAGCTTGAATGACACACAGAGACCAATCGAGGGCATTAGTATGATCTGTATGAAAGTGGCCATGTCGGCAGGCCACATCATGTAGACAGCCAGCAGTGGCGGCGCCAGAGTACTTTTGTTGGGTAATCTATGTCAGTGTTCTTCAAATTTCTCCCTGCAAAAAAAAAAACATGGCCGAACCTCGTTTTATTCTCGGTGGAAAATGCCTATTTTAAAGTTAGTTTGGCCATTAAAATGCGTTTTGATGTCATTTGATGCGAGAAATATGAGTTGTTATTTCAGATTATGTGTGCAGTGGATGTACATGATCTTTAGTTTGCTAGTTATTACGAAGATTACTTCAGGAAGTTTTCATTGTTACCAAGGTGGTTGCTAGGGACGCTGCTATCGATATTATTTCTGTTATGTTGTGTAACTGTTTAATGGTGTTATCTTTATTGCTACCCCCTTCCCCGTCAATGTATAGTGTTGGTCCACAGCGCAAACATATTAGTTTAACAAAATCCGCATCTAAACATAGCCTACGTACGTTATTTTCCCCTGTGCAATTCCAGTCTCACATCTCACATCACATCGTCATTAACAAATACCGGAAACAGACCGAAAACATTTAAAAAAATAAAAATAATACGTTATTCCGAGTGTGCTTGCTTTTCTCTTTGAAAGTCATCACATAACGGCATTGTAATACACGGTTCGGCTGCATTAAATATTACATATCTGCCGTAGTTCTGTATGAGCCCTGATGAGAAGACTTCTAGACAAAGATGAGGAACTGAAAACGTGACGTGGATCATAAATATATCAGCCATTAAACAACATCTTACATTTCTTTTCACACAATACGTCTCCTTGCAGTATCAACACTAATTCGGCTGACTTTTATATTTGATCCAATTGGTAGATAGGCTGTATTTACACCATAAAGGTGCACAGCTAAAATGGTTAAAGCATGTTATTGAATTTCATTATGAGGACGCGGTGGACCCGTTCAAATCCAGTTTTGGACAGTCTGCCGTGGTTCCATCCCATTTCAAGTGCTGTTCGAGGCTCGGCGTAACCAAGCCCCCAGGAAGTGCGCCGGAGTCTGATGAGAATATTCGTGCTGGTCAAACGGCGGTACTACACTTCCTTTAGGTTGCTGGGCCCGGAAACACTTTTCCCATTGACTTACATTGGGAAAGAGTGGTCTGTAACTCGTTGGATAATTTTTTTTTAACTAAATAAACTACCCAGTATGAACACTTGTATAGCCCTTATTAAAAACATTCGTTCCTCAAGTTGTAAAAATGTGCTAATACCGTTATTCTGAGAGTTATTTCCCTCTGCATTATGAACGCGCATCTAACCCACGGGACCGCGCCGCCCGGCACGTTCAAGTTACGTGATCATTACTACATGAGTTTCTCTTTACCCATGGATGCACAATAACAACGGACCATATCGCCTTACTGCCAGCCCACGGAGCTGTAATAATGGATATATTGCACATGTTTGCTGTAATTCATCATTTGTAAAATATTATACTACATGGGCTGTATGATGTAAATCTTGTACCGTAAATGTTGCATTAAATAAAGTTAATATTACCGATGTAGATTAACGTTACTGTAGCTTCTTATTGCACTTGCAATTGTTTAGTTACTTGTGGGCTACTTAACATGAATAATCACAGTTACTATCCTTTTACTCCATCACATTTCAAAAAGAAATAGGCTATTGTTATTTTAACTCCACCACAGTAATCCATCATCAGCTTTACTTTTTAGATAAAGTTTTAACTCACAATTGATCATAACAGGCTTCAACATATACATTTTTACATATTACCAAGTGGTTTCATTACAACCCACACAAGTATCATGCTAAATGAAGCTCTGTTGCTTGGATATCACTAGATCCTGATGTCAGCATAATATAAAAGTACATAACGATTGATGTGTAACTTAGCATAATTTACTAGCCGCTAGCTGCAAACTGCCTCCTCGTCAATATAAATCCAGTACCATGCTGTCATGAACGCGCGGTGCTGTTACATGTATGCAAATTCACGTGCTTAATGTGAACGAGCCTTTTGGGCGGCGTGGTTAAAGTTGCGCATGCTCTATGAGTGCACATACGGGTACTTCTCAGGCATGCCGGGTAATCTGTGACGTTTCGCTCTCTCAAAAGTTGGGCCATTTTATCATCATGCGCTAATGAGCAACTCTGCTAGGAATGAATGAGGCCCCGCCTCCCACGCTGTATTCAGTTCTTATTATACATCCATGGGCGTAACCCTCGAAGCACACTCTCCAATCACAGAGCTTGAGGACTATCACCGGGTTTGTCAAACAGAGCACATGGTGTAGTCCAAACGATAGCTGGGGATTCTGGGTAGTGTAGTGTCTTCTTCTATCCTTTACTCCGAAAAAATATTTGTTTCTCCGAATCGAAGGGGAAAAATACAAAAGCATTATACACAATTTAAACCAATCATTGTTGTGTAATTAACAAGGATAATCTGGTTTTTTAGTCGATGAGTAGTGCAGATATCACTGTAAAATCAATCGACAGTAAGGGGAATACTTACTTCCGGGTGTACAATTCTCCGTTATCCAATGAGAATAGACTCTCACATTGCCTTTAAGGGCAGCCGACACAAACGAATGCCGTGCTTCCATGAGCGTCATTACCAGTAGAAATACATTGCTATTAAAATCGTGCTGTGCAACACGAAAAAAAAGGGGAAAATCGTGTTGGTGAACACGAATCAATAGATTAAAAATCGTGTTGGTGAACACGAAATGCCATGAGACTGAGTTGGACAGAGAGAGAGAGAGACACAGACACAGGTAAACAGAGAGAGACTGACACAGCACACAACAGGTGGCCTGTGGATCTATTGTCATACAAAACACTTTTTCAAATGACTATTACAAAATATATTCAAAACTCACTACTCACTCTTCAGGTGGGTCGTGTGACTCTGGCACCTGTTCGACTTGTACCTCAATGCGAGGGCATTTAAGAACAAATCTATCCATCCGAAATATACAATTAATCCTAGAAGTTCTGCTGTCTGTCTGCAATTTACTCGGCGCGAGTTTGGGGACTTTTCACTGAACGTGACGTCTCAGTAATGCATGACGCAGCAGACCCAACGTTTCGTTGCTCTGATTGGCTATAGGTCTATTCAAATTGCATTCGGAGGCATTTTGATCTGACCGCGGCCGCGCTGATATTATAACGCGAGAGAATTTTCACACCTTTGGTGTATAAAACTCCCCCACTACTTAGACTATTCCTTGCACCCCTCTCGCATAAGCCCGAATGGTCTCAACCATATTGCGTCAGTAACGTGCACTCGTTGTTACAGCAGGATCAATTTGTGTGTTATGGGCACGACCGGTAGATTTTCGCAATCCGTGTTCTCAACATGCTTACTTTAACATAATTTTTCATGGTCGGGCTAAGGTAGGGCTAAGCCATTTCTTGGTATGGTTGTAGCCTACCCCAGCCATACCCTGGCGCCGCCACTGACAGCCAGTCACCCTCTGTGAGCCAGAGTCAGACCCACATTTGCGCAGCGTTGCGTTCACAATACATACGAATTAAAAAACATCCTCAGGCCAGCAGGCCACTTAACAGGCCAGGCCATCAGGAAACCTGGCCGATGGCCAGTCCGGGCCGTCATGACGTGCCGGCGGCGGCTGAGTACCGGCATTTTACGGTAAGAAGCGCCAGTACCACATGGGTACAAATCAGAAGTGCCGGTACTGCGTACCGGTGAGTACCGGCCCAATTCAAGCACTGGTTTTATTCATGTTTTCACATAATTTTACAGGATACTGCTATATTATTTCACATGTTTTACTTCTAATATCTGATTTGTAAAAAATCACAGACAGAAATGTATATCCGTCATTTAATGGTAAGCTATTGAAATGCTGAACCCATAGATGTGTCTCCCATCACCCAAAACCCCTGACTATTCTTTCAACTCAGTATTTACATTCTTATATTTAAAGAAAATCAGCAATATCTTTCCTTTTATATCAGCTGTGCACCGTTATGGTGTAGATATAACCTATCTACCAATTGGATCAAATATAAAAGTCAGCCGAATTAGTATTGATACTGCAAGGGGACGTATTGTGTGAAGAGAAATTGAATATATTGTTTAATTGCTGATATATTTATGATCCACGTCACGTATTCAGTTTTCGTGTTAGTTCTTCCAGTTTGTCTAGAAGTCTTCTAATCAGGACTCTACAGCATAAGTAGAGAAATACGGCAGATGTGTAATATTTAATGCAGCCGAACTGTGTATTACAATGCCGTTATGTGATGACTTTCAAAGAGACAAGCAAGCACACTCGGAATGAAGTATTCCGTTTTTTATAAATGTTTTTCAGATTTCATATCGCATAAACACCATATCCCAACGTGCATTGCGGCTAAACAATCCAATCACCGAGCTTTTAGCTGAGGATCTTTGGTAATCAGTTCAATGGGTGTGTGGTGTGTATCGCAATGATGCTCGAAATGTCCCTGGCCTACGTCTGTTTCCGGTGACTTTATTTTGAAATTCAGTTCCTGAGGAATGGCTAAAAAGCCCGAGATGATAGATTTAAACGAATAATTAAAAACAAGGATAATTGTGTGTTATTGTTGAGTAAATAACAGTGTGTTATTTAGAAAAGAATAACAAATTAGACGGAAAAAAAGATTTAAAAAATACAGATTTCAGTATTCATTTATTTTCCTCACAGACGACAAAAAAAGTCCGACATTATAGGATTTAAATAAAAACAATAATCGTGGCTTGATATTGAGTAAGAACAAGTTTTTATGAACCACACAGCTTCCGGTCTTCCAAGACCCGACCGGACAAAAATACGTGTTGCAGGCACGAAACATACTACCAATAGAAATACATTGCTTTTAAAATCGTTCTGTGTGTCACGAAAAAAAGGGGAAAATCGTGTTGGTGAACACGAATCAATAGATTAAATGTTGTGACTATAACACGAAATGCCGTGAGACTGGGTTGGTCTGCGTTGCTGGTGCTCGAAGCTAACGGTGCTCTGGAGCACTGCCATCACTCGTTGTTCGGGACTCCTCCTCGCTAGTCACAACGGCATCTAGAACAGCATACATGACTTGTTAATTCCACAAACTACTGCAGCACAATACTAAATAGCAACAACAACTCTAGAAAACTGGACGTAAACAATGGTACATATGGTGTTAGCAAACAATAGCTCTAGCTAATGCTATCTGAGCTAACCATAGCTCAGGGGCTCCATAAAAGCAAGGGCTGTCGAACATAAATGTAAGTATAAAATAGGCTTGTCTGTTAGAAGTGAGCTTTACAATAGATAGGGACACAATGCTTTCAAGCAAAGAACAGAGCGTTAGCAAAAACGTACCATTGCCGTGGGTTGTTGGCCCGGTAAGAACCTCGATTTTGGAGGGCCAGAAGAAAAGTGAAAAAGTACCCCTTAGTGGAAAAGCAAAAAAAAGGGGGCCGGGCCAAACTAAGTCGGGCTAAGTCGCGCTACGTGCTGCAGTGGAAAAGCGCCATTAGTGTTTCTGACTCATTATTAGGGGTGTAACGGTATCCGTATTCGTCCCGTACCGTCACGGTTCGGACGTCACGGTTCGGCACATGCAGTCACACGGCGAATAGGTCTTTTTTTACGAGTGGGAAAAAAGTCTGTCACTCAGGGCAGCATTACACTATATATAATCCAGGGGGCGGTATTGCGCCTAAAAGCCAGCCGCCCGTAAATAACAAATGAAGAACAAGAACAAAACACAACAAAACGAACACAATATATGAAGAAGAAAAGTTAGCGATGGCGAGTTCACACAACACACAGGAGCTAGAAGACCCACCTGCTTCTTTTAAATCAGCTGTGTGGGAACATTTCGGGTTCCCTGTGGACTACAACAATGATGGGGTGCGAGTTGTGGATCGGACGAGGACGGTGTGTCGGCGTTGTTCCACAGCGGTGCGGTATGCTAGTGGTAACACGTCAAACATGCTCAATCACATCCGAGTCAGGCTCAGTCCCCAGCGAGAGGGTTTTCTCGACGGCAGGTGACATAGTTACCGCCAACAGATCTGCCCTCACTGCTGACAACGTAGACAAACTCATCTTTTTGAAGACAAACTTGAAAATAGGGTAAAGCTTGAGTACCTTTATTTAGGCATAATGGCCTCACACACTCACAAGTGAATTACACATGTTAGACATTGCTCCTAAAGGTACAGATTTTATTTTGTTTTATATTTATCATTGTATTTATTTTATATTTTGACATCAGGAGATGTTATACAGTTCTGTATTGCCTTTTATTGATTGTGATTTAAACACTTTCTTATTATTTATTTGAATATGTTCAAGACATTCTTTTTAGTTGTACAGCTTATTTAACCTTTTTGTTTGACATCAGCCAATATAATAAGGCCATCTGAGTGTTACTGTTTGTGGTTTGTTTTTAACTGTGGAATACAGTTAATGATTCCAAATGTTAGAGTTCCTTATTTTCATACCAAAACTTGCACTACTGTTAAAAATAAATAACAGCAACAAAAAAATTATGCATTTGGGACTTTTTTTTGCTTTTCCTTGTTGAACCGAAACCGTACCGAACCTGCAGAGTCTCTCAGCGGTGGGCTTAAACACCATTGTTGATTTACCGTATTTATTTTTTTCAGCAACAAACAACTGATCATTGTTTTTCACTTCCCTTATTTGTCTCTTCACTGAAAAAACTGAAATTCTGACCTTTATAAAATGTTTTATGTCAACAGATTTCACATAACTGTATTAGGTTAGTTGAAGCAATATTATACATTTTAAAGAATTACATTTCATTGAATGTCAATGTTTAATTTTTTTAAGTGTGTATTTATTTAGTACGTATATGAAAAATAGAACTCAATTTAAATCAATGTGCACTTACTGAAATGAAAAACTGGCAGATGATTAAATGTCTTTCTCAATAATATATTAGTGACAATATGTTACCAATACAGACGTGCAATACACCCTCATGCAATTCACGCTTTATTTTCTTCAAATAAAGGAATTCTGATCTGTCTAAATGAAACCGTTATCACTATTGTTTATCATACACCCTCCTGGAAAACAGAACATCAAACACAGACTGTTAAATTGACAGACATAAAGCATTTATCTACATTTATTAATCTCTGTGAAACTAAAGCACATACCTGTTCTTATGAGCTACCGAGGCACACTATACGAATGTAGGGTTTGCAAAACAACAAGCTCACAGAATGGCTTCAGCCTCCTTTTCACTTTACCATCAAATGTGTGAAAAAGCTGAACGTTCTGATTTATGGCACTGTGCACCCCCCCCCCCTGCCTGTAGCAGACTGCCACATGTTGTAAATCACACGTCTTGCATATGCCTCATGTCCCATAAGTCTCATATACCTTGATGTCTATTAGCATTGATCATTTAGCTTTATGGGAGCTGACAAATACCACAGCTTGATAGGTAATGTGTCTTTTAAATGTCAATGATGGCACTTATGTTAAGGCCTGTAAAGAGCCAGATGATGAGTGATGTTGCTGACCTGGGGGCAGGAAACCCCACTGAAGCTCAGCTGTGTGTCAGGTCAGGCTCCAGCTCTTACAGACACGTGCATTCTTCAAGCATCTGAACTACCTATGTTGTAAATGCATTATCTTTTGAATTTACACACAACATCTATTGTCTGTCCGTCCTGGGAGGGGGATCCTCCTCTGTTGCTCCCCCCGAGGTTTCTTCAATGTTTCCCCCATAACTGTAGGGGTTTATTTTGGAGTTTCTTCTGGTCCGATGTGAGGGTGCAAGGACAGAGGATGTTGTATTCATATTCTGTACATACAGTACTGTAAAGTCCACTGAGGCAAATACAAAAATGTTGATATTTGGCTGTTTAAATAACGTTGATTGATTGACTGAGCTCTCAATGTGCCTTTTTTGTAACTAAAATACAGTAACGCATTGCATGGGTGTAACTTTGGTTTGAGAAGTGGGGGGGACACAAAACAGGGGGTCCTCTGCAATGAAACATTGTTCTCGATTTAATTCCATTTCCTGCCTTTCTACAAATATATATTAGGGACTATGGTGTTAACAAATCCAAGAAAAATGTGTAGTGTATATAATGAGTGTGCAAACTTATCTATCCATGAACCTGTTTTATTTGTGATGACCTCACATCCTATAGGGGGGTCTGGGGGCATGCACCCCCGGTAAGATTATTTTCTCTAAACTTAAGTTAAAGGCATCAATCTGGTGCACAAATTAAGAGATGTATGGATACAGCTCTCAACACTAATATGAAACAGAACTGTATTTATTTCAATACTCCAAAAACCATTAGAATATGCTCACAAGCAATAACACATCATTGATATACTCCTATCTTTATCTTACCTAGTCTGCATTCTTTCTTTTTATTTATGCATATTTTACTAATCACTCCCCTTTCAAACTGTGTTTTACATTTTTTACTGATATTGGAATTATTTTTTTACTTATTTTGAACAACTATATTAAATAGATGGAAATATTTGTTTAGACCAAACCTGAGATAACTTAGACTAAAGTTTACAATATAATCACTCAGCGAGTCCTTTACCTCCCTGAGCTGACGTTATTTCAGTCCGACAGGAGAGGACTCTCCCTCTCCTTATTGTTGAAACAGCTTCTAATCGCCGTTAGTTCCGAGCTAGCACCAGATGCTAACAACAACCCCCGTGTATCTCTCTCTCTCTCTCTCTCTCTCTCTCTCTCTCTCTCTCTCTCGCCCGCCCCACAACCCCCCTCCTTATGCTCTCTTCTCTCTCTCTCTCTCTCTATCTATCTCTCTCTCTCTCTCTCTCTCTCTCTCTCTCTCTCTCTCTCCTCTCTCTCTCTCTCTCTTCTCTCTCTCTCTCTCTCTCACACACACACACAGACGCTCCTCCGTGACGATGACCACTTGCGTAAAAAAAAAAAAAAAACACATTTTAAAAGTGGGGGGGACACAAACGGGATTTTGAAAAGTGGAGGGGACATGTCCCCCCTGTCCCCAATGGAAATTACGCCCATGACGCATTGACAGACAGAGAGGAGATGCTGTAATATCTGTATAAGGTAAATAGCAAATCTCAGTGTGAGATGATTTACCATCTGCTTGCCGCTTGCTTGCTGCTTGCTTGCCGTGTGATGTCACTGGCCACAGTGGAATCACGCCGCGTGGCACTTTCCAAATAAAGACTGATGGTCTCCTGTGTCTACGGAAGGGCTCTTTGGATCGATTTCCTCGGTCACGTGGATAAGGAAAAGTCGCAGCTTAGCCGTATGCTGCTTCTTGCTCATCCTCACCCCTAGATTCCACCAGGTCCGTCTGTGGCGTGTTACGGCTGCACCGCTTCATTTCAGAAGCGGAGCGTCTTGCCTGCCGGCTCGCAGTTTTTGTTGAGTTGGCCATATTTCCTGGACTAGCTACTTTGTACAGACAAAGTTAATAATAATTGTAATATCCCAGTTATAAACGACATGAATCAAAGATGTGTTGCTGCATTTTAGTGGTAAATAAATGCATTCATCATCATAATTATTCTATATAATTTACACAGTGCCTGTAAACCGGAGGACAACAGACTACCATTCGGCTACTCCTGTCCCCACGCACGTTCAGCAAATGTGTGACAACAGCGCTTCAGCCGTTTCGCGGCCATGGCATGAGGTTTTTTTTTTTTATCTTAACGAACTCGTAGTCATGAGCAGTCCCATACCTCACCAGCAGGTGGGGTATCTGGGGATTTTGATCAATGCAGACCCCTTGAGAAGGAGGGCAGGCTACGTGCCACTCTGTCAGAGGACAGACAGACGTGGTGCGAGGAAGGGAGTCTAGAGCCTCTGTCCGTTACATTGGGCTCTATTATATCCTAGCAATAGCTACTGGTGGACAAGGGGCTTGCTCATGCCACAGTCAAAGTGTATGCAGCAGCTATCTCGTCCTGTTATGCGGGATTTGGCGGCAGACCAGTCTTTAGCCAACCGCTTATGAAGCGTTTTTTTGCAGGGGATCAGGAGACAGCGCCCAGTGGTGCATGTCTCCACCCCGCAATGGGAACTGCCATTGGTGCTCGAGGCTTTGGTTACAGAACCGTTTGAGCCTCTGGAGCTCTCCTCCCTGTAGGCGCTATCATTGAGAGAGCAATAAGCAAAAAGAAACAGCTTTGCTGCTTGCTTTAACTTCTGCCAGGAGAGTATGCAAACCGACCGCTCTATCGGTGCACCCGAGTTGCCTTCTGGTTCGTGGTGACCGTAGCAGGGCGACACTCAGACCGAACCCCTCCTCTGTTCCCAAGAACCTAAGGAGTTCTTCCAGGTTGAGGGTTATACAGCTAGACGGCTTTAGTTGTCCACCTATGAACGGCGGCGTCTTGGTCTACGCCAGGCCCGTTCATAAGTATCTCTTGGAGAGCCTTCCCCACTATGGTCCATGCCCACTCTACACGAGGTAAGCGTGTTGTGAGTGTGGGGGACATGGTTCTCCCCATGCTCCTTAGGGACCTGGGAAACGTAGTGCGCAGTGTATAGTCACTTGCGCTGGCACCTGCAGGGTGGAGCTATGGGCTTATTCAGACCAATTAGGCTCTACCCAGCCAATTAAGCCTGCAGCCCCGACGTCCCCACGGTCACAACTGGATGATAGGAAGTTGGGGTGCGGTGGCTGTTAACCAAAGGCCGGTCAGGGGCAGTGTGGTGGGTCGATGTTGTAGGGCGACAGGGAGTTTATCCATCGGGGCTCTACCCACTGTACCCATAGAGTCCAGTAGAAGGCGGAGCCTGTGTGAGATAGAATGGGGGGGTTACGTATTG
The DNA here is from genome assembly GCA_902827135.1 of Harpagifer antarcticus. Lineage (NCBI taxonomy): Eukaryota > Metazoa > Chordata > Actinopteri > Perciformes > Harpagiferidae > Harpagifer > Harpagifer antarcticus. The sequence goes on along the minus strand of CADEHL010000187.1, from coordinate 584,623 downwards.
TAACCCTAGTTATATAAGCACAGGCGGAGCCCTCTACCTAGGGGGTCTTTCCAATGCCACTCGCTGAAGAGGGTGAAGGATGACAGTCAGAAGGTGTAGCTGCCTTATATGCACACGCATTCAGGTAGGCTCGCCCTGATTGGCCAGCTACGTTTATACAACTTCAGTGTGTAAACGCTCGCGTATCATTGATGAAAGTAGTACCCATAGACGCCTCTTCATTTGAGCAAGTTTGATGCTTTAATTTGCGTTTTATAGATGATAACGTGTGGAAACTTCCGAATGCTGACAGTTTTGGGTGAGAAAGTGCCATCCTTATCAAAAAATCACATTCTTAAACAACTAATTAAGTGGATAACGATAAAATGTAGAATATGGTTTTAAACCTTCTCTATCATCACGTCATTTATTTTTCAGCTCCTGACAAATAAAAAAAAGATTATCACTGTTGGGACGTTAGAAGGACTGAGCCGCGGCATTACTTCATTAAGGTCACCTCCTGTCATAAGGTGTCTAATACTTGCATAAAAATCTATTAATTTAAATATCATGTTTTATAAGGACTTGGTTGAAGCCAGTGAACAATAGTGGTCCTGGTTAAATATGGAAACAGTCAAAGCTTCCTCGAAGCTTGTGGTTAAAGTAACCTCTTCACTGTTTATTGAATACTTCTGTCTAAAGCTATCTCTGGTGTGAACCTTCTTCCCATGATGTACGTAATGTCAGGATGTAGAACGCAACCCTAACAGCAAATACTTCTTTCTGGCACAGCAAATATTTGTATACAAACATAAATCTATTACAAAAATGAACATTCTTTTTCCTCCTTCTTCTCCCCACTCCTACCACAAATTATAGCAGTTTAATAGTCATATATTTGTGATATTTAGTGTGAGCTGATTAATCGTCCTCCTCTCCTAACAGCTTATCTCCCACTGCCTTCTGAGATGTGGTTGGGCTGTTGTCTGCAAAGTGCTGATGTAACCAAAGTGTTTTTCAGCCTGCTCCTCCTCTCCTATCTTCCTTCCTCCTCAATCAGCATATTTCATTTCTCATTCAAGATCATCCATGATAATATTGGGCAACAAACCTGTCTTTTAAACCTCAGAGTGAACCAGTCTCTCCCATCTCTGCTGTTGTTATTTCACCCCTCCATCATAAGCAGTTTTTCTAACAGTGTCATGGTTGTCAGGGACTTAATGCCTCCTGATACCCTGTTGTCTTTTCTGCTTTCATCTCATTGAGTTGCTCTAAAGCAGGTTTCTCACCTCCAGAATATTGCAGAGAAGTACAGGCTGCAAATAAATCCAGACTGTAGCTCCACATGGCTCAGAGGGAGTTCAAGCTAAATACCTAACGTCATGAATAATGCATGGTGCAGTGGGAGGAGGAAGCTCCTCTGGTCCTTCCCTAAATATATCTGTAGACAAAATAACCCACACTATGTTCAGTATCCTCCAAAACCTCTAAATGCTTTAACTTGGGTATTATTGTCTTTAGAGGTTATTTGCATTACAAGATTTTAAAATAATAGCCTAGTAAATAAAAATATATTTCATTGAAATATTACTTGATAAACTAGGAAACGGGGCATTAATAGTTCCACTGATGTATCATAAACTGTTTCAAACTAGTGTTAAGAAATTAAACTGGTCATTATTCTCTCTATTGATATTTCTGTGAAAACATCCCTTTCTCTATTTATTAAAGTGTCTCGCCATCTTAAAAGATTACATTTCAACAAATCATAATTATTTTAATATATAATATAATAGTAATAACTTATATTGCCAATTCTAACAGATTATTCGAAATAAACATAAACACTGTCCATTCTATCTGTCTTTCAAGAGCAGCCTTCAATAACTTGACTGACAAATGGTGCAACTCCCATCACTGTGCAGCTTCATCTGTCATTCACTCAGTGACATACTTTGTGTTGTATAGGGGTTGTCGTCTGCTTATTGCTATAGCCAAAGATTTGACAGTTTGATTCAAGATGAAAAGCAAACAGCATCCTCCTGGGGTGAAAAGCCAGTGGTGAACAAGTGTTCACGGGCCTATTTATTAAAGCCTTGCGTAGGATTGACCTGGGAAGGTTGCTTACGTACACTCTAAAACAAATGCCTTGGCTCAACAAAGAAAATCAACGCAACAGTTTGCATCAATGTTTATTGAGTTAAGACAACTTCTAATGAATTGTCTTAAAGCTCTTATTGTCTTTTTGAGTTAGGGGAGAATGCTTTTCCTCTACAATCAGTTTTTAATTATCACTTACTTAATAATTGGTAGCATAAACACAAGTTTTGAAGTTGATTACTCAAAGATTAAGTTGTTCCGGACGAGTTTTACCACATGATTTTAAAAGGAATTTTAGGTTGTATGTACTTTACTTACCCTCATTGTGAACACACGTTTTTAAGTTGACAACCATTTATAAATTAAGTTGCTTCCAAATATATTGTATTCAATAGTTTTTTTTCTAGCTTTTTAATGTTTTTGCCTTTTACAGAAAGACTTAATTGATTCCACAACAAAAATATTAGGCAATTCACTTTTTATTTTTGAACTGCAGTTGTTTATTTCAACACTGGTGTTTCAATCAGGAGAGAATTCATATTAGTTTGAACATGTATTGACACATGCCATATGAAGGTGCATGAACACCTGAAATCACAGCTGACTGCAGGAGAGAGGAGAACCATTTTATAGTTTGGCTGCAGCACGTTGATTGGCTGCTGGAGAATGAGGTGTGAAATGTAATAGGTTAAAGAGAACGCCTGTGATGAGCTGATTATATGCAGCTGCGGAGTGAATGTATATACACCCAGTCTTCCTGAAAGAACTGCGCTGAGCTTCATTTCATCTTGAAAAAAAAGATAAATAACACAAATGTAAATTGCCCCACAAATAAAATAAACACATTAGCCATATTACCATGGGACATGGGGACACAGCAAATACATGCTGCCATCACAACGAGTTAGAGGCCTTTGCATATTTAAAACCAGTGCCAATATGTAAAATATGTAAAGTTTTTGTAAAAACAGAAACAAACTCTCAATGGCCACCAGTCTGCAGATCACACATCCATTTTACAAAAGATGTAACAAAGATGTTTACACTGCCGACAGTCATTATTTCAAACAGTATGAACACATTTAACGCAGAATGATTGCTATTCATTTGTTTCCCTCCACGATGGTTGCCATCGTATGGTCAGATCCTGGGGGACCGGTCACTGATGAAGGCGATATTCATGTCCTTTTGAAGCACATTAAATAATAGGTTAGCGCATAAGAGATATGAATTAGGTAATGCATACTTTTTTCACTCTTAGCGAATTCAGAGCCACCAGCTGCTAAAGAAACGCTGGTATTGTTTTCACCTATTGAGTCTGCATGTGTGTGCGTCATGGCAATGTGGTCCTGAAGACACACAGAGGTGCTTTTGAGTACTTTGCCTAGTGTTTAATGCATGTGGACAGATTTTGTTAATCACAACCGTGCAAGTTTTGTGTCTTCTCATCTTTTTGCAGGTTCCATACAATATGTGAACTGGTTAAGTGAAGAGCAGAAGCCACTTTTCAAATGTTACACAATCCTTTTCCCATGCCATTGCTGTCAACACCTATCCATGCTGAACGTTGCTAAGATATTATTGATTGGGGTGTGGCCAAAAGTGCAATATTTATTTCAAGATTTTAATTACGTCGCTAAACTCCTTGAAAAGGTCCTCTTCCTTTTCTCCAAGGTACACACAAGGCAGCGGATGGCTATTCTCTGCGTACTTCAATTGTATTGTGCTATTTTTGAAAAAGGAAAAAAAGAGAAATTACCTAAATGAATGGGTGACTGCCAACAACTTGCATTTCAATGACAACTCTAATAACGATCCTACCTCAAGAAGCATGTCCTTGATCTGCTTCACGAGATTCATTTTAATAAAAAGCGATATCACAATAGTAACCAAAGTATTTTACTCTCACAGTAGCCTCTACTACTTTGTATCCTCTCACAGAACTATTCACAGTTCAAAGGCTGCTAATTTGGTCAAACAGCAATTTGCCTATACAGTGCAACTACAAGGCTATCTACTGTATTTGAATGACAAAAGATGACACTCACCTTAAAATGTCCTTTGTATATTCTATTTGTCTTAACTGTGGGAACTTGTCCAGGCATGTTAAGTGGGAGTGGACTTGAAATCCTTAACTCAAAGTGTAGAACAATGAAGTTATCAAGCCAATTGCATTGACTTACTACAACTTGAATTTGTTTAAGTCAATTAACGCAGAAATCAGAGTTCAAATGACACACAATATTAAGTTCATGTAATTACCAACATTATTACGTCAACACAACTTATAAATTAATGTTTGCAACTTAAAATGTTTATCTAAATCAATGAACTCACATTTTTATCTTGCAACCATGCATTTAATTAATGGAGGTGAAAGGTCGCCTGAATTCGTTTTTAGAGTGTAGGACAAAGCAAATAAATACTGTTGCAGAAGGGGGGGGGTTTTTTAGAACCCACCTTGTCTCTGCATGTCTTTTGGCGAAAGGAGCACAATCATAACAAGAGGGAAAACTCAAAACAGCCAGGATAAGGTAACAATAATCTGTTTTAATAATAAAAGGTAATAATACAATACACTTTCAAAGGGGTGGGGCGGGCCCCCACTCCTGCTCTGGTTCTGATGCCGGGAGATCCTTTCATCTGGACGGCAGGAGGAAAAGAGAAAGAACCAAAAAATAGAATAGCTTATATGCAGAAAATAAACCCAGGAGGAGCTGTGGTCAGTTTCTCATTGGGAGATCCAAAAAAGATGGCTTCTCTTAGCGAATCAGCGCGTGCCAGCAGAGGGTAATAAACTATTGTCTCTGAGCTGATAATAAAAAACATCTGGTGTCTGTTATCTCCTTTTCCTGCATAGATTTTCACACCCCTTGCTCATTCCAGAGACTTGTTCACAAAGATATACTTATTAATACTCTCATATTTCCAGCTTTTGTTTACACACTGCTATTACTAATACAAAGTAATTAAACACATATATATAAGTAGTAATTAAACACACATATACCATTCAAGATATGTAGACTTCCCTGAAACATGACATACTGGAGATCTTAAGCAGAAGAACTCTCATCCACCTAGTCCTGCTTAACTGCCCCTTCCCCCACAGAGCAATAAAACCTGTTTAGCACCCAGGCACCCAGGCATGTTTGAAGCAAGTTTAGTCCTCACATTTATGAAAGGATAAAACAGAGAAATCAATACAAAACACAAACACAGGTATTGTTTGAACAGTATTCACTTAACTGCTACTATTGATAATTACCAGAGAAACTCCAGGGGCCTCTTTCAATATCTGGAAATTGCAACAAGACTTTCTGCCATTTCTAATGTAACACTCTTCCCAAATATCAGATGGATAATCTTTAATACGCAGACATTTTCCGATTCATAAAAGACTGTGTACCGGCGCAGGACTTGCGTACGGCACATCCTACGCCGGTTTCCCTTTATAAATCACAATCGACTCGAAATGCGGCGCAGCTTTGCGGGCTTCACGTAACGCCCATATTTGCCTATAAATAGTCAAAGAAACGCCCATTTCATTCATTCTGACTGACTGACTTTATGAAGAAGATCGCAGGAAATGACGACAGAACAGCTAAAAAGACATCTCACACCGTGTCAGATTTTGGTTATTTTGGGGAGGTGGAGATAAATCATATTGTTTGGTGGATGCAGTTTGAACCAGAGTAGCAGCATGGAGGTCGGATCGTCACCAAAATAAATAAATAAGTGGTCCGAAAAAGGTTAATGACAAAAAAATACACATAGCCTTCCTCAGGCAGTGTGTTTGTACCGGGGACAGGAGACCCCCTTGATGAGAAACTGTAAGAAGTGATCGGGGAATCCCTCCGGAGTGGAGTCATGACGACTGGATCTGAATTATGTTTTTGTATTTGGTGGTTTGTTCCCAGCTGTCGATCAGCTAAAGGAAATACAACTAATGTGTTGTGTTAGCTGTACAATTGACCACATATGGTGTTCTTAGTTTCCATACCTCCTGTGTTTTACGAGCGACTTATCAAGTCTTGGCAAACGGCATAAAACACGATTAAACATGATAGTATATAAAACCATGCTCGTATCTACAACCTATAGAAATGCAAAACGGCGTCAGTTTAAAGTAATTCTGTCCTCCTGCTTACCGCATCATTTAGAGAAAACATTTCTTAACAAGAGAACATAATCGAGGGGTGATCAATAACATTTCCGTATTTATTTATTTCTCCAAGTTATGTGTGTGTGTGCACTGAGGAGTCTCAAACAGGCGTTTGTTTAATCATTTTAAGATTGGCTTTAATCAATGTTTGAAAATGAATTCTTCATATGATAAATGAGAGGTAACATTTTTTTATGGTATATTTCCACTATTTCTCTCCATTCTTCCTTCTGCCAACGGTGTCGCAGTTTCTCGTCTCCCGTTTTTGTGCTTAGTGCGCATGGGTTAGAGTTTGCGTGGAGGACCGCACATTTTCCCGTCAAGTTAGTATTTATAAATCGCAAACATTGCATAGAAACTGGCGTACGCCATCTTTTGAGCGTATATCCCTTTATAAATGAGGCCCCAGGTCTTCCCTCTATAAGTAAAATAAATATTCATTAGAGTAACATTTATTCGTATGTCACAACATATCAGTGTCAGCATTTACTTAAAAACCAACAGTATAAGTGTACATTATGCAGATTAATTATCCACTGGTCCAAGGAGACCGTGCTGCATGTCAATCCCCTGCCAGAGCCCCTGTCCTGTGAACACCTCACTACATCGAAAAAAGGTTTCATTAGAATGAGGTGTCATGTCAGCCGCAGCCTGTGAGATGTGTCATGCTGGTCAAACTTTACCATCCAGAGAATCAGACTCTGAGCCTCAACCTCGTGTTCAGTGTCAGTCAAATCACTTCTGTGAGACATGGAACTGCTCTTTAGAGGAGTGTGTGCTCCAGCTGCTGAACACCAGAATTATTAAAGAGGATTTGTGCTCCCTTGTTTGCTTTGGAGTGTAGTTGCTGCTGCAGCTCCTCCACAGATACACTGGGTATGTTGCACATTCATTGTAATGCAAATAAATTGTGTTTGTCTTGTTTAATCAATTTGATAGATAGCAGCAATAATGGTGAGGGGAAGGTTTGCATTTCAAATAGCTCACAGTAAACGTGTGTAGCATTATTGAAAGGAGCTTTTTACTCAAAGTAATTGTTTTTATGTTCTTTTATTCCCTCTTGACAAAGCAACATGGTTTAAACAAGCAATGTTTTTTTACGAAAAGAAAAACATTAAAGAACTCACTCAGCAGTTTTGCTCCAAACGGACCAATCACAGCTCTCGATTGCAGGATCTATGTCTGTCTGGTTTTGCAGAGTAACAAGCTAAACGTAGCTTTGCTGCTCATTCAGCATGGATACAATGCAAACAGAATCTTCTCTCTCACACACACAACAGACGCTCCTCCGTGACGAGACCACTTGCGTGTAAAAAAAAAAAAAAAAAAACACATTTTAAAAGTGGGGGGGACACAAACGGGATTTTGAAAAGTGGAGGGGACATGTCCCCCCTGTCCCCAATGGAAATTACGCCCATGACGCATTGACAGACAGAGAGGAGATGCTGTAATATCTGTATAAGGTAAATAGCAAATCTCAGTGTGAGATGATTTACCATCTGCTTGCCGCTTGCTTGCTGCTTGCTTGCCGTGTGATGTCACTGGCCACAGTGGAATCACGCCGCGTGGCACTTTCCAAATAAAGACTGATGGTCTCCTGTGTCTACGGAAGGGCTCTTTGGATCGATTTCCTCGGTCACGTGGATAAGGAAAAGTCGCAGCTTAGCCGTATGCTGCTTCTTGCTCATCCTCACCCTAGATTCCACCAGGTCCGTCTGTGGCGTGTTACGGCCTGCACCGCCGTTTCATACCTACAGGGCGCGTCAGAATAAGCGGAGCGTCTTGCCTGCCGGCTCGCAGTTTTTTGTTGAGTTGGCCATATTTCCTGGACTAGCTACTTTGTACAGACAAAGTTAATAATAATTGTAATATCCCAGTTATAAACGACATGAATCAAAGATGTGTTGCTGCATTTTAGTGGTAAATAAATGCATTCATCATCATAATTATTCTATATAATTTACACAGTGCCTGTAAACCGGAGGACAACAGACTACCATTCGGCTACTCCTGTCCCCACGCACGTTCAGCAAATGTGTGACAACAGCGCTTCAGCCGCTTCGCGGCCATGGCATGAGGTTTTTTTTTTTTATCTTAACGAACTCGTAGTCATGAGCAGTCCCATACCTCACCAGCAGGTGGGGTATCTGGGGATTTTGATCAATGCAGACCCCTTGAGAAGGAGGGCAGGCTACGTGCCACTCTGTCAGAGGACAGACAGACGTGGTGCGAGGAAGGGAGTCTAGAGCCTCTGTCCGTTACATTGGGCTCTATTATATCCTAGCAATAGCTACTGGTGGACAAGGGGCTTGCTCATGCCACAGTCAAGGTGTATGCAGCAGCTATCTCGTCCTGTTATGCGGGATTTGGCGGCAGACCAGTCTTTAGCCAACCGCTTATGAAGCGTTTTTTGCAGGGGATCAGGAGACAGCGCCCAGTGGTGCATGTCTCCACCCCGCAATGGGAACTGCCATTGGTGCTCGAGGCTTTGGTTACAGAACCGTTTGAGCCTCTGGAGCTCTCCTCCCTGTAGGCGCTATCATTGAGAGAGCAATAAGCAAAAAGAAACAGCTTTGCTGCTTGCTTTAACTTCTGCCAGGAGAGTATGCAAACCGACCGCTCTATCGGTGCACCCGAGTTGCCTTCTGGTTCGTGGTGACCGTAGCAGGGCGACACTCAGACCGAACCCCTCCTCTGTTCCCAAGAACCTAAGGAGTTCTTCCAGGTTGAGGGTTATACAGCTAGACGGCTTTAGTTGTCCACCTATGAACGGCGGCGTCTTGGTCTACGCCAGGCCCGTTCATAAGTATCTCTTGGAGAGCCTTCCCCACTATGGTCCATGCACACTCTACACGAGGTAAGCGTGTGTGAGTGTGGGGGACATGGTTCTCCCCATGCTCCTTAGGGACCTGGGAAACGTAGTGCGCAGTGTATAGTCACTTGCGCTGGCACCTGCAGGGTGGAGCTATGGGCTTATTCAGACCAATTAGGCTCTACCCAGCCAATTAAGCTGCAGCCCCGACGTCCCCACGGTCACAACTGGATGATAGGAAGTTGGGGTGCGGTGGCTGTTAACCAAAGGCCGGTCAGGGGCAGTGTGGTGGGTCGATGTTGTAGGGCGACAGGGAGTTTATCCATCGGGGCTCTACCCACTGTACCCATAGAGTCCAGTAGAAGGCGGAGCCTGTGTGAGATAGAATGGGGGGGTTACGTATTGTAACCCTAGTTATATAAGCACAGGCGGAGCCCTCTACCTAGGGGGTCTTTCCAATGCCACTCGCTGAAGAGGGTGAAGGATGACAGTCAGAAGGTGTAGCTGCCTTATATGCACACGCATTCAGGTAGGCTCGCCCTGATTGGCCAGCTACGTTTATACAACTTCAGTGTGTAAACGCTCGCGTATCATTGATGAAAGTAGTACCCATAGACGCCTCTTCATTTGAGCAAGTTTGATGCTTTAATTTGCGTTTTATAGATGATAACGTGTGGAAACTTCCAAATGCTGACAGTTTTGGGTGAGAAAGTGCCATCCTTATCAAAAAATCACATTCTTAAACAACTAATTAAGTGGATAACGATAAAATGTAGAATATGGTTTTAAACCTTCTCTATCATCACGTCATTTATTTTTCAGCTCCTGACAAATAAAAAAAAGATTATCACTGTTGGGACGTTAGAAGGACTGAGCCGCGGCATTACTTCATTAAGGTCACCTCCTGTCACAAGGTGTCTAATACTTGCATAAAAATCTATTAATTTAAATATCATGTTTTATAAGGACTTGGTTGAAGCCAGTGAACAATAGTGGTCCTGGTTAAATATGGAAACAGTCAAAGCTTCCTCGAAGCTTGTGGTTAAAGTAAGCTCTTCACTGTTTATTGAATACTTCTGTCTAAAGCTATCTCTGGTGTGAACCTTCTTCCCATGATGTACGTAATGTCAGGATGTAGAACGCAACCCTAACAGCAAATACTTCTTTCTGGCACAGCAAATATTTGTATACAAACATAAATCTATTACAAAATGAACATTCTTTTTCCTCCTTCTTCTCCCCACTCCTACCACAAATTATAGCAGTTTAATAGTCATATATTTGTGATATTTAGTGTGAGCTGATTAATCGTCCTCCTCTCCTAACAGCTTATCTCCCACTGCCTTCTGAGATGTGGTTGGGCTGTTGTCTGCAAAGTGCTGATGTAACCAAAGTGTTTTTCAGCCTGCTCCTCCTCTCCTATCTTCCTTCCTCCTCATCAGCATATTTCATTTCTCATTCAAGATCATCCATGATAATATTTGGCAACAAACCTGTCTTTTAAACCTCAGAGTGAACCAGTCTCTCCCATCTCTGCTGTTGTTATTTCACCCCTCCATCATAAGCAGTTTTTCTAACAGTGTCATGGTTGTCAGGGACTTAATGCCTCCTGATACCCTGTTGTCTTTTCTGCTTTCATCTCATTGAGTTGCTCTAAAGCAGGTTTCTCAACTCCAGAATATTGCAGAGAAGTACAGGCTGCAAATAAATCCCAGACTGTAGCTCCACATGTCTCAGAGGGAGTTCAAGCTAAATACCTAACGTCATGAATAATGCATGGTGCAGTGGGAGGAGGAAGCTCCTCTGGTCCTTCCCTAAATATATCTGTAGACAAAATAACCCACACTATGTTCAGTATCCTCAAAACCTCTAAATGCTTTAACTTGGGTATTATTGTCTTTAGAGGTTATTTGCATTACAAAGATTTAAAATAATAGCCTAGTAAATAAAAATATATTTTCATTGAAATATTTACTTTGATAAACTAGGAAACGGGGCATTAATAGTTCCACTGATTTATCATAAACTGTTTCAAACTAGTGTTAAGAAATTAAACTGGTCATTATTCTCTCTATTGATATTTCTGTGAAAACATCCCTTTCTCTATTTATTAAAGTGTCTCGCCATCTTAAAAGATTACATTTCAACAAATCATAATTATTTTAATTATATAATATAATAGTAATAACTTATATTTGCCCAATTCTAACAGATTATTCGAATAAACATAAACACTGTCCATTCTATCTGTCTTTCAAAGAGCAGCCTTCAATAACTTGACTGACAAATGGTGCAACTCCATCACTGTGCAGCTTCATCTGTCATTCACTCAGTGACATACTTTGTGTTGTATAGGGGTGTCGTCTGCTTTATTGCTATAGCCAAAGATTTGACAGTTGATTCAAGATGAAAAGCAAACAGCATCCTCCTGGGGTGAAAGCCAGTGGTGAACAAAGTGTTCACGGGCCTCATTTATAAAGCCTTGCGTAGGATTGACCTGGGAAGGTTGCTTACGTACACTCTAAAAACAAATGCCTTGGCTCAACAAAGAAAATCAACGCAACAGTTTGCATCAATGTTTATTGAGTTAAGACAACTTCTAATGAAATTGTCTTAAAGCTCTTATTGTCTTTTTGAGTTAGGGGAGAAGGCTTTTCCTCTACAATCAGTTTTTAATTATCACTTACTTAATAATTGGTAGCATAAACACAAGTTTTGAAGTTGATTACTCAAAAGATTAAGTTGTTCCGACGAGTTTTACCACATGATTTAAAAGGAATTTTAGGTTGTATGTACTTAATTACCCTCATTGTGAACACACGTTTTTAAGTTGACAACCATTTATAAATTAAGTTGCTCCAAATATATTGTATTCAATAGTTTTTTTTCTTAGCTTTTTAATGTTTTTGCCTTTAAAGAAAGACTTTAATTGATTCCACAACAAAAATATTAGGCAATTCACTTTTTATTTTGAACTGCAGTTGTTTATTTCAACACATGGTGTTTCAATCAGGAGAGAATTCATTTAGTTTGAACATGTATTGACACATGCCATATGAGAAGGTGCATGAACACCTGAAATCACAGCTGACTGCAGGAGAGAGGAGAACCATTTTATAGTTTGGCTGCAGCGCAGTGATTGGCTGCTGGAGAATGAGGTGAAATGTAATAGGTTAAAGAGAACGCCTGTGATGAGCTGATTATATGCAGCTGCGGAGTGAATGTATATACACCCAGTCTTCCTGAAAGAACCTGCGCTGAGCTTCATTTCCATCTTGAAAAAAAAGATAAATAACACAAATGTAAATTGCCCCACAAATAATAAATAAACACATTAGCCATATTACCATGGGACATGGGGACACAGCAAATACATGCTGCCATCACATCGAGGTTAGAGGCCTTTGCATATTTAAAACCAGTGCCTAATATGTCAAATATGTAAAGTTTTTGTAAAACTACAGAAACAAACTCTCAATGGCCGCCAGTCTGCAGATCACACATCCATTTGACAAAAGATGTAACAAAGATGTTTACACTGCCGACAGTCATTATCTCAAACAGTATGAACACATTTAACGCAGAATGATTGCTTATTCATTTGTTTCCCTCCACCACGATGGTTGCCATCGTATGGTCAGATCCTGGGCGGACCGGTCACTGATGAAGGCGGTATTCATGTCCTTTTGAAGCACATTAAATAATAGGTTAGCGCATAAGAGATATTAAATTAGGTAATTGCATACTTTTTAAACTGTCACTCTTAGCGAATTCAGAGCCATTATTACCAGCTGCTAAAGAAACGCTGGTATTGTTTTCACCTATTGAGTCTGCATGTGTGTGTCGTCATGGCAATGTGGTCCTGAAGACACACAGAGGTGCTTTTGAGTACTTTGTCTAGTGTTTCAATGCATGTGGACAGATTTTGTTAATCACAACCGTGCAAGTTTTAGTGTGTCTTCTCATCTTTTCGCAGGTTCCATACAATATGTGAACTGGTTAAGAGAAGAGCAGAAGCATCTTTTCAAATGTTACACAATCCTTTTCCCATGCCATTGCTGTCAACACCTATCCATGCTGAACGTTGCTAAGATATTATTGATTGGGGTGTGGCCAAAAGTGCAATATTTTATTTCAAGATTTGTAATTATGTCGCTAAACTCCTTGAAAAGGTCCTCTTCCTTTTCTCCAAGGTACACGACAAGGCAGCGGATGGCTATTCTCTGCGTACTTCAATTGTATTGTGCTATTTTTGAAAAAGGAAAAAAAGAGAAATTACCTAAATGAATGCGTGACTGCCAACAACTTGCATTTCAATGACAACTCTGAATAACGATCCTACCTCAAGAAGCATCCTTGATCTGCTTCACGAGATTCATTTTGAATAAAAAGCGATATCACAAAGTAACCAAAGTATTTTTACTCTCACAGTAGCCTCTACTACTTTGTATCCTCTCACAGAACTATTCACAGTTCAAAGGCGGCTAATTTTGGTCAAACAGCAATTTGCCTATACAGTGCAACTACAAGGCTATCTACTGTATTTGAATGACAAAAGATGACACTCACCTTAAAATGTCCTTTGTATATTTCTATTTGTCTTAACTGTGGGAACTTGTCCAGGCATGTTAAGTGGGAGTGGACTTGAAATCCTTAACTCAAAGTGTAGAACAATGAAGTTATCAAGCCAATTGCATTGCTTACTACAACTTGAATTTAGTTTGAAGTCAATTAACGCAGAAATCAGAGTTCAAATGACACACAATATTAAGTTCATGTAATTACCAACATTATTACGTCAACACAACTTATAAATTAATGTTTGCAACTTAAAATGTTTATCTAAATCAATGAACTCACATTTTTATCTTGCAACCATGCATTTAATTAAATTGAGGTGAAAGGTCGCCTGAATTCGTTTTTAGAGTGTAGGACAAAGCAAATAAATACTGTTGCAGAAGGAGGGGGGGTTTTTTAGAACCCACCTTGTCTCTGCATGTCTTTTGGCGAAAGGAGCACAATCATAACAAGAGGGAAAACTCAAAACAGCCAGGATAAGGTAACAATAATCTGTTTTAATAATAAAAGGTAATAATACAATACACTTTCAAAGGGGTGGGGCGGGCCCCCACTCCCTGCTCTGGTTCTGATGCCGGGAGATCCTTTCATCTGGACGGCAGGAGGAAAAGAGAAAGAACCAAAAAATAGAATAGCTTATATGCAGAAAATAAACCCAGGAGGAGCTGTGGTCAGTTTCTCATTGGGAGATCCAAAAAAGATGGCTTCTCTTAGCGAATCAGCGCGTGCCAGCAGAGGGTAATAAACTATTGTCTCTGAGCTGATAATAAAAAACATCTGGTGTCTGTTATCTCCTTTTCCTGCATAGATTTTCACACCCCCTTGCTCATTCCAGAGACTTGTTCACAAAGATATACTTATTAATACTCTCATATTTCCAGCTTTTGTTTACACACTGCTATTACTAATACAAAGTAATTAAACACATATATATATATAAAGTAATTAAACACACATATACCATTCAAGATATGTAGACTTCCCTGAAACATGACATACTGGAGATCTTAAGCAGAAGAACTCTCATCCACCTAGTCCTGCTTAACTGTCCCTTCCCCCACAGAGCAATAAAACCTGTTTATCACCCAGGCACCCAGGCATGTTTGAAGCAAGTTTAGTCCTCACATTTATGAAAGGATAAAACAGAGAAATCAATACAAAACACAAACACAGGTATTGTTTGAACAGTATTCACTTAACTGCTACTATTGATAATTACCAGAGAAACTCCAGGGGCCTCTTTCAATATCTGGAAATTGCAACAAGACTTTCTGCCATTTCTAATGTAACACTCTTCCCAAATATCAGATGATATAATCTTTAATACGCAAACATTTTCCGATTCATAAAAGACTGTGTACCGGCGCAGGACTTGCGTACGGCACATCCTACGCCGGTTTCCCTTTATAAATCACAATCGACTCGAAATGCGGCGCAGCTCTTGCGGGCTTCACGTAACGCCCATATTTGCCTATAAATAGTCAAAGAAACGCCCATTCATTCATTCTGACTGACTGACTTTATGAAGAAGATCGCAGGTAATGACGACAGAGCAGCTAAAACAGACATCTCACACCGTGTCAGATTGTGGTTATTTTGGGGAGGTGGAGATAAATCATATAGTTTGGTGGATGCAGTTTGAACCAGAGTAACAGCATGGAGGTCGGATCGTCACCAAAATAAATAAATAAGTGGTCCGAAAAAGGTTAATGACAAAAAAAATACACATAGCCTTCCTCAGGCAGTGTGTTTGTACCGGGGACAGGAGACCCCTCCTTGATGAGGAACTAAGAAGTGATCGGGGAATCCCTCCGGAGTGGAGTCATGACGACTGGATCTGAATTATGTTTTTGTATTTGGTGGTTTGTTTCCCAGCTGTCGATCAGCTAAAGGAAATACAACTAATGTGTTGTGTTAGCTGTACAATTGACCACATATGGTGTTCTTAGTTTCCATACCTCCTGTGTTTTACGAGCGACTTATCAAGTCTTGGCAAACGGCATAAAACACGATTAAACATGATAGTATATAAAACCATGCTCGTATCTACAACCTATAGCAATGCAAAACGGCGTCAGTTTAAAGTAATTCTGTCCTCCTGCTTACCGCATCATTTATGAGAAAACATTTCTTAACAAGAGAACATCATCGAGGGGTGATCAATAACATTTCCGTATTTATTTATTTCTCCAAGTTATGTGTGTGTGTGCACTGAGGAGTCTCAAACAGGCGTTTGTTTAATCATTTTAAGATTGGCTTTAATCAATGTTTGAAAATGAATTCTTCATATATGATAAATGAGAGGTAACATTTTATTTATGGTATAATTTCCACATATTTCTCTCCAATCTTCCTTCTGCCAACGGTGTCGCAGTTTCTCGTCTCTCCTGTTTTTGTGCTTAGTGCGCATGGGTTAGAGTTTGCGTGGAGGACCGCACATTTTCCCGTCAAGTTAGTATTTTATAAATCGCAAACATTGCATAGAAACTGGCGTACGCCATCTTTTGAGCGTATATCCCTTTATAAATGAGGCCCCAGGTCTTCCCTCTATAAGTAAAATAAATATTCATTAGAGTAACATTTATTCGTATGTCACAACATATCAGTGTCAGCATTTACTTAAAAACCAACAGTATAAGTGTACATTATGCAGATAATTATCCACTGGTCCAAGGAGACCGTGCTGCATGTCAATCCTCCTGCCAGAGCCCCTGTCCTGTGAACACCTCACTACATCGAAAAAAGGTTTCATTAGAATGAGGTGTCATGTCAGCCGCAGCCTGTGAGATGTGTCATGCTGGTCAAACTTTACCATCCAGAGAATCAGACTCTGAGCCTCAACCTCGTGTTCAGTGTCAGTCAAATCACTTCTGTGAGACATGGAACTGCTCTTTAGAGGAGTGTGTGCTCCAGCTGCTGAACACCAGAATTATTAAAGAGGATTTGTGCTCCCTTGTTTGCTTTGGAGTGTAGTTGCTGCTGCAGCTCCTCCACAGATACACTGGGTATGTTGCACATTCATTGTAATGCAAATAAATTGTGTTTGTCTTGTTTAATCAATTTGATAGATAGCAGCAATAATGGTGAGGGGAAGGTTTGCATTTCAAATAGCTCACAGTAAACGTGTGTAGCATTATTGAAAGGAGCTTTTTACTCAAAGTAATTGTTTTTATGTTCTTTTATTCCCTCTTGACAAAGCAACATGGTTTAAACAAGCAATGTTTTTTTACGAAAAGAAAAACATTAAAGAACTCACTCAGCAGTTTTGCTCCAAACGGACCAATCACAGCTCTCGATTGCAGGATCTATGTCTGTCTGGTTTTGCAGAGTAACAAGCTAAACGTAGCTTTGCTGCTCATTCAGCATGGATACAATGCAAACAGAATATTGAGTCTTTGTCGACTGCAGTACACCAACAAGAGATCCAGCTCTGATTGTAGAAAGGAACTTGGAACTGAAATAATAAAAACATTGGTTTAAAGTGGTGGTCTCCTCTCCGCTCTACCTCGTGTCTGAGGTGCTGCTCAGGCGTGAATATTGAACTGGTGCACTGAATAATTCAGAGCTCTGAGTTCACTGAAGAGAGCAGCCTCAGAGGAACACTCTGTACCTCAAGCACGGCAGGACGCTTTCCAGGCATGTAATCTCTGTCACATGTATCATAACACTAACATCAGAGCCAGTTTGATTTGATCATTGAATAAATTAACATTTTTAGACTTACCACATTTACATGTATTACTGATATTGTCTCTGTGGGAGAAAACTCCCTCTGGAGGGAACAAAGGGATGTTAGCCTTTGCAGACCATTTACATGCACACAAACCTATAGCACACACTACAGGAGAGGGAACACCCCTAAAAGCAGAATTGGGCCCCTTATACATTGATGAGGTGTTCACTGTCACTGTTTGTTCCAAACATCACACTCCTCTCTGATTATCTCTGCTGGTGATGGTATATATCAGACATCAGTTTGAATGCAGCACAGGATCCTCCTGAGGGATCAGACAGAGTGTTGAGAACAGTGAGAGCTTTCATAGACTGGAAGTGGGCTGAGTCCCCTGGCCCTCTATTGTTGTGTTAAACAAGCGCACACAAAAACAGGGCTGTTGCAAATAGATATGTTCATAAAACAGAATGGACTGCCTTATTGCGTATTCAAGTCATCATCATACAGCTGGTGATGGTGGTCTGCATTCAATCACTATGCTAAGCTACATGTTAGAATTCACATAACGATCCTCACGTGTTGAGTCTCTGTGCCTGGCTTTATGTTTTTGGTGAATCTTCAATGAAAAAGGATGTGAGATGCGGGCAGTGTTGCTGTGGGCAGTGTGGGGGAAACTTCTGAAGCACTTGGAGTCAGGACTCAGAGAGACACGAGGAGAGCTGGAGCTTTGATGGCAAACACTGATGGTTTATTTGGAGCTTCGGCCGGAGAATTCACAAGACATGTCACGGGCCACGAGTTGACCACACGGTTGAGATGCCACAACCAATTCTGAAGACCCCTCCTGTAGCTCCAGGTTTGATCTAGTTCAGAGTGTAATAATCAACATTATTCAATAGAGACACTAAACAGCTGAGGACACTGAATCACATTAGTTGTCGCTTATGGCTCGGGGTCATCTACACCCCGAGAAGGATGTGTTCCAGGTGTCCCACAACAATAACTATCTCTGACAGAGAGTTGCCCGGTCACAAACTGGTAACAACAACAACATGCTAGGGCAGCCCCTCCTTAAAGGTGGGTATGTAATTTATTTCAGAAACACTTTTTGTTATATTCCATGGAATGCTCTTACCACCCCGATAGCAATGAATACATTAAATTCTTTGACAATAAACACATTTGTGGAAGCCGTAGTACTGTAAAAAGCACGACCAATCATCTGAGCCGGCCCGGCTAAAGTAACTGGATGGCCTACCTGCCTGTCAGCCTTCCATCTGGGCACAAACTGATCTTGTGCCCTCATTGGCCATGGAAGTGGCAGATTTGTTCCGGTTGTGTATTTTCATATTCTAGCTCACTCGAGCTGGTTTCCCCAAAATGACCTACCCCACCTTTAATGGAGATAACGGCTGCTCAAGGCTGGGCACCTGCGTCAGAGGGCGAAAGATGACATGCTGGGGAAATTATTCCCCAACAGGCAGTTTGTTTTATTAATTGACAAATACACACACACACACCCACCCACCCCCACACACACACACATACACACACACACACACACACACACACACACACACACACACACACACACACACACACACACACAGTGTCCTCACTCCTCATAAACACACCATTGGCTTTCTGGGATTACATTTTCAGTAAAGATGCACGCATGCTGTTTCCTGATAATTCCTCATTGTAAATACACTAAATCTGTGTTGAAACCAGCTGGAAAGCTTAATAATAATATCTGAATAAGGCTTCCATAAAGTTGCATTATGGTGTGTTCAAAGTCTGTAAATATGAGTATTGCGGCTGGTAAATGATAAATTAATCATGATGTATTCAAACTTCATCTTGTAGAATGTTGTGGTTCTGTGAATAACTTCAACAGCAACACTGCGTTCACATGCAGCATGAATTCCACTTCCTCACAGGCTCCCTCTGATTCTCTTCTCTCTTCTTTACTCTCTTATCCTCTATTCATCTGTCTCCCTTCCTATCCCCCTCTCTGGAATATCATTTGCCTTTTTCATTTGACAGAGAGATGCAGAGGTACCGCCCTTCAGCTCCACTCCCCTGGCTTCCTCTGTCATCTTCTTCTTCCTCCTCCTCTTCCTCCCCCTCCTCCTGTCTCTTCCCGCTACTTTATGATACCTCTCCCCGGTCAAATGTGTTAATTTGCAGAATTGATAGGAATGCAGAGTAATGCTATTATTTCTGAACTCTGTCACTCTATTTATAGCAATAAAATAACTGACCGTTTTATAAAACAGAATGAAAACTAACCGATGACTAGAAGCAGTTACCTCTCACATCGAGGCAAAAATAAAATAGATAGTTATAGGAGAGAGGTCGATCAACCTCTCATAGGACTGACAGACAGAGTTTAGATAAATGCCAGTGATGATAACAATGCTTCACTCATTTCAGCAAACAGAATCTTTCTTCAATAGAAATCAAAGCTACCTTGATGGAGATGATCACACGTTTGTATTTATGTTTCAGTAACTGTGGAGTGCCTCTTCAGAAGCAACACACACACATGTATATGTGAAAGATGAAATGACATCAGCGTGCAGAGCAGAGAGAGATGGATGGTAAGCAAGTTGGGAATAGACTGATAGGAAAAGAGATGGGAGAGGACAAGACGGCGAATGAGGAAGAAAGAGGTCAGGACAACAACACATCAACACAGTGTAATTAGGAGAGAGAGAGAGGGCGAGCGAGAATTACATACAACCATAGCTTGATTAGAGAGGGGGGGATGAAAGAGGGGTATTGAAGTTGAACACAATTCGAAATAAAATGAGAGAGTGGGAGGGAGAGAATTAAACGACGAGTGTGTGAACACAGGAGTGTGAAAAGGAAGAGAGAGGAGGAGTTGTATTCCTCATGTAGAACAGGAGCGGGGATACACTGAGAGAAGCCACTGCAGCGTGCTGTTGGCCTCCAGCGCAGCACTCCTCAGTCTGCATGAGGAACATCCAACACCAGTGTGTGAGAGGACTGGATGGATACTGTGATACAATGTGATTCTTTTTTTGTTATGTTATATACAGTACCCTTAATCGTCCCACAGAGGGGAAATGTACATTCTGCATTTGACCCAACCTAGTGTTAGGAGCAGTGGGCTGCCATTATGTACGGCGCCTGGGGGGAAAATACAAGTTCAATATACTTTATTCTGAAAAAACTAAAATGTTGCATGATAGGACACCTTTAAGTAAAGTGAATGAATACAGGAGATTCTATTTTCATTATGTTTATTTACTTGTTTCTTCAGGTTTTCCCTTTAATTTGTATACTATTGCTGAACCTAACTCAAATACAGAGTTTTAAATGTTGATCGCATCACTTTATATAAACATTTTCTTTCAATTCAGCTCAAATCAAACCTTCATTAAACTCGAAAGGTTTACTTGAGGTTGCCATCCTTTACAGTAACAATCGACAGACTGGTAAAACAGAGCAGTAAGATAAAATACATGGAGACAGAATGTTAAAGTGAGTGTTGGCCTAATGTCTGTGGAAGTAGTTCTTATTGGAACAACACTTTCCCATCCTTGATGTGAGGATACCCGATCCACTTTATTTTTAAAGCACATTTTAGAAACAGAGGGTTTGCCAAAGTGCTTCACAATGAATATAACATTATAATAAAATATAATATTACACGCCCAGGGCTTAACAAGTTAAGTGATTTAAAACAAACAATAGAATCTTAAAATGTTTAGGCCGGCATAAAGTGCATTACAGAAACAAAGGCATGAATTACACACTCAAAGTCTAAAAAGGATGAAACCGGTTTGATTTTGGACAGGAGCCTCAAGTGAAAACTGGACTCAACCACAGAGTTGATCTGTTTATCTAGTTTAAAAGCACTGTCGATTTTGACGCCAAGATTAGTGACCATGGGTTTTGCATACGGTTGCAGGGAACCCAGGTCAATAGAAGGGACATCACCATTTGGCCCAAACACAATGACCTCCGTTTTGCTCTTATTTATATTTAAAAAGTTTAGCGCCACTCAGGCCTTTATGTTATTAAGACAGTCAAGCAGGGGCATCAGATAGCTGGTGTTTTTTTCAGGGGCAGATATATTTGGGAGTCGTCCACATAAAGGTGGTAGGAAACGCCATGTTTTCTAAATATCAGTCCAAGGGGGAGAAAGTATAAAGAAAAGAAAATGGGCCCCAAAATAGAATCTTGGGGAACTCCACAGGATAGGGGGGCAGAAGACGAGGATGCAAAGTCACCAAGCCTAACAGAGTAAGATCAGACCTGAACCACTCTAAGGCAGTGCCCTTGATACCCACACAGTGCTCTAGACCCAGGGCCGGACTGAGACAATAAGTCAGGCTGGGAATTATAGACCCAGCCAGGCCACTACCAGTTTTCTATTGTGCTATTTACTGGATTTATTTGTCAATATTTACAGCGTTGCTGCCCATAGTGATAGCCCTAAACTTTAAATCTACTACCCCAGAATAAACAAATTTGCAAATCTATTTAGGAACCTATCCATGTGAACATATTTTAAGTGGAGGTGGACCTCAAATCTCCCCCCCCCCGGTAAGATTTTTTTTTTTAACTGTTGGACTTAAATGCATCAATCTGGTGCACTTTGAGGGGGAAATAAAGAGACTACACCCATATGACACAGAACTATACATTTAAATAATCATAAAATCATAAGAACATGGCCATAACCAATAACATACCATATCCAATATGAAAAAACATTGAAACCTTGTTTATTTTTTTGTTTCATTTATAGTTGTGAGTGTGTCTGGGCTCTTGAACCAGCCTCACTCGTCTCCCTCCTCTCCCCATGCTCCTCTTTGAGGCAGCAGCAAAGACTAGTTTTAGCTCTCAACAAGTTTTTAAAGTTTATCTTACCTTTTTTCACCTAGTTTTATTATTCATCCATATTTTACTAATCACTCCCCCTTCAAATGGAAATATGTGTTTACATAAATGTAAACCCACTGACCCACTGAGATAACTCAGACTAAGTTAACTATCTAAACACTCAGAGAGTCCTTTACCTCACCTGAGCTGTAGTTATCAGTCTCTCAGTCTGACAGGAGAGGACTCTCCTCCACCTTGTTGACAGCTCATTATATCCATTAGCGCCGCTAGCTAGCACCAGATGCTAACAACAACAATACACGTAACCGGTGCGCGCGTTTTCTCTCTCGCTCGCTCGCGCCACACATACACACACCCTACCGAGCTTGAATGACACACAGAGACCAATCGAGGGCTTTAGTGTATGATCTGTATGAAAGTGGCCATGTCGGCAGGCCACATCATGTAGACAGCCAGTCACCCTCTGTGAGGCAGAGTCAGACCCACATTTGTGCAGCGTTGCGTTCACAATACATACATAAAAGCCACTTAGCAGGCCAGGCCATCGGGAAACCTCCCGGTCCTCCCGATGGCCAGTCCGGGCCTGTCTAGACCAGAGATAAGGATGGAGTGGTCAATCGTATCAAACGCAGCTGTGAGGTCTAAGAGCATAAGGATGGCAGAGTCACCAGAGTCTGTAATGACCAGGAGGTCATTGAATACTCTTAGAAGGGTCCAATAGTGTCCCATATCTCTTTAAAAAGTCGTGGAGGGACTGTGTCTGTGGGACAAGATGAGGGTTTTAATTGAGCAACAATGTCACTAAGAGATGACAACGACACAAGTCCAAACTGCTGGAAAACAGCAGTGCATGTGATGTCAATGGAGGGGTTGAAAGAGAGTGGTGAGATACTGGCTCTAATAGTGGAGATCTTGTCTATAAAATAGCAGAGACATTTTTCACATACCTCAGTTGAAGCTTCAATACAAGTGGATAAAGGAGAGGTTAACATAGCATCAATGATTTTAAAAAGAACACAAGGTTTGTTTAAATTACTTGAAATAATATCAGAAAATAGCTCATCTTTTCAGCCTTTACAGTGCTCTGATACTTTCTCCAACTCTCTTTTAAAATGTCAAGACTTACATGAAGCGTTTCCTTCTTCCACGTGCGCTCAGCCTGCAGGCACTCACGCCTGGCAGCAGGAGTGACGTCATTGAGCCAGGGTTCAGATTTAGCTCTGGGGCGCATGAGTTTCAGGGGAGCAACAATGTCAAGAGCTCCAGTGCGGGAAGAGAGAAAGGCTGAGGTTAATAGCTCAGTGTCCATGGAGTCAGTGGACATAGTATCAGGCTGGGCTAAGTTTACAAAGGCAGGGGAGAAACTAGCAGCAGTGGAAGATTTCATCATATGACCGTGACGGACAGGAGCGCATGATTTAAGACTATGACAGGGCAGAATAAAATCAAATAGCACAGGCAGGTGATCTGATAAAGCTGCATCACACACATTTACATTTGAAATGGGCAGACCATGGGATAAGATAGGTCTACTGTGTGCCCATGATCTTGCGTGGACATGTTGTATCGAAGTTAAAAGCATCTACAACATCCAGTGTTGGGTGTAACACGTTACAAAAGTAACGGAGTTACAGTAATATATTACTTTTTGTAACGCATTACTGATGAAATATGGGTAATATATTACCCGTTACAATGCTCAGTAACACAGTTACAACACATTTTAACCCGAAATTAAATGGTGTTTTGTTTTTTAAGAATGTACTAACATAGCGAGACATTCCGACACCAGACAAATTGTGCAGGTAGATTAGTAAAGCTGGTGTTTACCCTTCAGGCTTCGCGTCGGGATCTTCGGGGCAGTTGAATGTTATGCATCCTCTATTCAAAAAAGAGAACGGAGCGAAAAATACAAACAACAAATTGTGTCAGGTGTGCGTGACCTCCTCCGCTGCTCGTGCATCATTTCCAAAGTGCTTCCGCAGCAGTGACACACATCTGTGGATAATCATTTATACGAAAATTGTTAAAGCAACCATCACTAAACGCTAGCAACACTGCATCTGTCACGGTCACAGGTACAGATAAGAACCCAATAGCACGACTCAGATACAACCAGTGTAGTAATGTTCAGTTTAATCGGGTCAGGGACAGGCAGGCGTCAAAACCAGGAAATCCAGCAGTTTAGGCAAACAAATCCAAACAGGGGGCAGGCAGGAAACTCGAGGTCCGATAACAGGCAGGTAGGGGTCAAAACCGGGCAGGACAGGTAACTAGGCAAGAGATAATCAAACGCTGGAGTGCTTGGCAGAATACACAAGACAATCTGGCAACTGACAACTGAAAATGAGGTGGTATAAATACTGGGGAGTGATGAGGGAATGAGTAACAGGTGAGGGGAAGGGCTGAGGAGACCAGGTGAGGGAAATGAGCTGATTACAAGGGCCTGGGGGAAAGCGGGATCTGAAATGACAGAAGAGTTTAGATGAGGCATAAAAACAAACAATAATATAGGTGTCTAACTTGTGACAGAACCCCCCCCTCTATGGACGGCTCCTGACGTCCCACGAGGTTGATCGGGATGGGCCTGGTGAAAGTCAGTAATGAGGGATGGGTCATAGATACTGCGAGCGGGCACCCATGACCGCTCTTCGGGACCATAACCCTCCCAGTGTACCAGGTACTGTAACCCTCTACCACGTCGCCGGGACTTGATGAGGCGACGGACAGTGTGAACAGTCTCCCCGTCGATAGTCCGGGGTGGTGGTGGGGGTGTAGAGGGGGGCTGAAGAGGGCTCACATTGACTGGTCTGATCTTGGACACGTGGAAGGTAGGATGAATCTTCATAGAAGGGGGCAGACGCAGGCGGACAGCTGCAGGATTGATAATCCTAGCTATGGGAAATGGGCCTACAAAACGGGGCGACAACTTCTTAGACTCAACTCTGAGAGGGAGATCCCGTGTGGAGAGCCAGACACGTTGCCCTGGGGAGTACTGTGGAGCTGGCTTGCGACGGCGATTGGCGGTCCGTTGATAACGGTCGGAAGAGCGCAGGAGCGAGGAGCGGGCCTTTAACCACATGCGTCGACATCGGCTTACAAACGCATGTGCAGATGGGACGCTGGCCTCCCGTTCCTGTGCCGGGAAAAGGGGCGGCTGGTATCCGCGGGAGCATTGGAATGGGGAAAGACCAGTAGCAGAACTAGGAAGGGTGTTGTGGGCATACTCAACCCATAGAAGCTGCCTCGACCAGGAGGAGGGAGTGGAGGAAGCTAGACAGCGTAAGGCAGTCTCCATCTCCTGGTTCATACGCTCTGCTTGACCATTGGACTGGGGATGAAATCCGGACGAGAGACTGACACTGGCTCCCAGCAGTCTGCAAAACTCGGACCAAAAACGAGAAGTAAATTGTGGTCCCCGATCAGACACAACGTCACTGGGAAGACCATGCAGCCTGAACACATGTTGTAGCATGATTTCAGCCGTTTCCTTGGCAGTAGGTAATTTGGTTAAAGGAATAAGTCGGGCAGACTTGGAAAACCGGTCTATGACTGTGAGTATGACTGTGTTACCGTCTGAGGGTGGTAGTCCGGTGACAAAATCCAAGGCGATGTGGGACCAGGGACGATGAGGGATAGGCAAGGGATGAAGAAGACCGGAGGGGGCTTGGCGTGAGGTCTTATTTTGGGAGCAGACTAGGCAAGCAGCAATGAATTCCTTGGCATCCTTCTCCATTGACTTAGTTTCAGGAGCCGATAAAGAAAAAAGTCGACCTCTAGGAGGCGAAGTACCAGGTAACAGGTCAATAGGACAGTCATTAGCACGATGAGGCGGGAGTGAGGTGGCCCGAACTTTGTTAAAGGCCTCTTTAAGGTCCCAGTAATCATTGGGAACACCGGAAAGGTCTTCACACTCAGAGATCCTCGGCTGACTGGAATCAATTGAGGAACTAGATCTTAAGCAGACAGCATGACAATGAGCACTCCACTCTCTAATAGTCCCTGAAGCCCAATCTATATGAGGATTATGCCTCCTTAACCAAGGAAACCCCAAAATGACAGGCTGATGTGGTGCATGGATAAGGTGAAAAGAGAGTGTTTCGCTGTGATTACCTGACATGCTCATTTGAACTGGAGTTGAACGGTGTGTCACTCTGCAGAGAAGACGACCATCTAGAGCTGTAGCATTGATGGGCTTCTCCAAAGCCTCCTGACCAAGTCCCATTTGAAAGGCCAGTGTTATGTCCAAAAGACTGGCATCAGCACCAGAGTCAATAAGAACTGCCACAGTGTGCATTTTCCCCAAGCAGCTCAGCTGAGCATGGGTTAGGGGTCGAGAGGGCATTTCCAAATTCATCATACGGCTCACCAGCGCCCTCTGGATGACTGGTGAGCCCTGTCTTTTACAGGACAAGAGAAGGCAAGATGACCCTGCTGGCCGCAGTAAAGACAGCAGTTGTCCCGCAGGCGGCGCTGTCGTTCTGCCTCGGAAAGCCGGGTCCGCCCCAGCTGCATTGGTTCAGATGAGTTAGAAAATCCTCCTCTCACCTGTTCGGTAGCATGCGCTGACGGAAGAGGCGAAGCCTGAGGGGCGATGGAGAAAGCCCTCTCTCTCCTCCGCTCCCGCAGACGGCAGTCAATGCGGATGGAGAGAGCCACCAGCTCATCTAAATCAGCAGGAAGGTCCCTGGCTGCCAGCTCGTCTTTAAGGCGATCCGACAGACCGTTGTAGAAGGCATCGAGGAGTGAAGAAGCATTCCAGTTACTCTCGGCGGCTATGGTACGAAACTCGATGGAGTAATCCGACACAGATCTCCCTCCTTGCACCAGGTTAAACAGTCCACGAGCTACCTCTCTTCCGGGTGTAGCGTGATCAAAAACTTTACGCAGTTCATCGGAGAATACGCTTACAGATGAGCAGGCAGCAGATTGTCTTTCCCATTCGGCGGTACCCCAGTCTTTAGCTTTGCCCGTGAGAAGAGAGACAATATACGCCACCCGGGATCTTTCTGTTGGGAAGGCGGAAGGCTGAAGCTCGAAGGCGAGGGAACATTGGACCAGGAATGGTCTGCACGAACCTGGGGCTCCCGAGTAGCGTTCTGGAGGAGGTAGGCGTGCATCCGATGCCAGAGGACTCTGGATTCGAACAACGGAAGCTGGAGTTAGTTCCGGGCCATGGACCGTTGCAGGACGGGTCTGAAGATGATCACGGAGATTCACAAAGGTCCGTTCGAAACGAGCGGCCATCTCCTGCATCGCTTCAGCCATGAAGGTAAGCTGCTGCTCGTGGCGTTGTAACACGATATCGTGCGAAGGCGGTTCTGTCGCTGAGTCGGCTGGATTCATTTTTGGCCAGATTGTACTGTCACGGTCACAGGTACAGATAAGAACCCAATAGCACGACTCAGATACAACCAGTGTAGTAATGTTCAGTTTAATCGGGTCAGGGACAGGCAGGCGTCAAAACCAGGAAATCCAGCAGTTTAGGCAAACAAATCCAAACAGGGGGCAGGCAGGAAACTCGAGGTCCGATAACAGGCAGGTAGGGGTCAAAACCGGGCAGGACAGGTAACTAGGCAAGAGATAATCAAACGCTGGAGTGCTTGGCAGAATACACAAGACAATCTGGCAACTGACAACTGAAAATGAGGTGGTATAAATACTGAGGAGACCAGGTGAGGGAAATGAGCTGATTACAAGGGCCTGGGGGAAAGCGGGATCTGAAATGACAGAAGAGTTTAGATGAGGCATAAAAACAAACAATAATATAGGTGTCTAACTTGTGACAGCATCTACTGCAGACAGTAGCAACGGGTCAGATGGGGACATCACGTTACCCTCCGTTGTGGACACTAGCTTACTCCCGCCTGACTCGCCCCCGGAGAAGCAGTCTTTGTCGCCGGAAACTACGCCGCCCCTCTGCGGCCCGCAGGTGCCAGGATACCACGGCAAAACAGAGCCTGCCCAGGTATATCTAAACAAGTAGCCGCGTACAGTGGGGTTAGGCGGTCATTTTGCAGCTCGTGGTATACAAATAGACAAGGGAATATTCATGTGAAAATAGGGCCATATTCTGCCATGCCTGTAGAAATGTTGGGTCAAACATAATGCATACAATAGCACAGATGCCTTCACCACGAATGGCTACAAAAAGATCTCATATCTTTGCTGTTGCTGGCCACTATTGCTCATGAAAACCTACTACTGCTGCACCCCCTGTAATCTCAGAGGCACCCTGAGTCATTTTGTTCTGGAACCGGGCCTGTACACGGCCATATACTAAACACACTACAGAGCCCATTCCGTGTCCTGTTATTGTTTACTTCCTTCTTCTGGTGATTTATCTGAGGTCCAGCGCTCCGTCTTTTAACCTCTTTTCCTTTCTCTTTCTTGATCCTCCTTAGCAACCTTCATTATAGTCCTTGTCAGTGGTCTGTACTGTATTAACAACGTGTCACATGTTAAGAATGTTCAATCAGAATTGAGTATCAACTAAGCCGTGTAATACAAGTTGTTAGTAGCCTTAAGGGCCTACACAGTTGTTATGCTATACCACATTGCCCTTCATTGGATGTATAATGAGCTGCACTAAACTACATGTTAGCATTTAAAATACCGAGCCATTCTTTTGCGGTTATTTTGGTGAAAGTAACTAAAAAGTAGTGTAACTCATTACATTTCAGAGACAGTAATATTGTAATGTAACTTATTACTTTCAAAAGACAGTAATAAGTAATATGTAATATATTACATTTTGGAAGTAACTTGCCCAACACTGACAACATCAAGAAAGTCTTTAGCTAGTGGCTTAGAGATACAACAGGCATGCACATTAAAATCCCCGACAATTAAAACGCTGTCATAGTTTGTCACAACACCGGCCAATAGTTCAGAGAACTCCTTTATAAAGTCTTTGTTGTACTTGGGCGGTCGGTAGACCACAGCACATAGTACAGGATTAACCCTTCCCAGCTCAAACAGGCTCAGTTCAAAGGAGGAGAATGAGATAGACGGCATGGGTTTGCAGTATAAACGGCTCCTAAAGACCGTCGCTACACCTCCTCCACGACCCGTGGTCCGGGGAGAATAAAAAAACTGCAGACCAGAGGCAATAGCTCTGTAAAAGCAGCAGACTCACCCGCAGACATCCAAGTTTCCGTTATAAAAAGCACGTCCACAGCATGTGTCGTGAAAAAGTCCTGGATGATGAAAGTTTTGATTGCCATCGATCTCGCATTTACCAGCTAGCCTTTGGTTGGAACCAGGGCTACAATCGCGTGAGATTCACGGCCCAGCGACGGTTGCGTCTCCGGGGTAACGTCCACCCTGGCCAAACTTCGCAAAAAAGCCCACATTTTCCTTGATCTTAAGCAG
Organism: Harpagifer antarcticus; assembly: GCA_902827135.1. NCBI lineage: Eukaryota > Metazoa > Chordata > Actinopteri > Perciformes > Harpagiferidae > Harpagifer > Harpagifer antarcticus. Next base: position 555,064 of record CADEHL010000187.1, on the reverse strand, counting down.
CTCGTGTCTGTTGTAGACTAACATAGAGTCTATGGTCTAGGATAGTGAGAAAGATGTATTTATGTCACAGTGTTGATTCTCCAAGATCAATGTTTATTCATACCACCAAGAACAAACAAAAAAAGCCTTAGCTGGCCTTAGAACTTTAAGATTCAAAACTGGATTCCTGGGTCTTTTTTCATCTTTTGAACAAAAACCTTTTCCACTCTTATTAACAACGTTTTGGGAGAAATTAGTTTTGTCTTTGAGAGTTCAGTTAAATAGATCTCTAAAAGTGTATGCAGATGAAAAAAGTTGTTTGTTTCACAATGTCAAGGAAGTATGTTGATGGGGAAATAACAAAAAAGTATTTTGTAATAATATATGTTGGAAGTCAAATGGAAAATCAATTCAAAAAAAGAGTTACCAACATCTTGCTACTTTGATGGGGTTCTGATGAATCTGCTGTGTTGCTTATGTACTTAGTCTCTATGATAACCACATGATCTTTGATCATCACTGTTTATAAGGAGTTGCTTCCTTGACAGCTGCCACAGTCGACTTACTAACTAACTCATCTCATACATTTATTTGTTTCACTTTTGAATTCATTATATCAACGTTGCATCTCAATACCAGTCTAATGACTAAACGTCCTTCACTCAAAGGCCTTCTTAGTATTCTGCTGTTAGCTCTACAGTGTGTTCTGCTGTTTTTGAACATATGGTCTGTTGATGTGAGTGTTGATGTGAAGCATGGACTAATGGGAGCTGAAGTGTATGTCCCATCAGATCAGCCGCCTGCACTGTGACAGAGAGGCAGCGCTGCACTGAGTGAGCAGGGACAGGAGGAACACTGCAAACTAACAGAGACAAAGTCAAACTGATTCTGACAGAAGCACTTAAGCATGCTGTCTACCGGACAGCAACAGAAAGAAATAGTGAAATGTGGAATATTTTATAGAAGTCCAACATGAACTCTGTTCCCCTTTGACTTGGGTTAAAGACCACAGAGTGGAGTCAGCTGTTCCAACTGTCCAGGAACAGCTGGTATTATCTTGAGGTGAGAAACTGTTGGTAAAAATCAGTGTTTAAAGTATGTGGTACATTCAGGTAACTAGAATTGGTTACAGTAATTGTTAAGGCATGCTTAAAAAAAATGTGGATTGTAAATGTTATCTTGCCAAACCCCAAAAACCTTTATTTAAAATGATATAAAAGACAAAAACACCACATTCTCTAACTTTATTCCATAAATGACTTACTCAATGATTCCATTGTCAAGAAAAGCAAGTAAATTAGTTGTAATATGATCATTTCAGCAAACCTTCTCTTGGGGTTTTCAATGCTTTTTTATAACCAAGCAATGAACACTGTATATTAACCAAAAGTAAAAAAGGAGTTGTTTGCAGCGCTGATCGGTCAGGCCCTACATTTTTGGAGGCCATATGCAGGATTTGGTTTTGGGGCCGCCCTCATTGTAATATATTCATATGGCACTTAAACAGCTTGTGTTTTGTAAATATATAATTTATGCAACAAGCAGATAAAGACTAAAGTAAGATCTTTTGCACACTGTCTTCAAACAGACTAAAGTTAATACAGTGTTGGTCTAATACCCTCTGATATTTCTTTACCACAGCTCCTTTTGCCTGTGTTGTAGAGGACAGTTAATTACTCTCTAAATGTTTCATTTTGCCGGCTCTGTGCTGACTGTTTTGTCACTATTGGTTGGTTTGAGAAGTTTACTAAAATTCTACAACAAACACCTCTGAGCCTTTGAACGCAGCTCTGCACTGTTTCCAGACTTCTGATTCATCAGAACAGGAAACACAGATTGATTTGTTCTCCAGAAGCAGCACCGGAGCTTTAATGTTTTGTGGCTCAGATAATCATGGGGATTCCATGTTTTAGTTTTCTCTTAATACAGGATATTAAGCAGCTTTTAACCACCATCTTTAAATAAAATATAAATGTGCTAAATACGTTCCTCTGTAAGAATAGAAATGATTGAAGTGGTGTTGGAGTCAGATCATTATGTTCCGCACTGTGAGCTAGACCTGGAGCCGCCTTGTTAATTACACCCAAAATAAAGTAGCATTTGATTCTGCCTGGGATCTGTTGTTTCCAATACCTGCAGAGAAGAGCAGAAGTAATACATAAAGTATGGCCTCAGAACATATTTTGCTTGTGTGAGAAACATGTCCATTTCAAAGCACATTTCAAAGCTGCCTAAAATGCAAATAGACAATAAGTCATCTATAAATCAGGTCTGAGGCTCAGACACTGGCCGCTGCTGCAGCCTGATGGGCTGGGCACACACACACACAAACACACACACACACACACACACACACACACACACACACACACATACCATGTATACATCACTTCAGGGGACATTACATTGACTTACATGCATTTACTGGAGACTTATCCTAACCTTAACCATAACCAACACATGCCTAACCCTAACCCTTACCCTTACCAAGTCTTCACCCTAAAATGAATGATTCCCCTTATGGGGACCTCCATTGTGTCCCTATAAGGGAGGTGAGTCCCCACACGTGACTGTCTAAACAGATTTAGGTCCCCACAAGGATAGTAATGCTACGCCACACACACACACACACACATACACACACACACACACACACACACACACACACACACACACCTGTGTTAATAAAAGCTCAGACATACAGTACACACATGAATATCTCTTTATATTATGCATGGCTATTACAACCTTCAGCTGATTCTGATTCATGAGCTTTAAGTCTTAAAGGCAAGACCAGTTCTGTGAATCTGTCCATCGTCACAGCTGAATGAGTTAGAACCGGGCTCTAATGTTTAATGCATGTCGGTCTGGGCTCCTTCACTGCATAACTGTTTGAGCAGTGATCTGCCAGCTTGAGTCCACAGACCGGCCGAGTGCCTGCCCTGTGAATGAGCAGCTCTCACTCAGCTGACTTCTGACAAGGGGGCCTCCTTTTATTCATAACGTCTTAGAAGTCAGTGTAGTTTTATTTTATATTCAAACTTCCCTCCCTGGTGAGTAAAGGTCTTGGTCTGGAAGTGCATTTCATTTAAAGGTCCCATGTCATGGCCATTTATACTGATCATAATTCCATTGTTGAGGTCTACTAGAATAGATTTACATTGTTCAATGTTCCAAACTCACATTGGTTTCTCATACAGTATCTCTGTAAAGTATGTGTATTCACCGGTATTCACTCTCTGTCCTAAATGACTTGTTGGAGCTCGCCCCCCTCCCTGTGAGCCCAGTGTGCTCTGATTGGTCGAGAAGCTGACAGGCTCGTTGCTGCTCGCACACACACAGACACACACACTGCTGCGGGCTGCTGCAGGAGCAGACAGGCCTGGCGATACAGCTAGAACAAGCAAAACTCATGCTGAGCGCACACAAACACTCACAGACGAAGTAAAAACAATAAGTGTGGCTTGATATTGAGTAAGAAAAAGGTTTATAACGCTGTGAGAATGGGTCTGCGGAGAGCATTTCTCCGCAATCCCAACGTAGAAGTCCGAAAAACGTTTACCCATTTAAACAGTCGTGGTAGATACCTTATTTGTTTTAAACATCATAAATACACAAACAACAATGAATACTTACTGGTTGTGTACCCGAAACTCCCGCTGGTCCAAACAAAGTAAGAACAGCATTGTTCTTCAGTGCCCTACGCTGTACATATCCGGCATGAATCGCTGAAAGGTTTTGGGAAGCTTTGGCTGAAGTCGAATAGTCCATTTAGCTTAGGAACCTTACTAACGGAGTGAAATGACGCGGAAGTCCCTCAGTGGCAGCCATGATAAGTGCCGCTCGAATGAAAGGAAAGGAGGTTTCAAACTTCCTTTATAACCTCCTTTAGCTTAGGAACCACTGTACCTCCCTCACCGAAAGGAGAGGAGAAAATGCTGCCCCACAATGCCTTGCAGCCGCAGCATTTGCCGTCATACAACAGTCGGCCGTTCACGGAAACAACCGATTATGACGGAGAAATGATATCATGAAAGTTACGGTGCTTATTAAGCTTTTTAAAACGTATGTGGTAAGTTGCCAAAGTGCTTTGTTTTGAACGTTCATCAGTATTATAATCAAAGAGAAATATGAACGTTAGTTTTTACTGAAATGATCAAATAAAGTCAACATTTCACTGAGCTGTGTGGGGTTTGTTCAACTTTTAAAAGATGTTTGAATGGTGATGTAGTGATAGGTGTTAAAGACTAACGTTTATAATAAATACATTTGTATTGATTTTAAGATATTTTCATAGTTCATACAATCATACTGGGATCATTTTTTGTATTAATGTAGACCGGAGGGAGAGGGTGACGAGCAGAAGTTTCACTTTCCTTTTTTATTTCAATTCCAACTTTGGTCATGAAGAATATGTTTCTCTGTTGTCCCCGTTCATAAAGCAAAGCAACAGCATCAGAGCACGGTGCAGAGTCTCTAGATGAGTTTACAGTAGTCCCTCGTTCTTATTAAACATCCATGTTGTAGTCCGCTGTATAGAAAACTGTAGTTTCCATAGTTTCCCCACAGCAGCAGACGCACAAAATGACGTCCGCTGGCGCATAATAAACACGTCGGATAGCAGTCGGATTCTCAAAAGTACCGCAGTCTCTTCTCCTAAGTCCTTTTGAATTCTCCTATCCACTATCCCTGAACCCCGAGACGTTTCACTCAGAGGTCAAGGAATAGGAGATAGGGTTAGAATTTAGGAGGTGATTTTTGGATTATCCGACCACAACCCCTGTGTATCTGAGCAGCAGCGACACGGACTGATTCAGAGCGGGTTCTTCTGCTGTTGGTTCTGGACTGGTGTTCTTGTGTTGGTGGATAAAGCAGACTGCTCCGTGTTAGTGGTACACCAGAGCTGTATTAGATTCATATCTACACGCTTATGGTAGTTGTAAGTGCACTGCCCATATTTTCTTTAAATATTGAAGTTAAAAGCATCAATCTAGTGCACTTCGAGAGCAACATTAAGAGATATGGATACATCTTTCAACAGATATGAAACAGAACTGTAAGCAGATGTTCTTTTTCTTTATGGATATTTTACAAATCACTCCCCTGAGACTGGGGACTGTAAGTTAGCTTCTAGCTTCATGTCGAACACTGACAGTAAGCCAACATTTCCCAGAGAGCTTTCTTTGAAATCACCAGGTAACGCTAAAAAACATTACATTTAGATTGTATGACAAAGTGTTTATTTAATATATCTGGCTAGCTATAGCTACCTGCTAACGGTTTAGCTTACCCCCGTGATTCAAAGTAACGTCAACGTAGCTGTAATTTATGCTTTGCTTACATGTTCGCATAACTTGGAAGTTTACTGACATTGACATACCTTGTTCACCTGGCTCAAGTGGTGGCTCTGGGGTTGTTGTGTGAGCCACCACTTGAGAATTGTCGTATTTGTTAAGAAAAAAATGTCTTATGTCCATCTTCAAAACTCTGAGTCCGACTGACAGTTTAAACATTGTCACAGGATAGGTACCTGCCAGCCAATAAGACACGTTTATTTCCATGCAACTCTCTGGTGATTGGTCTGATGTCTTGCCTCTGTTGCATTCACTGAACACGGGAAATTACAATCCTGCCGTCCTCATGACGTCTAGTGTCATGATGAGGTTCAGGTAAAGCACGGTTAATGTATTATATTATTGAGGGAGAATTGTCTGGGGCTAAAGAAAATAGCCTTGGCCCAGGCCAGGCGACGCGCCTGAACGTTACTACGCTATAATCGATTATGTTCTGTCACTGCATCGATGCAAAATCGTCCACATCCGCATCACGATGCATCGTAGAAACGATTAATTTCAACACCCCTAATGTATATAGCCTTTCTTCTCCTGCCTGTCTGTGAAATCGCATTGCTATTTCATAGATTACATAATTCAATAACACATCCAAATGCGTCTCGGCTGCATATATATAAGGACACAGAAACCTTTTCAAAGTCCTGCTCGTTTAGAAGTTTACATGGCCTTTCAATTATAGTTCTCCTGTCACAATAAACACGTTAAATGACGGATAGCTTTTATTTTCCGTATTAGATGTTTGCCAAGGGAAGTGCAGATTTAAAAAAATCCAAATCTACCATTTGTATGTATTTAAAAGGATAATATGGATAGATTGGTCTTATTAAAATTATCAAAAGAATGCTCCCGAAAAGTATCTTCCTAAAAACATCTGCTGACTTAATGCCTTTTCTTTTGCATTGCCATAAGTGTCCAGTTGTAGCTATGGAACGGACACATTTAAAGGTGTAACTCTGATTGGCGGGACTGAGTTAATGCTCTTTACTCACCACACATTCAAAATTGAGTGAAATCTCAAGAAATACATCCAGAGCTGAGTGTATTCCAGAGAGGTGCAGGCTGGCCCCAGGCTGTACCTCTCCAACAAACCTTTGAGGCTGCAGATATTTATAATCACCAAATGAGTGAGCGTCTGTGTGGCTGCTGCAGAGAGAGAGCGTTACCCCCCCCACCCAGGGGATTTCATTTCATTGATTTTTTCCTTTTACTTATTGCTTTAAGCTACTTAGATTGTGTCAGTAAAGCCTGGAGGCAGAGAGCAGGCCTTTAATTAGAAAGATTAAAAGAGATTAAGTCATTATGGTGAACAATATTGAAGACAATGTTTTTCCAGACCTTTCTGGCTGTAGGAGTGACCAATAGCTTTGTGCATGGCTGTATTCTAATTCAGTTTGATCAGATTGGGATATGATTGTGTTTCAGTAGCAGCAAGTTAACAAGGAATAACAATAATAAGTTAAGGACAAATAATCAAGAATGTCTTTATTTAGCCTTAACTGTGTTTGCAGAAAGGAAAAAGGCAACAACTTGGTAAACGTGCATTGTTAATAAACCAGAATATAGATTTTTTGGTTGTTTTAGGAAATCGCGTATTTGCTTTGTTGTAGAGATATGAAAAGACTGATAACGCATTTTATGTCTGTTTGGTAAAAGTTCAACTACAGCCAACAGCTGCCTGAATTAGCTTAGCATAAAGATTGGAAACAGGGAAACTACTCTAGCTAAACCAAATGCTTAAACAATCTAACTACCAGCAGCTATACATCACAACAAATGTTGAGGAGGGTTTATTTCCAGAGCAGTTCTTTTCTGCACTGGTTGCCTTGGCAGCTGTTTTCAGCCAGGAAATACTTCACCACATATAACCCCTTTTACAATTGTTTTACACATGAGATACAACATGTTAATTGGTAAGTGTCAGAGGCGCTGATGTTGTTATAATTACCCAAACCTCACCCTGGAAACGTATCTGTGCTGCTAGTTCTCATTTGCTTTCATTACTGTATGTTATCTTTAAACCCAGGTCCCTGCATAGCAGGAGACACATGATGGTGTGACACGCTCTGAGTCTGCTGACATTAGGATGAGTGGAGACTGTAATACATGTGACCTGGGCTGCAAAACATTCATCAATTTAGCACCCCTATAAACTGAAGCAAAATCATGTTTTAATGGAATCACAACCCCAATATTTGAGAGTAAATTCACCCCCCTACATTCTACAACCACACACAAACCCCCCTGACTTTATTCTAAGAAGGATTCGCAACCCCAAGTTAGGATATGATATGATATTATTTGTGCTATGTCGGGACAAAGGGGCCTTGTTTCCACAGTCGCCGGAATTCAGACCAATTAGAAACTGAGCTTTGATGGATTTTAAAAAAATACATATTCTCGGTCATGTAGAAAACCTGAACGGATTGAAGAAACATTTCTTCGGTGCAATGGATGTTATTTTGAATATTTCGTTTGACTCGACCTTTAGAAAAACGTCTGATATGTGTCAGCAGGGGACACGGAGATAAACAGGCAGGGAGCCGCGGTGCCATGCAGAGGGAAAGAGCTCTGTGATTAGACAGACAGACCCAGAAGGAGACTATTGGCTGGTGAACTTTAGCGTCTACTGATTAATGCCGCTGTAGAGAACGTGTTGCAGCAACCTTTAGCCCAGACCTTTACGTCAGCGTGGCCTGAGGGGGGGAGCGGGGGGGCAGCGGGAGAGAAAACCTGATGTTTACTGGAGTGTCCCCGAATCAGACAAGCTCTCTGGTCTTCAGTTACACCTGCACACACTGAGGACTGAGGGGGGGGGGGGATACACTGTGCTGTATCATTGCATTACACACACAACTTTTGACAGATTATTATTCCAAATAACTAAACACTGCAGCTTTGAGTCCAAAAATAGGAACATATATACTGTAGAAAAATGAAATTATGCCTAACGTGATTCTTATATTACATTACATTTTATCCAAAGCGACTTACAATAAGTACATTCGACCAGGAAGACACAACCTTGAAGAAAACAGAATCATATAAGTACATCAGGTATCATAGAGCCAAAGTGCTTTGTTAGTAATTCTATCGCTCGAAGTGGAGTCGAAAGAGATGAGTTTTCAGTCTGCGCCGGAAGGTGTGTAAGCTTTCTGCTGTCCTGATGTCAATGGGGAGCTCATTCCACCATTTTGGAGCCAGGTTAGCAAACCCATGTGTTTTTGCTGATGGGAACTTGGGTCCCCCTCGCAGCGAGGGTGCAGCGAGTCGTTTGGCTGATGCAGAGCGGAGTGCACGCACTGGGGTGTACAGTTTAACCATGTCCTGGATGTAGGAAGGGCCAGATCCATTCGCAGCATGGTATGCCAGTACCAGTGTCTTGAAGTGGATTCTAGCAGTTACCGGGAGCCAGTGAAGGGAGCGAAGGAGCGGAGTGGTGTGGGAACATTTTGGAAGGTTGAAGACCAGACGAGCCGCTGCATTCTGGATGAGCTGCAGAGGTCGGATGGCACATGCACGTAGACCAGCCAGGAGGGAGTTGCAATAGTCTAGGCGTGAGGTGACGAGAGCCTGGACCAGAACCTGGGTGGCTTTCTGGGTCAGCTGGGGACGAATCTTCCTGATGTTGTACAGCGTATATCTGCAGCAACGGGTTGTAGCAGCGATGTTTGCAGTGAAGGAGAGGTTGTTATCTAGGGTCACACCCAGATTTCTTGCCGTCTGCGTCGGGGAAACAACAGAGGTGCCGATGTTGATCGTCAGGTCAAGAGTGGGACAATCTTTTCCCGGAAGGAAAAGCAGTTCAGTCTTGTCAAGGTTGAGCTTGAGGTGATGAGCAGACATCCACTGAGAGATGTCAGCTAGATGAGCAGAGATGCGTGCGACGACCTGGGTCTCTGAGCGGGGAAAGGACAGAATTAATTGGGTGTCGTCAGCATAGCAGTGGTATGAAAAACCATGCGGGCTAATGACTGATCCGAGCGAGTTTGTGTATCATAACTTTTACCATTCAAACCATGTCTTACCATTTAAACAACCAGTGGAAGAAGAAGTATTCAGATATTTTGCTGAAGTATAAGACCAATTATTGTAGTAAGAGAATTAAAATATACTCAATGGGGTAAAAGAAAAGTGCATACTGCAGAATGAATCGCCTGGAAGAAGGGCAGAAGGGGAACAGTGAACCTGGGTATGGGGCAGTGCTGGAGTGTGGGTCATAGGACTGATGAACTATGGGAGGGGGTGTGGGCGGAGCTTGGCCACACGGGGAAACTGGAAACTGGAGTCAGGGGCGAGCCCTCTGTCCGGCCGATTCTGATTTCTTTCTGAGAACTGTTTTTGACAGCATACACTCATATTTAAGTACCTTTTCTTTAATGGAAAAAAATAATTCAACTGTATATTCACTATAAACAAATGACATATTCTCCAAAACTAAACCAAGTAATGCAACCTTCTCTCACATTCTGATTCTGAATTGCAGTATATCCCAAATACAGGAGATTTAACAAGTCTGTTTAAAACGCTTTTCAATTATAAACAGCTTCGTGTTTTTGCATTTGGCTGGGATGATGCAACACAGTGGGAGCTGAACTTCACACATTGCAAAGATACAACACTGGAGAACTCTGAAGAACACTGACATGCATATACAGTAGTGTGTGTGTAATCCCTCCCCCTGGTAAAGGAGGTCAACACCTCGTGATGAGGATGAGGGATTTCATTTAATTTCAAACCTTTATTTAGACAGATAAATCCCATTGAGATCATTGATCTCTTTTTCAAGGGAGACCTGCTCAAGTAGTTCCACATGAAACATAAATAGAACAACAAAAGGACATCATAAGGGATGAAGAGGTGTCTGCTCCTGAAGATGCGGGTTAACTGATTTCCAGACAGAACTCTAAAATACGTGTTTGTCACACATTATTAGGCACATCTATTGTTTTCAATGCAGCCCTCAGTATCTCATTATTCATTCTCCCACATTTAGAGTTTTAATGAAGTGACACATTTAGAAATATAATAAGACCACATAATGTTTAAAGGCATTTGCATTCAGGGAAAAGAGGCCATGGCTGCATGGAAATGTAATGAATATTAAATTAAAATATGATATTATTTTCTTGTTAGCAGCCTTGTGTTAATAAAAGGGAGCTATGAGAAGGCTTTTTTAAGAGGGTATCATTAAGAAGTTGTATTTACATTTTACTGTTCATTAAAACATACGTTTTATTAAACAATGCTTTGACAGAAGGTCGTTTTCACTGTGCTGGGTGTGGACCCTGTCCACTGTTTCTCTTTATTTATATATTCTTGGCCGTTTAAGGTGAACTCTATGTTTGCAAACTGAACTTATAACAGTGTTTACTTCATGATGTGATGAGGTGCACTTCATTCTGGAGAAATTCTTCTTGGGGGAGAACTAACAGGTGACACGAGGGACTCATAAGAACTCAGATGCACGATTCCGTTGACTTCAAAAAGTATCTTTTATTAATAAAAGATGAGTGAAAAAACAATGATCGCTAGGTTCTACTAGTTTTGCTGAACAGTTTACAAGGCTTACAGACATGGCTTGACGTGGAGACAAGACGAACCGACAAAGGACAACAGGGGGACTGGGCTACTTATACACAACACTTAATGGGGCACAGGTGAAAACAATCAAGAGCAGGTGATCCCAATCAAGCTGGCAGGTGACCACATCAACAGTAAGTGATAACACCTGAAACGAGAGGACAGATTAAACACCAACATAACATGCAAGACCACCAGAATAAACACAAAAACAATAAACTCACAGATTCTAACGTTGAAACCTTACAGTACCCCCCCTCTTACGGACGGCTCCAGACGTCCCTGGAAGCTGAGACCGACCTCTATCGAAGTCTGATATAAGGGTCTTGTCTACAATAAAGCTGCCTGGGATCCAACACCTCTCCTCTAATCCATACCCCACCCAGTCGACCAGGAATTGTCTACCTCTGCCCCTCTTCCTTTCCGACAGTATTTTGTCCACTGTGTACACTTGACCCCCGTCGACAACCCGGGGAGGTGGAGGGGACGTGGAGGCAGGAACCAGTCTGCTTTCTTTGGCTGGTTTTAGCTTGCTGACATGGAACGTGGGGTGGACCTTGATGGATTTTGGAAGACATAAACGGACAGCAACAGGGTTAATAACTTTGGCTATGGGAAAAGGACCAACGAACCGGGGAGCCAGCTTCCTGGAGGCGACATGGAGAGGAAGATCCTTGGTGGATAGCCACACTCGTTGTCCGGCCTGGTACTTGGGGGCTGGACGTCGTTTCCGGTCGGCCAATGCCTTCATGCGAACGGCACTCCTCTGCAGCATATGGCGAACTCCCGCCCAGACCCGACGGCAGCGTCGAACCAGAGCATGGGCTGATGGTACCGTGACCTCCTTCTCGAGCTCCGGAAACAAAGGAGGTTGGTACCCATGGACACATTGAAACGGGGAGATACCAGTGGCTGATGTGGGTAAGGTGTTGTGTGCATACTCCACCCAAATCAGACTCTTACTCCAGGTGGTGGGTTTCTCGGACGCTAGGCATCTCAAACAGGTCTCCAAATCCTGATTCATCCTCTCTGCTTGTCCATTTGACTGTGGGTGGTATCCGGAGGTCAGACTAACAGTGGCTTGGATTAGGCGACAAAACTCCTTCCAAAAGCGTGATACGAACTGTGGGCCTCGGTCTGAAACGACATCACTAGGAAAACCATGGATCCTGAACACATGGGACAACATGGCCTCTGCTGTTTCCTTGGCGTTAGGTAACTTGGGCATGGCGACAAAGTGTGCCATTTTGGAAAAACGATCAACCACAGTGAGTATGGTGGTATTACCTGCCGATGTTGGTAATCCTGTCACGAAATCCAATGCGATGTGAGACCATGGTCTGTTGGGAATGGGCAGAGGTTGGAGAAGACCTGCCGCAGCTTGCCGAGAAGTTTTGTTCCTGGCGCACACAGGACACGCTGCTACATATTCCGCAACATCCTTCCACATCCCCGGCCACCAGAATCTGTGTCTCACCATGAAAAGGGTCCTTTTGTTTCCAGGATGACAGGTAAGTACCGACGTATGGGCCCAATGAACAACTTGCCCTCGAAGTTGCTCTGGCACAAACAAGCGATTCTGAGGACACCCTCTTGGGACAGGATTCCCAACGTTAGCCTGTTTGACCTTGGCTTCAATGGGCCAGGTCACACTCCCTATCACTCGGTCTGGCCGCAGAATGGGATCAGGACTCTTGGGGACTGGCTCAGGATCATACATTCTGGAGAGTGCATCAGGCTTTCCATTCTGTGAACCAGGTCGATATGACAGAGTGAACCTAAATCGGTTGAAGAACAATGACCATCTGGCCTGCCTAGAGTTCAGACGTTTAACCTTCCTGATGTATTGCAGGTTTTTATGATCCGTCCAGACCAGGAAATCCTGCTCCGCTCCCTCCAGCCAGTGCCGCCACTCCTCCAAAGCAATCTTCACCGCCAACAGTTCCCGATTTCCCACGTCGTAATTCCTCTCAGCAGACGATAGTTTACGGGAGAGGTAGGCACACGGATGAAGCTTGTTGTCCCCTGCTGACCTCTGGGACAGTATAGCTCCAACGCCGTCGTTGGAGGCATCCACTTCCACCACAAACTGTCGGTGGCGATCAGGTACAGTCAGGATGGGAGCTGTGGTGAACCTCCTCTTCAGTTCCAGGAAAGATTTCTCTGCCTGTGGATTCCACACAAACTGAACATGGGGAGAGGTAAGGGCATGGAGAGGAGAGGCAATAGCACTGAAATTGCGTATGAACCGTCTGTAAAAGTTAGCAAACCCCAAGAATTGCTGAACTTTCTTTCTCGAGTCTGGCGTGGGCCAGTTCTCCACGTCACTGACCTTAGCTGGGTCCATTTCCACCTTGTTAGGGGAAATCACAAAGCCCAAAAATGCCACAGAGTTCACATGAAACTCGCATTTTTCGGCTTTCACAAACAAATGGTTAGCCAGGAGTCTCTGAAGAACAAGGTGAACATGGTTAACATGAGTATTCTCATCTGGAGAAAAGATGAGAATATCATCGAGATACACAAAACAGAAAACATTCAGGAAATCTCTTAACACATCATTAATGAGGGCTTGGAAAACAGCAGGTGCATTACAAAGTCCAAAAGGCATCACCAAATATTCATAATGTCCCGTAGGTGTATTGAAACCTGTTTTCCACTCATCCCCCTCCCGGATGCGCACAAGGTGATATGCATTCCTTAGGTCCAGCTTGGTAAATACCTTGGCTCCCTGTAACAGTTCGAATGCCGTAGAGATGAGTGGAAGGGGATATCTGTTCTTAACTGTGATCTGATTAAGTGGACTGTAATCAATACAGGGCCTTAATGAACCGTCCTTTTTCCCTACAAAAAAGAAACCTGCTGCTGCTGGGGATGATGATGGCCGAATCAAGCCAGCTTTGAGTGAAGATCCGATATACTCTTCCATGGCCTTCCTTTCCGGACCAGAAAGAGAATACAACCGTCCTTTGGGGATAGTAGAGCCCGAGAGAAGGTCTATAGGGCAATCATACGGTCTATGGGGAGGCAAGGAAGTAGCTCGTGTCTTGTTAAACACCTCCTTAATGTCAAGGTAACACTCTGGCACTTTGGATAAGTCCGGAAAGTCAGATGGTTTATCAGACGTGACACTGTCCCTATCTGACGCCTGTTTAAAGCTCCCAGATCTGTGTGGTCTACTCGAACCTGTATGAGAGGCTAAACAAGAACGAGAGCACTCACTCCCCCACCCCTTAACCTTTCCTGTAAACCAGTCCATGTGAGGGTTATGTTTAACAAGCCAAGGGTAACCCAAAATGAGCGGCTGTTGAGCTGAGTTAAATAAATGAAAGCTAATATGTTCACGGTGCTCCTGGTCTATGACAATTTCTATGGGTTCCGTGCGATGAGTAACTGTACATAAAAGGCGGCCATCCAACGCACTAGCTTCTAATGGCTGATCTAAGAGGACAATGTTTAAGTTCAACTCTTTAGCCAGCTCCCAGTCCAACAAGCTCTCATCAGCCCCAGAGTCAATTAATGCATCCTGAGTTACAGTTTTATCCTTCAGTTTTATTTGTACCTGAGTCAGTCTTCTCGAAGAAGGGTCGAAAGAAGTCATTCGGCTCACCAGCGTCCCCCTTCCCACTGATGAGCCTGATCCTTCTGCTGGACAGGCTGCCAGAACATGACCCTGCTGGCCGCAGTAGAAACACCGCCGCTCCCGTAGGCGGCGCTGTCGCTCCTCCGGGGTGAGTTTGGCTCTTCCGAGCTGCATCGGTTCCTCCGCGGCGCTAGGGGGCGATGGTCGCTCTGGAGACGAAGTCCGGGTATTTCTCCGCCAACCGTAGTGCTCCTTCTGTAATCCCCGTCCGAAGAGTGTAGTGGAAGCTGCTCCCTCCTCCCTCTCCCGACGTCTCTCAGCTAGACGTTGGTCCACCCGGATAGCCATGGCGATGAGTGAGTCCAACTCTACAGGCAACTCTAACGGAGCTAACTGATCCTTTATGGGATCCGCTAATCCATGCAGAAACGCATCAAAAAGAGCCGCGGAGTTCCATCCGCTCTCCGCTGCCAGGGTCCGGAATTCGATCGCGTAATCCGCCACCCTCCTCTGCCGTTGCCTGATGTTTACCAGGGCTCTCGCTGACTCTCTCCCAGGTGCTGTCTGGTCAAAAATGTTCTTCATTGAGTCCATAAAACATTTTACCGACTGGCAAACAGGCGAGTCTCGGGCCCATTCCGCTGTTGCCCAGGCTCCTGCCCTTCCCGTCAAGTGAGATATTATGAAAGCTACCTTAGCTTGATCGGTGGGAAATGCTGCGGGCTGATGTTTGAAGTGGAGGTCGCACTGAATCAGGAATGGACGACAGTTTCCTGAATTCCCGGAGAACTTCTCCGGTGAAGCGAGGCGGAGTGAAGACGATGACATGGATACTTGCACGGGGATCAACGGAGGGGCAAACCCGGCCTCTGCGGGACCGGAAAACTCTGCCGCAGGATTAGCAGGACGTCCCTCGAGGTGCGTAAGTATGTCCCGCATTTTCTCTGCCAGGTGATTTACTTCTGTTGTCACTGTTACCTGGAAGTTGTGCTGACGGGCATTTACGTCTTGAACCCCCTGTATCATTGTTGTCAGCTGCTCCTCCTGCTGACGCAAGCGTGTTCCTTGCACTTGCAAAGCCGTCTTGAACACGGTGGAATCGGCTGAGTCCATCTTGTTAGGTCGGTTCGTTCTGACACGAGGGACTCATAAGAACTCAGATGCACGATTCCGTTGACTTCAAAAAGTATCTTTTATTAATAAAAGATGAGTGAAAAAACAATGATCGCTAGGTTCTACTAGTTTTGCTGAACAGTTTACAAGGCTTACAGACATGGCTTGACGTGGAGACAAGACGAACCGACAAAGGACAACAGGGGGACTGGGCTACTTATACACAACACTTAATGGGGCACAGGTGAAAACAATCAAGAGCAGGTGATCCCAATCAAGCTGGCAGGTGACCACATCAACAGTAAGTGATAACACCTGAAACGAGAGGACAGATTAAACACCAACATAACATGCAAGACCACCAGAATAAACACAAAAACAATAAACTCACAGATTCTAACGTTGAAACCTTACAACAGGTTTAACTGACACCCCCCCTCATTGACAAGCTCCTTGGTCCAGCCTCTTCATTTTTGCCTCACATATTTGAATATGCATTATTCCATATGATACAATTTGACAAATTCGATTAAGCTAAAATATTCCAAAATCCATTTAATCCCAATGTTTATAGACCACTGTCCCCTATTCTGCTTTTTGGGTTTTCCCTTTCCTCTAGGTTTTTGTGCATGTCAATGGTCTGCAACAGCTCAAATCCCTGTGTTCCCTCCCGAGGGAGTTTCTCCCCCACACACTCCCCCCCTGCCTGAAACTACTCCATTGGACTCCTTTGTTTACTTCAGGAACATATAGTGACATCACCACGGAACACTGGGTAAATAATAACACTGGAATTGAAAGCCTTCAGGTTTAGAAGCAGATTTTATTTCAAGCTATAACTTTTTTTGTGGTTGTGATCTGAGAGTAACCTCAGATAATTACCTGCCATATCGATACACGCCTCATCTCCTTTCATCAGTCCATTCTCCTCTCCTACCATCTGTGAAATGACTGCATACACACACACATACACAAACACACACATTTTAATTCGTTTTTGTGCTTATTATCCCGACCCTCTGTGGTGATGATGAAGTGACATGTATACAAATGAGACCTGATCACCTGACTAGTTGTCTGACCAGTGATGACATGAATAGCTGCATGTTATCATTTCAGCTGTTGTCATGTTGCAGTCCTGCAGATGATGTTGGCTTTGTAGATAATTGCTGTGCTTTCTGGGGAACATCAGATCTGATTAGGAGAGATGGCATTCAGCCGACTCTGGAAGGAGCAGTTCTCATATCTACTAATATTATACAAGTGTATTAGTGGCCAACCAATCAGAGTTGAGACGAGGCGGGGTTGCATCCACTCAACACGACCACTTAAAGAATTAATTCAAAGTAAAAATATGGGGAATAGTACATTAAAGTGAAATTAAACAGGAAAATGTAATGAGAACTCTCAAAGGTCAGATCTTGACCTTCTAAAGCGTTACTAGTAAATGATTTGATATCAGATAATCAGATTGACTTCTGTTGTCTCACTGAAGCCTGGCTGAGACTGAAAAATATCTCAGCATAAATGAGTTCACTCCACCCGGTCAGTTTGATACTCACGTTCCTCAAGGCGAAGGGGGTGCAGGGCGGCCATCCTTGACTCAAGCCTACTAATCAAACCTAAACTAAATGATCACTCTTTCAAAGCCTTCGCTAACCTGGAATTTTATTTGCAATTGTATTCAACACTCCTGCTCCTTCTTCATAGAGAGTTTTAGAATTTAAAAGTCGTTATTGTGGGTCAATATGGCAGTGATAATAGCCCAAATGTTATATTTTGCAAATTTTTAGATTTCGTTTAGATTTTGGTTTAGTCAGAATTTACCAACTCACTAATTTAACCTTACCTTCTATACTTTTCTGACATATAATATTATGTATTAGTCTGTCATTAGGCAAACTTTCCTGCATTGGAAGTCTGATAGTGCTATGTAAAAGAACAGATCCCGTTGGCATTCAACTCAATAACATTTCCCAGTATAACAAAGGACTCCTAAAGCCTTACACTCTTAATCTATTTTCATTTTTCTAATTTTCTAAATTCCTGCACTCTGTCTACCTCCTTTATTTGAAATCTCTCGCTCTCTCTGTCTTTCTCTCTTTAAAGTATGTGGTTCTCCATATCTGTGTCAGAATGCTAGATGTTGTGTGTCTGCCTCTGTGGGCTGTGTACTGTTTTAAAAACAAGTAAAACGTTACCATCTGTTCATCTCTCTATCTCTCTCTGTCTGCAGCCTGCAGTGAGTAGGAGCAACCCATGTGGATCAAGATTTGAAGAAAGAAACCAGAACTAGTGGTGAGCTCTCCTTCCTTTCCTCTGGTCACATGTCCTTCTCCTGCCTCGCCTGCAGCATTTCCCACCCTCAAATCAATGTACAATTTTGAGGATCTTCTATTAAACTCAAGCATTGCATTTTATGCTAATTACACTACATTTCATTGATAAATATTGCACTCATTCTCCTTCTACTACTTCTCTAACAACATTTAATGTATATCATTAAAGAGACAGCTAACATCATAGAGGCCCTGTTATGCGTTTGGCTGGTCCATCTCCTGTAGTGTGTTATATAGGTGTTTGTGTGCATGTCAATGGTCTGCAAAGGCTAAAATCCCTGTGTTCTCTATAGAGGAAGTTTTTCTGACAGTTGAGTGAACAAAGGGCTAGAGCAATGTATTCTGGGTAACAGTAACGGCTCATTAGTTTTATCCCACGGCAACACAGCCAAGTGGTGATGAATGGGCACTGTTGTGTGGGTCATTGCTGTGTCTTATATTACTTCTCACTAGTCATGTTTTTTGTGTGAGAGTGTGTTTTTGACAGGTGAAGATAATTCATGAGAGCTCTCCTTGTGTATATATTTGTTCTCTTAATAATAGTGTGTGTGTGTGTGTGTGTGTGTGTGTGTGTGTGTGTGTGTGTGTGTGTGTGTGTGTATGTGTGTGTGTGCATCGGAGGCCGTCAAGCTCACAACTCATACTTGGTCTTACAAACAATATCAGAATCTCACACATACACCATTCAACTCTTTTATACATATTGCTAAACACTTTAACACGCACAATCATACTCTCTTTCACACACTTTTGTCTGGGCCATAAATCAAACTTACTTACCAAACTGTACTTTCTTAGAAACACTATTATTCCCACTTACAGACAACATCATACTACAATATGATACTCTATAGTGTATGCAAAATAGAAAACTTTGTATGTGAGAGAGGAATTGTAGTATGTATGAGGGTATAGTAGTGTGTGTGTGTGTGTGTGTGTGTGTGTGTGTGTGTGTGTGTGTGTGTGTGTGTGTGTGTGTGTGTGTGTGCGTGCGTGTGTGTGTGTGTGTGTGTGTGTGTGTGTGTGTGTGTGTGTGTGTGTGTGTGTGTGTGTGTGTGTGTGTGTGTGAGAGCAGTGCTTGAATTGGAATACAAAAGGTGCCAGTACTCTAAATCAGCAACTGTTTCAAGTCAATTTATTTATACAGCCCAAAAACAAGTATTTGGCTCAAAGTCATAGTATATCCTATAATGCTGGTGGGTTTGTCTCTTTAATGTATATTTTAGAAAGGCTCACTGTACTTAGACAAAATGACTCAGGGTGCATCTGAGATTAGAGGGGGTGCAGTGGTAAAGTGCTGTTTTTATAAGTGGGGAGTGGACCTGACACCCTAGGGGGGTCCGGGGCAAGATGATTTAAATATGGAAGTTAGATGCATCAATCTGGTGCACTTTGAGAGCAAAATGAAGAGATATATGGATACCTCTAAACATTCATATGAAACAACTGTAAACAGATTTACTTTTTCTTTATGGATATAAAAGAAAGTAAAGCCTGACTCCTACTGGCGGCTGGTTAATTGACTCCTCATCCCTGAGTACACTCACCATCTTTCAGCAGGAAAGGAGAGAGGGAATCCTTGTCCGGCGACAACCGTCTTTTCGCACTATTATTAAATTATGTGATGTCATTTCTGCTCTAGTCTATCGCTGCGGTGCGGCATAGGTACGCTGGGCATATTTGTTGTAATGCGTCATGACGTGCCGCCGACGGCTGAGTACCGGCAATTCAAGCACTGTACACTCTAATGTTTCCCATTGTAAAGCGTCCTTGGGTCTCTTGAAAGGCGCTATAAAAATTTAAATTATTATTATTATTACTGTGTGTGAGAGAATGATAGTGTAAATGAGAGAGGAATTGTAGTATCTAAGAGGGTATAGTAATATATGTGAAAGACAATGCTTGTGTTTTTTAGACCTTATGACAGATTATGTGAGAGGAAATTGTACTGGTTGAGAGAGAGTATACTTTAAAAGGAAGTCAGGTTGATCCAACAGGAAGCCAGTTTAAATATTCATTCCTTGGCTGGTTTACATCCTTGAAAACAAAGCCTGAAGCTGCTCAGAGCACTGCTAGCTACATTTGAGCTGCAATAAGAACTTTTGGTAACACTTTACAGTATATTAAGGTACTCAAATTCACCATCAACTAGTTGTTAATTAACATGCATATTAGTAGTATATTGGCTCTTTACTAGTCATTATAAAACACTTATTAATGCCTTGTTCTACATGGCCATATTCTACAAGTAATAAGCCATTAGTTGAGAGTTTTTCCTCAATAACCCTCTAATTGGTGCTTATTTATTGCAAGTAAGGAAGTTGTTGTACGTGAGTTTTGGTCTTAATATACTCTGCTCAATATGGGCCTAATAAGGCAGTAGTACCACAAGAATAGTAATTCTCCCATAATAACACTTACAAAATATGATCTATTCTTATGTAACAAGACATGAAACTATAAGTGTTAATTGAGTCTAAATAACTCAAAATGAGGTATTTCTATCTAAGAACATGTTCCCTATTTTAAAGTGAAGTCTTGTTCATAACCAATAAGCTAGTGGTTTGACTCTAATTGACCTGAACAGGTTCCCTATTCTAAAGTTGCCTCCTCTTCACACTTTGTAAATACATTATAGCTCACAACTACTGAAATTAAACCTCAACAGTACATGACAGAGGTGGGAGTAAGTCCTACATGTGCAAGTCATGAGCAAGTCTCAAGTCTTGACCTACAAGTATCAAGCAAGTCCCAAGTCACTGTGGTGAGAGTCAAGCAAGTCAAGTCAAGTCATTGCTCAGGTCAAGCAAGTCAAGTCAAGTCATACAACATTCTGATGAATAATCCCAGTTTCCGCATTTAAATCAGTTAAAAGACAGTGGTTATGAAAATGGATTCAACCCACACTATGATCTTCATTACATACACAGTTAATCACTGAAATCTAATTTAGACCGATGACAATCATATTAGATTCATATTAATCCTAGAACTGCAGACAATATAGCTAGGACTCAAAAAGTCAGTTCAAAAAGGCAGAATTCCAGGTAAGAAAATCATATATGGTATTTGCCATTACACATATTTAATTTAAATGTCTGTTAACACTAGAACCGCCAACAGCGTCAGCACCAACATAGATATAATTTTCAAATCATTTAGTTGGAAAGCTGTTAACATCATTATGTTATTCTACATAACGTTCAAACATCAAAACGTTCAGCTCGGTCGGGAATCGATTGCTATTACTTTTCTCATTCATAACTTTCATAATTCCAGAGATACATCCCATAATTCATCAAATTTTTAACATTGAAGTCAATGGAGGAAATCTTCAGACTTCAACAAATCTTCATGCGACTTCAACTGCTAACTGTTCATTCATACTTTCACTCAGAAACGTCATGCCAACTTTAAGATGTTACACATCTTTCTGACATTATTCGTGTAAAACAACTTTTAAATCTGATTCTTTCTTTTAGAGATATTAAACATTGTTCAGACCTTGTTTTAGAGGTTTTCTTCAGATTTTAACATTAACTACAGTGCGTGATGTCACAGCTAGAGGGTAGAACATCTTGAAATTTGCCTTCATATATATTTTTTAAACTGCCATAATTCCCAAACCCTACATTCCTGAGACATCATTTTTCATGATAAACGTAGGAAAACATCTCGTAGCTTGAAAAATGACAAAAAAGTAAGCAAAAAATAATTCAACAAAATGCCTCTTGACAGAGGCGCTGGAAGGTATTTTGAGTGGGGGAGCTGAGGTGCTGTCCGATGTGCTAATTACACCGGACAGCACGGCGGGGGGGGGGGGGGGGGGGGGGGGGAACCACACACACACACACACACACACACACACACAGTGGCATAACAATGGACTCCAGTGAACACTATTACGGGCAATATAGAACACGCACAAGAGCGCGAGCACACACACACACACACACACACACACACAGTCAGGGGCGGACTGGGACACAAATTCAGCCCGGGACGTTCAGACGCCCCGGCCGACACACCGGGCCGCCGGGCCGCCGCCCACACATGCGGGCCACCCTTGTAGCCTACAGATAAATGATACATCTACTATGCTCATATACTGTATACTGTTATGGCTAGATTCCCCAGAGTCAAGCCATAACATACAAGAGATGGACAACAGGAGTGGTGCAAAATGAAACCTTCCTTTAGTTAAGATTTCTTAAAAATGTCCGTGTCATGTGTGAATGTGTCAAAGTGGATATGTAGGAGTCAGTAGCCTACAATAGTATAGCAAATGGGTATAGTCAAAAATGGTTGCCTGTGCCTGGCTGTAAACAAAAAGAAGTGCCAATGCACATGCAGCTCAGACATTCAATCCATGCCATGTGGTCTAACCAACAAATGATTCTAATAGTCATTATGAGAGCACTTGTCCAGTATTAAATAACCAACTTCAAGGAATACAATATCATGCACAGTAATGTCAATCACTAAAATGAATGCAATAGTGAATTGGCCACACATCTCTGTGTCCTTATTATTCAATATGAATATTATTGAATATTAATATTATTTAATATAATCATTTAAAATTATAATATTAATATTATATAATTTAACTTGGAATATCATGAGCATATGACTCTATCCTAATGCATCTAACTTTATGCACAATATAATAGTCTGGCCAGCCCTGCAGCACGTTCTAGGTTCTGATTGGCTCTCGAGGTTTGCATTCTAGCTTCTGACTGGCTGTCCAGGTTGTCAATCACAGCCGTGGGCATATTATACTAGTCGTAACATCGCTAAACTTTTTTCTTGACGGTTTTCTCAGTCAACTAATGCTACTGCTAACAGTAACATAAATGAACACAGCCCTGCACCTGCTGTCATTATATGCCGGGTCTGTGGTTCATCATCTTCCTTTTCATTCTCCTCCTTATTACTGCGACTGGGAGCGGGAGCCCTTCTACTAAACAGCTCTGTGATTTTCGAAAATGTTCCAGCATCTTCCTATAGCAATTTTCGTTTTTTCAGTCTGGCTTTTT
The DNA here is from genome assembly GCA_902827135.1 of Harpagifer antarcticus. NCBI lineage: Eukaryota > Metazoa > Chordata > Actinopteri > Perciformes > Harpagiferidae > Harpagifer > Harpagifer antarcticus. The sequence goes on along the minus strand of CADEHL010000187.1, from coordinate 532,077 downwards.
CAGCCCCACCACCCTTTCTTTTTTTTTACTGTTCTTCATCTTGTCTTTCTCAATTTCGCTAGCTAACTTACTGGTCAATCATCAAACTTATCTAGGGAGCTTGTCTGATGAGTGGACCTCTGACGCGGGCCTCACCCTCTTTCCAATTGGAAGAGACGACTCATCTCTCCCGGCAACCCCTTCAGATAGATATATATATATATATAGGCAATATAGAGCACGCACAAGAGCGCAAGCACACACACACACTACAAAGATGTAAAATATTATTTGACCAACAATGTGGAATTTATTGCAGCAATAACCATAACATAATAATTCAAATACCACAAACATGATATTGACCAATACAGATTATGCACGGCGGCAGCAGTAAAATAACCATAACATAATAATTCAAATACCACAAACATGATATTAACCAGTATACAGATTATGCACGGCGGCAGCAAATAACCAAAAATGATTAATAATGCATGTTTTACCTATTTGAAGACCCCAAATGTGGACTTCCGTTCAGGGGGGGTGTCGATGAATCTTTTCATCAGTGGCTGGATGTCCATCCGATCAAGAATGTCACTGTGTACGTGCATTACGGCCAGGTGTGTCAGTCGTCTCTGTCATGTTGCTCCGAAGCCAGGTTTTGAGGCGGCGAAGGGTGGAGAAGGAACGCTCAGAGGAAGCAGCAGAGACAGGTAGACATAGACAAAGTTCGATCAACTTTTCCACTTCTGTCAGGAGTTCCCTGGTTTGAGGATGCAGTGCTCCGATGAATCCTGCAACGTCTTGAGCTGTCTTGAGTCCTTTTGTCTTGGAGAGGTTACCCAGCAATGTGAGCCGCATATGTAGATGAGATTTATCAAACTGATCGGGCACCTGTGCAGCAGTGATCTCTCTCGTGCCTGAGTATTCTCCGTTTGCGGCATTGATGACAGTTTGCTCTCTCAGGGCAGCGACTTGTAGGCCTTCTTGGTGGAATCGGCGATCCAGCTCGGTTGTCACAAGATCCAAGGCTTCATAGAACTCACGCCGCCACTGCTGCTCTCCTACATCAGTCACGATGGCCTCTGTCTCCTCCGTATCTCTTAATCGGGCAGGGGTTCTGTTGATTCGTGGAGGAAGGGGCATTTTCAGGTTGTTTCTTTCTGCACAAGCAGCCACTTTGGCAGTCATCTCCTGGATAAATCTATCTTCTCTCAGTCCATGCATGCGCTGTCGTAGCGCACTCAAACACTCCAGTGCCCCCTTCGCACTTGCCTTCTCACTTTGGAGAGCTCTGGCTACGGTCTCGCATGGTCCAAAAAGAGCCTCACAGCACAAAAGGCCAAAGTATGTTTTGGCTTTTGTGGCTTGTTTGTATAGACCAGATACTTTTGCCCGAGTATCTCCCCTGACTGTCTTGTCTTGCTCAAGCATCTTCAGTGTCTGCAAAAGGACTGTATATGAGGAGACAACCCGAGAAATCGCCCTTGTGCGTACGGCCCACCGAGTCGGGCATAATGACAGCAAGTTGCAAACCGCCTCATCATCACCAAACATGGACTGGAACAGCATCTTGCGCTTTGATGACTCCCCGACCACCACTGAGACACTCCGTACAAAGTTTAATGTGTCTGCAAAAACACGAACTTCCCTCGCCACTTCTTGTAATACCAGATCAAGTGCATGGTTACTACAGTGCACGTATAGTGCAGATGGACACTGCTCTTTCAGTTTGGCTTGCACACCCGAGATGCGGCCCGACATATTCGCAGCACCATCGAAGCAAAATCCCCTGAGACGCTCCAGTGGGAAATTCAAGCGCAGAAAAACATCGTTTATGCAAGAAAAAAGTGTTTCTCCAGTTGAATCAGGTGCACTGTAAAATCCAAGGAAAGCATTCACTGCCTCAAGTTTTGAATCCACGTATTGCAAAGTAATGGAAAATTGCTCTGATGTACTTATATCAGTGGTCGCATCTGCAGTAAGACCATAGAAAGGATGCTCTCTCGCTTCGGACACGATTTCTCTTTGAACAGCATGGGCGAATATCTCCAGTATTTCATTTTGTATTGTGTCGGACATCCAGTTGTCTCTTCGCTGCAGCCACTCCCGGCATTTTGGAAATGTAAATGTCCGCTCCATCATCAGTTTCCATAGCACCCCATCTCGATTGTTATGGCCTCTTAATGATAGTCCTAAGCTGCCGATGAATCTTACTGATCTGAATATTAGCTCTAGGACTGTTCTGGCCGTTCTTTGCTCTTTCTCAACAATCTCCGACAGTAGAGCATTAATGGGAGTGTTGAGAGCAAGCATTCTCTCCGATTCTGAGTGAATGTCAGACAACTCGTGCTGGCTAAACTTTGTGGTTGCTTTACGCCAGTTACTAAAGCCTCCTACTGTAAATGAACTTGTCTTTCTGTCATTATGTCTTAAGCCCTTCTCTATGGCTTTGCAGCAGGTGAAGCAAAGAACGGTGTCTTTCTCCGTGACATAATGCACCCATTTCCACCGGGTAAACCAGCTTTTCTGAAATGACCACTCGAAGGTCTCTGTCCCAATTTTCCTGGCAGGAAAACTTATGTCTGGTTGACACGGCTCATCAAACCCCAAAACGTTAGGTGTCGGGTCTAGCTTGTCAACTGCACCACCTGGTGTGTGGCCATGGCTAGCGTTAGCCACAGCTGAACTGCTAGCTCCAGTTTCATCGATGCTGCTGCTGCTGCTAGGAGGCTGGTGCTCGTTGTTGGTGGTTGTAGACAAATGTCCTGCCCCTGCATCTTCTAATTCAATATTTTTAGCAGATTTAGCGTTGTTAGAGAGAAAAAATTCTGATATCCGTTTTTGCGCTATGTCAGTTACTTGTGTTGTTGTGTGTCACGTTAAAAGTAGCCGACTAAAAACTATCAACAAACTTTTTTTCCACATCTTTTTTATTTTTCTTCCCTGAAGCAAAATAATGTATTACATCGTTTTAAATTATCATTTGAATAATAATATATATTATAAAATATAATCTCAGGCACAATGAAATGAAATAAATATATATAATACAAATAAAATACATTTGCAGGCAGGGGTGCTCCGCTCCCCCTCCCTGCTGCTAGGGGGTGCTGCAGCGCCCTCAGCACCCCCCTTCCCGCGCCCCTGCCTCTTGATGGCATGAAGTGACAAAAACGTTCAAAATTCCTCCATTAAAGCCCATTGTACTTTCAGGCAGATATTTCCTCACGGTAGCAGCCGCACACCTTTAGTTAAACTGCCAAAAAGGCCACATTATTAACCCGAAACTACACAAAAATTACTCTTCAGATTCTCAACTTCCTTGACATGCTTCACGTTTTGAAATTTCACAGATATCTGTTACGGTTCTTCCACAAAACGTTCACATGTAAGAGGTTTATCTCTCATTCAGAACAATGGAAACCTGTGATCTCAACAGAGCTCGTTAGCTCAAATATAAACACCTGCGTAATGGAGCACGATGATGTCATCACTCCAACTGACATGCTCAGAGCAGCAGACTTCAGATAGCAGTGTGCTAACAGTCCAGCCGTGAAGACATCTACGGACAGTTTGGAGATTTCTTCAAATGTCGTTGCCATGGCAACACAATGCTCGACTTGAAACACGGTTTTCTCATAACTTCAGTGAAAATGCTCCAAACGCCCCAAAACTTCACAGGTTTGGTAACGATGCAGCCATCAACGCATCTAAGCATATTATGGGATGTCATCAAATGCCGTTGGCATGGCGACAGATCATTCACCATCAAGTTAGTTCAAAAGTTTGCAGTTCAAGTATCTGCTGCTTTTCCAAGCCTTTTTATTTTCTTTTCTTCTCTCATCACGCATTCAAGCCCCCAGTGTTCATGTATCATTTCAATCTAAATTATTCACTTTCTTCTTACACATTACATTTCAGCATAGCAGTTTAGTGTCTGATTTTCAGCATAAAGCATTCCCACTAGCAATGTCTTCAGGAATTGCATTCTCTAGTTTAATTTGTTCCTCTTCATAATTTCCTTATAAACTACAGTAAGTAGGACGATTTAAAACTCACTTAATTGGGTTAATTTAGAAATTGCTTCAGTTTATCATCATAACAGATCAAACATTTCAGATTCATTTTACAATAAATCAAGGAATGATGCACTTCTACAAACAAAAACTACATTGTAGCGGCCAAAATCATATAGAACTAAAACAGATAATTAACTTAAAATAATACAGCCGCTGAGGCACTAGTTAGCGAATCTTATGCAGGGCAATGATCCAGGTCCAGACAAGATTCTCCGTTGTGCATTTTATTCCTATAACAAAATACAATTAACAGGTTTCCTATATCTCTTTCCTTAAGCCTTTCCTATGGCTTTCCCTTGTGTGGCTTGAAACACCCTGGTAAAAAAACGTTTGCCTACTAGTGCTCTGGCTCCCACCTCCACCTGTCTCCAATATATACAATTACACCAGGTCCTCTAATCACCCAGTGCCCAAACATGCCTTCAAAATAAAAGCATAGAAACTACTTTAAAACCTGTTAAAACCCCAAGGTTTTTTTTTTCACGACACTGTGTCTCAGGGGATCTTAATATTTAAGAACCTATTAATGTGTTATACCAGATTAACGGAAATAATCTCAGTTAACTGACGATACCAACCATTTTTACCAAAACAAAACACAAGTCTCATAAGAAGCATCTAAATGACCCCTTAGCGAAAAATGCTAACGGACATTGGCACAGAATTCAAGATAAAAGTACCCTTATTACTTATCGTAGCTGCACATACAAGATATCCGATTAAAGCTGAGGTTCCACAGATTATTTAGGTATAGTATCATCACTGAGTGATCCGAACTCGCGACAGGGGAAGCAAACACAGACATCACAACACGTACCTTTACGGAGCTTCTAGGGAGATCGTCTCACCGTAGCTGTCAATCTGATCAAAAGACGTGTTCAATGGCATTAAAACGAGAGAGATATGGAAAATCCACCCAAATGGCCCCAGAAGAGGGTATCTTTTGCTAAATCTGTCTAAAAAGGTTAAATATCACTTGTTTTGCATCAATCTTGATACAGGGTACTTATTATATGTTGCACTTTGGATTCCTAAAGCTTTTAGTCTACTAACCCATCATCCAAGGTTAGTTTTCACTATAAGTACAACATATTTTTTGGACGGACACTATAATTTACAGTTTTTTACCATGTTCAATCTGAATTTTCTTTAAAATAAAAAACATCTATATTGATTCTGACTTTTCTACATCCAACTCACAGGTTTATCATTACTTTGAGAACAAATATTATTAATTTAACCCTTTTAGAAGGGAAGATATGGTCATTTGTTCTGGGAATGTCATTTTCTAGCCTGAAACCTGAAAAACAGGCTCAGGGTTTAACAGGTTTTTAACTTATGACGCTAACTAAGAATACATTTACAATAAACATTATAAACAGCAAGAAAATAAATGTTAAACTATTAAATAATATAAAGAGATATATAGCTCCAACATTCCGGCCCCTAATTGTGGCCAGTGTAAACACACAATTACTTAAATATGTATAAATGGAGCTATACTCTATCTTTATCCTATCCATACAACATACAAATAATCATCTGCACAATTTCAGGCAACAGCTTCCTGGAAAAGAAATGGAGAGAAAGAAAAATAGTCTAGAGAAACAGAAAGAATACATGTTCGTGATGCTACGCTGCTGCATCCAGGAGCAGGCGGATCTTTAAACAGGTCTGTCCATGACACTGGTCTTCATTTGGGGCTCGTAGAGCTGACCGATCCTTGTCCGTCCTTTCCCTCATCCAGGGTCCACTTGTATTTGCAATGAAGAACGTATCTCCTGTTGGAAATTCTTTTCTGGGCCTTCTCCATTCGCTCTGTCGTCCAAATCCTCCAAATCCTCTTCATATCGAGGCTCCTCTGTGTCTCCATCACTGTTCACACCATCTATCTGGAGGTCGGATTCCATTTCCTCATCCTGTGTTTCAGTCTGATGTTTATGACTTTGGTGAGGCTGTGATGTATTGGAGCTGGGCTCCTCTTTGTGGTTTCTTCCCTGCTCCTCACTCTGTGCTTTTCACATTGCACTGTTGATGTTCTTTCTTGTAAATGCTGATGGGTTTGATGTTTGATGGACATCTTTCCATATTGTTCCAATGCAAGCTGAGAGGTTACTACAACAGGGCAGCCAGAGCTGAATCCATTGCCCTGTCCACCAGCCCCAGTATGAACACTTGTCTTTGACTGTCCAGGTGAAACATATTCTTTAATTAAGGAGGTGCCTGTGTCCTCATCTTCAATGTGAAGGGATGACAGTTGCTTCTGGTGACACACACTGCACTTCAAATATCTCCAATAGTCTTTGCTTATGTGACCAGCAGGGCAAACAAAACTAGATCCATCTACCTTTATGGAATTTGTTGTTATCCTGTGAGTGATGGTTGTGTTGGAGAGAAAAACAGTTGTAGTTTGGGGCAGAACGAAACTTTATCTTCTCATATTTCTGTTTGTTACCATTTTCCACAGATCCTTTGGATTCACGCCTTGAGTGTATTTTCAGTATGTCAAGTTTGGCATTGAGTGCAGACAGTTTTAGGTCAAAAGCAAGTTTTTCCTTTTCTTTTCTAATCACCTCCTCTTGGATCTCCAATGCATGCTTCCTCTTCAATGCAGCCATGCGTTCTATAAGGACTGCTAAATCATCTTCAACTTGGATTATTGCAGATGATCTGTATGATAATCTGAATACTTTCTGTGGTCTGGAATTATTGTCCTTTAAACATAACATGTGTGGTGCAAGAGTGGAGGTGTCCTGAGATTAGCGCCTGCAGGCAGGCTCCATGGATCTGTCAGCTCCGGACAGCGCAAAATGCGTACATGAAGTGCTACGTTATGAACGCAAGAAATCTACCCTCGTGGGGGCACGCTCATCTGATTGGCTTAGAATGAAGGAGACATCTGATTGGCTAGAGATAGAAAAAATTACAAGTACGAATCTGGTGACCGCCAGGGGAGTCTCAAAAAAACCCACACACGAATGCACAGCGATCCGTGCACAGAAAGCGATTTGTGTTTGCAGGTGCAGAGGTTTTAAACGGAAAACAAATATGTGAGGATCAAAAATACATATGTAAAACTTTTTTCTGTATTTGGATTTTATTTACATGTATATGAAACGGAACACATTTGTGTGTGCATTGAAAAACACAAGTGTGGATCCGGAAATACAAGTGTGAATCCTTTTGCGGATCATGAAGTACAAGTGTGAATCCTTCTGTGTGCATGTGTGTATTATGAGACTGTTCTGAGCCCATAGTTGTGGTGGTCGTGTCACTGATCTTTATGCTGCAGACCCTGCATACCGCTGTTGTCTTCTTATTACCGTCATCGACAACATAAACCTTGAATCCAAATTTGACTATTTTTGGAGTAAGGCTAGCCGCTGCCATGTTAACTGACACTCCTGCCGTCTAGTGGGTTGCCAGGTTTGCGCGCACAGCGCTATAATCACCCAATCACGTTTCGAAAAAACTAAATGTAATATCTCATTACAAAAACATACGCAAATATTGAATTTTAAAAAGTCAAGTCCTTTCAAGTCATCTGTCTCAAGCTTAAGTCAAGTCTCAAGTCATGAATACCAAGTCCGAGTCAAGTCAAGTCTTTTATCAATGTTAGTCAAGCAAGTCTCAAGTCCAAAAATATGCGACTCGAGTCGGACTCGAGTCAAGTCATGTGACTCGAGTCCCCACCTCTGCTACATGAACAAGGTAGGCACACGTTAAAATATCTGTTTTATTAAACCACTAAAGAGAGGTTCAGACACATCCCAAAGGATGTCAAGTTTCTCCAAGGCTGAGAACACATATGCAGCCTGTACTTTTTAATAAAAACAGATTTTTAACAGCGTTTATCTATTTGTGATCATACTGTGTGACCTGCTTGTACTTGCACAATAGGTATACTGTTCTCTTTATGTGTTATACTGTCTCAGTGTGAACATAGATTAAACAGCCAGCCAAACTCTTTTGAGAGACAGGGAATGAGCAGCCATTCTCCTTTATTGACTTATTTCAGTCCACTGACATTCAATCGGAGTGAAACTATAAAAAAGGCACTTAATGATCTCATACAGCAAGTGTAACATACACAGATTAACCAACCCAGTCTCACAGCAATTCGTGTTATAGTCACAACATTCAATCTATTGATTCGTGTTCACCATCACGATTTTCCCCTTTTTTTCGTGTCACACACAACTATTTTAAAAGCAATGTATTTATATTGGCAGTATGTTTCGTGCCTGCAGCACGTCTTTGTGTCCGTTCGGGTCGTGGAAGACCGGAAGCTGTGTGGTTCATAAAAACATGTTCTTACTCAATATCAAGCCACGATTATTGTTTTTATTTAAATCGTATAATGTCTGACTTTTTTGGCCATCCGTGAGGAAAATAAATGGGGCTCAGAATACTGAAATCTGTATTTTTTTAATATTGTTTTCCTTCTAATTTGTCATTATTTTCTAAATAACACACTGTTATTTACTCAACAATTACACACAATTATCCTTGTTTTTATTTATTTGTTTATTTCTATAATCTCTTTTTTGCCGTCCGTCAGGAACTAAATTTCAAAATAATGTCGCCAGAAACAGATGTAAGGCGATACACACCCACTGAACTGATACATTGCTTTTAAAATCGTTCTGTGTGACACGAAAAAAAGGGGAAAATCGTGTTGGTGAACACGAATCAATAGATTAAATGTTGTGACTATAACACGAAATGCCCTGAGACTGGGTTGGATTAAAACATAGGACCGCTAAGTGTAAAAGGTAAATATAGCTAATGTGCAATAAGCATGTATACAGGCTAGCATAGGGTGACCAGACGTCCCCGTTTTCCGGGGACAGTCCCGTTTGTTTTGCCCTGTCCCCGGTTGAAACTGTCCCTGGAAATGTCTCCGTTTTTTAATATGAGTTAAAAACACATAGCAACGTGAAATAAAATGTTTCATGTCAGGAAACACTGGGTAAACACTACAGACGGTGGTCAAACCAGCCCCCACTTCGGAAAACACAGTCAAGCCAGCCCGCACGTTGTATTGCAGTCTGATTGCGGTGCGCGAATATCCTATGCAATACGGTAGAGGCCTGTAAAAACTGCCTTCAAAATAAAAGCGTTTACTAAAACACACCAAACATATTCATATATACTGGAGCTTAAATTAAGAAATATGTATTATATAATAATAATAATAATAATAATAATAATAGATTTAATTTGTTAGCGCTTTTACAGGTGCTCAAAGACGCTTTACAGATATAGTGAAGGGAAAAGGAAGGAACAACAAATACATATATAGTAAACAATCACACATTAAAAGCCAGATTGAAGAGGTGAGTTTTTGTAAGTTTTTTGAAGGTGGTGAGGTCAGTGCAGTCTCTGATGGGTTGGGGGAGTGAGTTCCAGAGGGAGGGGGCAGCGACGGAGAAGGCTCTGTCCCCCCAGGTCCGGTGATTGGTGCGGGTGGGGATGGATAGGAGGTTGGCTTCTGATGAGCGGAGGCAGCGGGAAGGGGTGTGGTGGTGCAGCAGGTCTGTGAGGTAGGGGGGGGCCCGATTGTTGAGGGCTTTGTGAGTAATGAGGAGGACTTTGAAGTTGATTCTTTGACGGACGGGGAGCCAGTGGAGGTTCTGGAGGACGGGAGTGATGTGGTCTCGGGAGCGGGTGTGGGTGAGGAGGCGGGCAGCAGAGTTCTGGATATGTTGGAGTTTATTGATTAGGTTGGATGGTATGCCGTAGAGGATGCTATTGCAGCAGTCGAGTCGTGAAGTGATGAATGCATGAATCAGGGTTTCAGCAGCAGAGGAGGAGAGTGATGGGCGGAGACAGGCAATGTTTTTGAGGTGGAAAAAGGCGGTCCTGGTGATGTGATTTATGTGGTGGTTGAATTTGAGCTGACTATCAAAGATGATTCCGAGGTTGCGGATGTGAGGGGGGGGGAGATAGAGTGTGGCTGTCAATGGTGAAGTTGAAATTCTGGATGTCTTTGATACGGGATGGGGGGCCAATGATGATGATGTCTGATTTGGCACTGTTCAGTTGGAGATAGTTTGTTTGCATCCATGCTTTTATTTCTGAGAGACAGTTGGTGAGAGTGGAGTGTGTTGTGGGGGTGATGGTTTTTGTTGAGATATAAAGTTGGATGTCATCGGCGTAGCAGTGAAATTGAAGGTTGTGGCGACGAATTATTTTGCCAAGGGGGAGCATGTAGAGGATGAAGAGGAGGGGGCCAAGCACCGAACCCTGGGGGACACCTTGGGACAGAGGAGCAGTGGAGGAGGTGCAGTTGTTGATGTTGATAAACTGATGTCTGTCGGTGAGGTAGGATTTCAGCCAGGAGAGTGCAGTGTCGGTGATGTTGAGTGATGATTCGAGGAGGGACAGCAGGATGGCGTGGTTGATGGTGTCGAATGCTGCGGTGAGGTCGAGGAGGATGAGGATGTTAAGGTTGCCGGAGTCAGAGGAGAGGAGGAGGTTGTTTGTGATTTTGAGAAGAGCTGTTTCGGTGCTGTGTTTTGATCGGAAACCGGATTGAAATGGCTCAAAGAGATCATTGGAGCTGAGGTGGGCTTTAAGTTGTGAGGCAACGGCACGTTCAAGTATTTTTGACAGAAAGGGGAGATTTGAGATGGGCCGGAAGTTGGACATGATGTCAGGTGTGAGTCCAGGTCTTTTGAGAATGGGTGTGACAGCAGCCAGTTTGAGAGAGGGGGGAACTGATCCAGATCTGAGGGAGGAGTTAATGATGGTGGCGATGAGTTGGGAGATGGCAGGGAGGCTCTCTTTAACACATTTGGAGGGCATTGGGTCAAGTGTGCAGGTGGAGTTAATTCCAGTCATGAAGTCGGACAGTTGCATGGGGGTCACAGGGGAGAAGTGGGACAGGGGGTGTGAGGTGAAGGGGGGGAGCCAGGAGGGAAGGTGGGGGGTGCTGATGAGGGTGTTAGATTGCTGTAAATGTTGCTGATTTTGGTTTGGAAAAATGAGAGGAAGGAGTTGCACTGTTCGGTGGTGAAGGATGAGGTGGCGTTGTCACAGGGTTTGAGAAGTTTGCTGATGGTGGAGAACAGACGCTTGGGGTTGCTGGAGCCAGACTGAATGAGTTGTGAGTAGTAATTCGACCGGGCTGCTTTGAGTGCGTTACTGTACTGCTGGAGATAGTCTTTGTAGATTTGAAGATGGACTGTTAGTGTGGTTTTCTTGTGTTGGCGTTCAAGTTGACGTTTCCTTGATTTCATTTGGCGGAGTTCGGGGGTATACCAGGGGGCGGAGTGTATGAAAGAGACATTTTTTGTTTTTGTGGGGGCCAGTTCATTGAGACAGAAGGAGAGGGTGCTGTTATAATAGTCCACAAGTTCAGATGGGTTTTCAGAAAGTGGGGGGGGGGGAGACAGACATCTTGCAGGTAATGGAGGCAGTGATTGCTGAAGGTGAGATGGATTTGAGATTTCTGTAGGTTATTGTGCGTTTTTGCTTTTGGGCGGGGATGGGGATGTTAATGTCCATGATGATGGCCAGGTGATCAGAGATGTGGAGATTGAGGCTGGACAGATGATGAATGGTGAGACCAGTGGAGCAGACCAAGTCCAGGATGTGACCACAGCTGTGTGTTGGGAAGTTGATGTGTTGGGAGAAGTTGCAGCAGTGAAGGGTTTCCTTAAATTCAGAGGCATATTTGCAGGTCGGGTCGTCAACATGAATGTTAAAATCACCTAAGAGGAGAACAGATGGGGATATGGCAGAAAGCTGAGTGAGAATGTCAGAGAGGTCGGAGAGAAAGGAGGGGTTTGGCTTCGGGGGACGGTAGATGATGGCTGTGACCAGGGGCGTGGGACCAGATAGTATAAAGATCAGGTGTTCAAATGAAGAAACATCAGGGATGGGGATTATAGTAGCTTTTATTTCCTTTCTGATAATAGCAGCTATACCACCACCCCGCCCTTGTGGGCGAGGTTTGTCAATGTATGTGAATCCTGCTGGGGTGATTTGATTTAAAGAAAAATAGTCCAGGGGTTTTTGCCATGTTTCGGTCAGATACAGAAAGTCCAGGTTATTGTCTTTAATGAATTCATTTAGAATGTGGCTTTTATTGTGGATGGAGCGTGTGTTGAGCAGGGCTGCTCTGAGGTGGCGTTGCATTGGGGGGGGTTGTGTGGACCGGGGGAGTGAAAGGAGATTGGTCAGATTCACCTGTTGTTTGTTGTGATGGCGTAGTGTGGGCGTGTGACAGGACCGAATGGACGGGATGGAGTGTGGAGACGTGGAATGAAATAAAAACTTACGGCCAGAGCCTCTGTGTGAAGGACGGCGTTTGCGGAGTATTTCATAATCTGCGAGGATGTCCATGCAGTCCGGACGCAGGCGGTTATTGAAGGAGTGGAGATCTGACAGGGAGTAGAGCGGCGGCATGATCCGGTGAAGTGGCGCTAGCACGGAGCTAGCTAATGCTGGGGACCCAGGCAGCAGAGACCAGGAGCCGGATGACCGTGGAAGAAGGAGCGGTGTGAGTCCAGATAAAATGAGAATTATAATCCACAGCATATCAGGAGAATAATTCCAGTGGTTTCCAGAGGAGAATCGTAGGAGGTGCTGACAGCCTGGTGCAGAGTGGGAGCCGGGTGACCAGCCTACTAGCTGGTTAGCTAGCTTGATAGCCGCCGGCTGTAGGCGGCAGGGAGAGACGATGTCAGCGGGGAAGCCGGCTTATCGCAGCGGGATGGGAAGACCCACACGAGCCGCGGAGTTAGGGTGGAGTTAGGGTGGAGTTGGGGTGGAGACAAAAATGTTAGCTCAGCAGACTTCAGGGAGCCGAGGAGCCTGCTAGGTCCGATAATGCTAGCGGGCTAGCGGGCTAGCGGGCTAGCGGGCTAGGAACCGGTGAGCAGGAAAGAGCCAGCAGGTAGGAGATGACAACACATTTATCTGTGTCGATTCGAGATAGAGATGCTGCTATTTTTTTGCTAATGACTGATGTTTAAAAAGTAGAGAGCCAGACAGGAGAGGTTCTGATCTGGACTAAATAACTATATTTGGGGCGGAGGAGCGGCGAACAAACAACGCCAGCACCCTCGGCGACCCGGGAAAACGGTATAATGTGTATAATGTGAAAACGGTATAATGTGATCAATAATAATTTAAAACATACTACGTATATAACTACCACATTATAACTGAGTGAATGTAAAATGTATACATAAGTATACAGTTATGAAGGCATATCTGACATTTCCACTGGGTGACTCATTTCAATTGATGTTGACACCATCTCACAACACTCCTAAAATAACATTAGCACAATTTCAAATGTATGCTGTTTAAAATCTCAAATTAGATCTATTGTCCATCTATATTTTGATTATCATTTAATGGAAACCGTCCATAATCAAAGAGTCATTCAAAGTCAATCAAATACTTATTTCACTTCAGGGTGATAGCAGGAAACCCCATCTATAGTCAATCAGAGAAAATCAGGACAATCTGATGTAGAGTTTCAAAATAAAATACTTTTGAAATCTCATATGGGCTATCGTCCTTCTGTTTATACAAGAATAAATAAAAAACTGTCAAATTATCAAAGACTTATTTCACTCCAGGGTGATAGCAGGACATCCCATCTAGTCACTCAGAGAGAATTTGGACAATCTGATGTAGAGTTTCAAAATAAAAGACCTTTGTAGTCTCATATATGAGCTATCATCCCTCTATTTTTAGATAAGAATAAAATAAAAACTATCCAGTATCAAATACTTATTTCACTTCAGGGTGATAGCAGGACACCCCATCTAATCACTCAGAGAGAATCTGGACAATCTGATGTGCAGTTTCAAAATTAAAGACCTTTGAAGTCTCATATATGAGCTATCGTCCTTCTGTTTTTATCCAACAGTTAACATGTTCGAATTACATTGAACCAGAATTGTCCCCCTTTTTTCTTTAACAGTGAAGAAAATTGGATATGTTAATGAGATTTTGACCACAAAACTCAAAATGTCCCCGGTTTTAATTTGGAAAATCTGGTCACCTTAGGCTAGTATGGCTAACGCTAGCGTGTATGCTAACACTAGTGTGTATGCTAACGCTAGTGTGTATGCTAATGCTAGCGTGAATGCTAACGTATTTTCTCATTGAGTTTAAACAACTCCAAATGTCATCACATAAACACAATGGTGACTGTAAAAACTACACTGCGCATGCTCAGAATATTTTCCTATTTAATGTTTGTGGCAAAAAAATAATGACCATAGGGGCATTGAGCTGCCATCCCCACCATACGTCATCTCACATAATTCAGAGCTGATTGGCTGTAAGTACGTGTGAAAGGTGTAGTGTGTGAAGAGGAGGCGAGAGAGCTGCAGTGAGGCATCCTAAAACCAGGAAGTAAGCTGCGCATGGCTTCCCTCGACAAAAAAGCAAATGAGATTTCTCCATAGGATTTTAGAAAATAGCTCCAAATAAAATCTGTGGGAAACAAACCTGTTAGATAAATGCACGTTTTGTTCAGCCAGATAATATCCACATGTCTACCTTACTTTTATTATTTTCGAATCATAAATCTATTGATTAGATTAGATTTATGATAGACTTTTGAAACTACAAAAACATAAGGAGGACTTTTACAAAAAAGTAATAGAGATTTTTGTCCAGAAGGATAGGCAAATGGACTTAATCTTCAAGTCAAGGTAAGACTGCAATTTTATTGAAAATGGGATCTTACTAAGAGAGAAAGATTCAATATTTAAATTATAAAATTACATTTTTTGGGTATCCTTTTGTTGAACTGTCTGTTTAAAATTAATTGAAGCATCAGACAAAAAAATCCTTTGAAAAAAATATTATATTTTGATTTAGGTCAAAATATAATATGTGTAAACCTGAAGAGTCAGAGCCAGTGCCTCACCAGCCATGAACCTCACTGCATATTATAAAAATGCTTGCCATATAGGCTGTGTTTACTGGAGATGGTGTGTTGTAGCTGAGATTCGTCCCGTTCCAATGATGTATGGGATGTATTGATTTGATACAAGCAGGCCAGTGTTTCATGTCATGGTCCGGACCCATCGGTGGGCCCATCAAGTTCAGCATTCACTGTGATGAATATAAAATAAGACACTGATACTGTTTTCTTCAATGAACATTTATTGAAATAGAAATATACCATAACAGAACGTGTGTGTGTGGGTGTGTGTGTGTGTTTGTTCACGCGTGTTCACGCACATGGTTGGCAATGCAAAATTGTGGAATGTCACCTCAGGCTCCTCTCCCTCAGGGGCCTCTCCCTCAGGTGCCTCTTCCTGGTCTGTTGTAGGCTCATAGTTTGGATCGCTGTTGTCTTCCATTTCTGAGACATCTTCCTCTATCTCCTCTTCATCTGGTTAAAAAATGTGTCCAGAGCCCCTCGTACAGAAAATAGCCTAATCGTTCGCCTGCTCATTGTGTCAATGAGTCAAATGTGAGCAAGGCACAAATATAACTGCTTGAGAGCCAGTAACGGCCCGTCCACACAGCGGCGTGCGTTGACGCTTGCCGGCGGCGTGTCTGACACTCGATCAACAACCAATCACATGAATCTCCCGCGCCTGACACACAAGCAGCGGTTTGATTGGCTGGAGCTTGTACTGGCATATGATTCGATTGGATGACGCTTCTGCCGAGGCGTCAAAAGTTGAACATTGCTCAACTTTTGAAGCGAGCAACACCAGCAAAGCTCCGCGTCGCTTCCCAAAATGCAGTTTGGCTAAAAGTGACGTCACCCCATTCAATGTGAATGGGCAGAAGCATTGGAAGCTTCAACGCACACCGCTGTGTGGACGGGCCGTAAGGGAGGCGCATTTAGCGCGAGAAAGTGAGAGGTTTGTGTTTCTCGAGGGGCACAGAGCTTGCACCTGTGAGAAGGTATGATACATTGTATCATACAGTGCGAGAAAGAGAGGGGTGTGTGTGTGTGTGTGTGTGTGTGTGTGTGTGTGTGTGTGTGTGTGTGTGTTCCATCTGCAGGATGAACATAATACACTCATACCCATTCATTTTCTAAATCTGACCTAAAACATCAAGGGTGTTTCACTGTTGAATAAATCACTCAAAATTCAAAGCAAGTGGTGATCATCAAGTGTATATGTTCAGAGGCCTAGTGTGGAGGATAAGGTATTGAGCCAATTGGATGAAAAACACAATATTTATGATTAAAATAAAAGTCATTCGGTCACTTTTGACCCAAAACGCAAGAGAATTGGGTTAAGAGATTTTGTTTTTGTGTGTGAGAGAGAATAGTTATTTATGATAGTAAATGAAGGAAGGAATGACAGTACGTTAAAGACGGTATGATACTGTGTGTGTGTGAAAGAGTCTGGTGGTGTACATGGGAGATTCTGATATTGTTTGTAAGACCAAGTATGAGTGGTGAGCTAGACGGCCTCTCATATGTGTGTGTATGGTGTGATACGCACAAGGGCCTCCTAAGTCCTTCATCTCAGCCCTGACAACTATGATAGCTAATTTCTCTTCATTTTTCTGTTGACAGTATGCACATGTATGTGTGTGTCTGTGTGTGTCAGTACTGTATGGTTACATCAGCACAGTGGTAAATTACCCTGCATTAAGCAGCCAGGCCTCATCAGAATGATTTGTGTGTATGTTTGCGTACACATTACATTACATTACATTACATTGCATTTAGCTGACGCTTTTGTCCAAAGCGACTTACAATAAGTACATACGACCAGGAAGACACAGCCCAGAAGAAAAACAGAATCATATAAGTACAGCAGGTATCATAGAGCCACACATTTCAAGTGCTACTCAGCTGGCTATAGATAAGCCAGTCCTATGTTAGTATATAAGTGCTTTGTCAGCTGGCTATAGATAAGCCAGTCCTATGTTAGTATATAAGTGCTTTGTCAGCTGGCTATAGATAAGCCAGTCCTATGTTAGTATATAAGTGCTTTGTCAGCTGGCTATAGATAAGCCAGTCCTATGTTAGTATATAAGTGCTTTGTCAGCTGGCTATAGATAAGCCAGTCCTATGTTAGTATATAAGTGCTTTGTTAGTAATTCTATCGCTCGAAGTGGAGTCGAAAGAGATGAGTTTTCAGTCTGCGCCGGAAGATGTGCAGGCTTTCTGCCGTCCTGATGTCAATGGGGAGCTCATTCCACCATCTTGGAGCCAGGATAGCAAACCCACGTGTTCACGTTGACGTGTGTGTCGGCTGAATTGTTCTCAGCCAGATGTGACATTGATGCTTTTATCAAATCAAATCAAATCAAGTTTTATTTATATAGCACATTTATAAACGATTTTTGGTCGAGCCAAAGTGCTGTACAAATAATAAAAATAGCCTACAGTAGCGACACTTTACAGCAAATACAACAGCACAGATTGTTCAGAATATCAGTATGAGAAAAACGACACCCTCTGTCCTTAGACCCTCTGTCCTTAGACCCTCACATCGTACAAGGAAAAACTTCCAGAGAAAACCCACAGTTTAAAGGGAACATGGGAGAAACCTCAGGGAGAGCAACAGAGGAGGGATCCCTCTCCCAGGACGGACAGACGTGCAATAGATGCCGTGTGTAAATCGAAGAGATAATACATCATTTTACAGCATATAGACGAATGTTAAGAAATGCATGTGTCTGTATGGATGAAGTGAGGCAATGCTCATTAACTATTAGTGCTTCTGTACAGTGTGTGTGTGTGTGTGTGTGTGTGTGTGTGTGTGTGTGTGTGTGTGTGTGTGTGTGTGTGTGTGTGTGTGTGTGTGTGTGTGTGTGTGTGTGTGTGTGTGTGTGTGTGTGTGTGTGTGTGTTACATTGAAGAGGTTGATACACACTGGAGGTGTGTTTACATTACGACAAAGCAAAGTTGAAAACGTATTGTTAGTGAAGCAGCATGCTGGCCTCTCTCCATGTTTTTGCTCCTTGATGTGATTTGAAGGATATTTGATAAGAAACAGGATAGATTTTTTATATTTGCAAAGGCAATCTCACCATGGATGAGATTTGTGTTCTGTTAGTGAAACCTGAAATAACTACAGTAGCTCCATTGAACGTTCAGTATCTGATGGCTCCAGATTTCCTCTCGCAAATATTTTAGATAGAAGCAGAGTTTTATCTTTCTATTGCATCAATATAAAAAATAATTGTCTTTTAAATATGTGTGTTTCATAACCCTAGGTACTAATATTCATAATATATCATAATTAATTAATGGAATTTCTCTTAAATAAGATAATTGTATTTTTTTGTCTCACTTATTAACCCATTCAGGTTTCTCATAATTTATATCAAAATGCCATAGTACTTGCAATGCTTTAAAGGGCCCATGCCATGCTTTTCCGGTTATTACCCGTCCCCTTATGTGCAAGTATCAGCCGTATCTCGCATTACCTAATGCAACTCCACACTACGTCTTACGGTGCTGTACCGGAGGGGAGAGAGAGAGGAGCGAAGGGGGGAGAGAGAGAGAGCAGTGAAAGGGGGGAGAGAGATGTAATACAGTTTCATGATAAACGTTTTCTTTGATAGGTGCTTGTGTGGGAAATGCCAGCCCATGCACAAAATGCACCCAGGAACTAAATCTAGCTCCGGTCCGGTTTCGATGTCCTGACAGGCTGGAGTTTGTGCAACCTGCACAAACACAATAGGCGCTTTCACACCAGAGTACTTTTCCCCGTACTTTTCCCTTTTAGTTCCGATAGTTCCTGGGATTTTGCGTTCACACCAAAAAGAGAACTTAGTTCATGAGAACTTTTTGCCCCTTTTCAGTCCCTGCTAGAGAGCAGGTACTTTCCCGGAGAGAAAAAAGTTCCAATTTCTGATTGGCTGGGCTAATTGCAAACCACGCCCCGTAAAACTCGGAAAAGTTTCGTGAAGCCTCCATTGTATTTGCTGGCATTAGCATTATTAGCATTAGCCCAGCGCACCAACGGAGAGAGACTAACTTATGGCAACACAACAAAAAAAAACATGGGAGCGGTGAAGTGATGAGGAGCAGGGTTTCCGTTCGACGGTAATAACCGGTTTTTAGCTTTTTATTTATTAAAAACCGGTAAATTCAAAACCTGCCGGTCAAAATGTCCGGTAATAATTAGGGATGCTCTGATCGATTGGCCGCCGGTCATTATCGGCCGATATTCACTCTTAGTAGGTGCTCTCTATAAAGGCCGATCAGGAGAGCTGGAACTGATCGATATGGACATAAACGCGAGGGAAGTATAACCGGACGCGAGAGAGAGATCAGATCAGCTGCTGAGTCAGACTGAGACACTCAGCTCTGCATAATCACCTGAAGCCCCGCCCACTGTTTAGTGAGCTGCATGAGAAACTGACGGGCTGTCAGGAGAGAGAGGGAGGGAGAGGGGAAAAGAGAGGATCTGTTACTCCCGTGTTATTATTCAAAGTTAATGTAAACTCTTCAATAATGTACTTTATCTACGACAAGTAATTTGTTTGAATGTAATAATTATGTTGTTTGTGGAATCATTTATTGAAAAATGAACCTGAATTTTTTGATCTGTTACTATGATAAACTGAAGCAATATAAAAATGACTCTCATTAACTGAGTTTTAAACATCAGCATATCCGGTCATAGTCCGGTAATTACCTGCTAACGGAAATGTTTTCGGAAATGTTTCGTTTCACTGTGTATCAGTTTGAAATCATCTCCTTCAAACAAGATTACAATTGAAATCATCATGATAATAATTTACCATTGCCCAATTCTAAATTGTATTGAATTAAGCTTGAACCCTTCTGTCCGAGCCGTAGGGTCGCTGGTTCAAGTCCCTGAACAGACTTAACATATGGAGTCAGATACAGTAATTCCATGAATGCAAACAGAAACACCATCATGGAATAAATGGATGTGGACAAAGTACAGATAATGGAGATTATGCAGTGATACTCACAACAACAACTGCAAGCAATATAAATATGCATCTATCATCTGTCAACACATTCTCACGCCCAACTCGTCCGATAGTGACGTTATGTCAGGATCCCTTGGCGTCACTATCAAACGCAGTGGGGGGCCCTAACTGACGGCAACAAAAGTCCGACATAATACAATTAAAATAAAGAAGTAAAATCAATAAGTGTGGCTTGATGTTGAGTAAGAAAAAGGTTGATAAACGCTGTGAGAATGGGTCGGCGGAGAGCATTTCTCCGCGATCTAAACTCGTATATCATCAACGTTCACGGAGCACTATGCAAGTCAATGAGACTCCCTGATAGTTGAAAATCGATGCTAAAGGGCCCCCACTGCGTTTGATAGCGACGCCAAGGGATCCTGACATAACGTCATTATAGGACGAGTTGGGAGTGAGAATGTGTTGCGTCTGTACATGTGGTCCCTGAGACAAATAGACAGATGCACTGCAGTAAGAGGAGTAAAGGGAGTAACCAGTGGTTGCGTTAGACTTTTTCGTTGTCCGTCATTTTGACGGACAGGATCATAACATTTCCGTCATAATCCATTATTACCCGTCATTTTATTTGTCATGTTTTAATGATGAGACATATTTCATATTTATGTTTTGGTACTGAGCAGCACATGTTCATTCATTCCTTTTTTTTATGATTCATACAGAACTTTTAAGGGCATGGAGAAAAAAAAAGATGAACAGAGACACCGACCGTGCGGTCACTTTTCATGTCAAAACGAATATGAATGATTTATTTTTCCTTGCCTCTTGCTTGCCCCTCTGCCGCTGGCTGAACGTTGTCAGTTTTAGTCTTACTGGCTTGTCCTTCATCCTCCACCGCATCAATCCCTCTTTTTCACCTCGTTTATCCACACCATCACAATTACTGGGCTTATTAAAAAAGCTTCGGACGATCAGCTGCCGTGACATTTTGCGATTGCTAAAGCCGGTTAAACCACGAGGTAATCAACAAGGTCAAAAACAAGACTAGACAATAGCTACTTAATATGCACACACTCGCCACCAACTGGACAGGGGTGTGAATGACTAGTAGTTACCGACTACAGTAGAGTACAGTAAATCGCCCTCAGTCGACCTGGCCACTAAGGATGTAATATAATGTGGGCCGCTGGTGGACATTTTGGCGCTGTTCCGAGTTGTGTTCTAATCTGTGAAAATGACGGACTGCTTTCAGATTTTTCCGTCATTCTTGGAAACATTTCGTCATAGACGGAAAATATTCGGTTAACACGAGTAACAGAGATACTGGCAGCACATAGAATATGAGCCGGAGAAAAGCTCAACTTGCTGTGGGTCAGTTCCACTGGACCTCATTACAAACTGAGTTGAATGTAAATGTAAAACAAAATATCATGTTAAACATCATGCTTCGGTGACTTTTAATAAAGACCAAGCTAAAGATGTGGTTTAGATGACAGTATACGCATACACTGTTGAAATCCAACTGCATGATTTGTATAAGTCAATACAGACCATGCAGCATCCAACAGTCTCTAATCCGTGGATGCACGGAGCACCCGAAGCACAGAGATCATCATATCATTCTGTCTTGTATTACTTAACAAACAGCAAAACAACAACAAAAAAGTCTTGTTCGCAGGCGCGAGCCAGCTCCCGTCGTTCACTTAAAAGACCGACACATCACTAATTCAGAACAAAAAACACAGTTTAATGAGGAGTGTGAGTATTGGACACAGGGTTGTCACTGTAGTCAATTATCTGGCAGAGCAGGGACTTGCTTTTAGGGGTGACAGCCACAGGTTTGGGAACACCAACAATGGCAACTATTTGGGTAGCATGGAGCTGATCAGTCAGTTTGATCCTTTTTCAGAAATACAGAAATGCCGGCAGAGGAAATCCGTCCTACCTCTCACTAAATGTGTGTGAGGAATTCATACAGCTGATGGGACAGAGATTGCTGGATGAAGTCATCAGCAGAGTCAAACTTGCTAAGTATTTCTCTGTCAGTGTGGACTCCATGCCAGATATCCAACCCAGTCTCATGGCATTTCGTGTTCACCAACACGATTTTTAATCTATTGATTCGTGTTCACCAACACGATTTTCCCCTTTTTTTCGTGTTGCACAGCACGATTTTAAAAGCAATGTATTTCTACTGGTAATGACGCTCATGGAAGCACAGCATTCGTTTGTGTCGGCTGCCCTTAAAGGCAATGTGAGCGTCCATTCTCATTGGATAACGGAGAATTGTACACCCGGAAGTAAGTATTCCCCTTACTGTCGATTTTACAGTGATATCTGCACTACTCATCGACTAAAAAACACCAGATTATCCTTGTTAATTACACAACATTGATTGGTTTAAATTGTGTGCAATGCTTTTGAATTTTTCCCCTTCGATTCGGAGAAACAAATATTTGTTCGGAGTAAAGGATAACAGAAGACACTACACTACCCAGAATCCCCAGCTATTGTTTAGACTACACCATGTGCTCTGTTTGACAAACCCCGTGATAGTCCTCTGCAGTGTGCGAAATACAGGGGGGTCCGGGGGAGCTCGACCCCCCCCGATTAACACCTGAGCCCCCCTGAAAGCCTCAACAGCAACATTTAGGGGGGGTCTGAAATTATAATATGTATTTGTCACTTGCAATGGTCACTAAAATGTTTTTAAGCTTACTATGTCCAGTATTCATAATTCAAAACATTTATTCACAAATATCTTCTATTTTGGCTGTCAAAAGCAGAGCCAGCCGCCGTGACGCGGGTACGCTGCGTGACGCGGACACAAATTATGCAAATTAGCCACGCGCGGCAAAGAGGAGAGAAAGACGTTACATTAGAGAGGACTACAATGTCTAAGAGAAAGCTAAACCAAAGTGTTTCACTCGCGCACTTTGGGTTCACATCCAAAAAAGTGACACCACGAGATGACCAAGAGACACCCAGAGATGATGCTGATGATGCAGCAGCTAGCACAGCACTCGCTACCAGAACCGTTAGCGAGTCGGGGGCTCCTGTCCCGCCCAGTCACTCCCCAGAAAGAGGTGAAGTTGAGGCAGAGCGCTCAGAAGACGCAGCAGTTGCGGAGGTAGCTGCTACTGCTAGTGACTTTCCGCCGGCTGGTTGGACAACGAAGCAGGTGGGTGAATGGAAAGACCGCAACCCCTGGCTTGACATTAAGGCTGGAAAGTTAGGATGCTTAGTGTGTAGGAAAGCAAAAACGTTGCTGCTAAAGGGACCGGGTTTACACCTCGCGGAAGAATGGATCAATGGTGATGTTACTAGCCCTGATGCAAAACAGCTACGAAAGAAGATCTTCAAACACAGGGACAGCCAGGCCCACGCGAGGTCAGTGGAAATAGTACAGATGAAAAACAAAGAAACCCTCCAAAACTGTTTCATTGATGTACAGTCCGATTTACTCAAGAAAACAACAGTGTCGTTTAGAACAGCTTACACCGTAGCAAAGGAAAGGCTATCTTATAAAAAGCTCAACCCCCTCATGACAATGCAGGAGCTGAATGGAGCCGAAGTTACTGCGGTCAAGCCAGCCGTCTTTCAGTTTTGCGAGGTCAAACCAGCCGCCCCTGTATTTCGAGTGCGCGATTAGTTACAGGTTTACGGTAATGCAATAAAACAACCCTTTCGTATTATATATTCGACCACTTTAAAGCTACAGAGAATCCCACCGAGGAACACTTCCGGTGAGGATTTCAAAGTAAAGGATGACATGTGGTACATTTCTATTATTTGCGATTGAGGAACAGGGTAATTTATGAGAATAATGTTAGGACTTATTGCTTCATAAACTTGTTGCACAAATACTATGAACTACTTTTACTGTGTACTTTTTGAGAATGACAAAAGTCCCTCCAGAGAACAAGAAGGAGCATTTTCTTCAACTTTAATGTGGTCTAAAAAACATTTCTTCCATAAGTAGTTTATGAAACTGCCAGGTTTCTACTTAGTACTTATAGGACTACTTGCACAAATAATATAAACTACTTTTACTGTGTACTTTTTCAGTAATTTGAGTTTCAAAGTACTCTCCAGAGAAAAAAGATTGAGCATTTTTGTCAACTTTGATGTGGGATAAAAAACATTTCTTCCATAAGTAGTTTTATGAAACTGCCAGGTTTGTACTTAGTACTTCTAGGACTACTTGCACAAATAATATGACCTACTTTTACTGTGTACTTTTTCAGTAATTGAGTTTCAAAGTACTCTCCAGAGAAGAAGAATGAGCATTTTTGTCAACTTTGATGTGTGATAAAAATCATTTCTTCCATAAGTAGTTTATGAAACTGCCAAGATGTGCGGATTTTGTTAAACTAATATGTTTGCGCTGTGGACCAACACTATACATTGACGGGGAAGGGGGTAGCAATAAAGATAACACCATTAAACAGTTACACAACATAACAGAAATAATATCGATTGCAGCGTCCCAAGCAACCACCTTAGTAACAATGAAAACGTTCTATGGACGCAATTTCCTGAAGTAATCTTCGTAATAACTAGCAAACTAAAGATCATGTACATCCACTGCACACATAATCTGAAATAACAACTCATATTTCTCGCATCAAATGACATCAAAACGCATTTTAATGGCCAAACTAACTTTAAAATAGGCATTTTCCACCGAGAATAAAACGAAGTTCGGCCATGTTTTTTTTTCCTGCAGGGAGAAATTTGAAGATCACTGACATAGACGCCAGCCATTGGAATGAATGGGGGGAAAAAACGGGGTTTGTCAAACAGAGCACATGGTGTAGTCCAAACGATAGCTGGGGATTCTGGGTAGTGTAGTGTCTTCTGCCATCCTTTACTTCGAAAAAATATTTGTTTCTCCGAATCGAAGGGGAAAAATACAAAAGCATTGCACACAATTTAAACCAATCAATGTTGTGTAATTAACAAGGATAATCTGGTGTTTTTTAGTCGATGAGTAGTGCAGATATCACTGTAAAATCAATCGACAGTAAGGGGAATACTTACTTCCGGGTGTACAATTCTCCGTTATCCAATGAGAATGGACGCTCACATTGTCTTTAAGGGCAGCCGACACAAACGAATGCCGTGCTTCCATGAGCGTCATTACCAGTAGAAATACATTGCTTTTAAAATCGTGCTGTGCAACATGAAAAAAAGGGGAAAATCGTGTTGGTGAAGACGAATCAATAGATTAAAAATCGTGTTGGTGAACACGAAATGCCATGAGACTGGGTTGAGATATCACACATGTGGACCAGCAGACATTCATCCTACGTATCACCAGAGGGCGGTATATGACATGTTTGGATTGAATTTTGAAATCATTATTATTGCCTTTTACAAGACCAAACTATTTATCTAAAATAGATACATTGATCATACATTTGCAATTGGCAAGCTTTTAATCTGTTGCCACAACATCAAAAAATATCCAAGGATAATGATGCAAGTATACCCAGTTACGGCTTTGCGGCAGAGGGGTGGAGAGGATGGTAAACCGTATTCAGCCATGGTACAAAGCAATCTTATAAATATGACAGGCCCTGCGTCGACGGGTCCACCTCTCCACATGTTTCTGGGGGTCTGGTTGACAGCAGCTGGACACGGGGACATCCAGCAGCTGGACACCCAGACTGTCACAGTCTGTTTTCTCACTCACCTATTTTCTGCATTATCATTCCTTAGTCACCTGGTAGTCACACCCTGTCTCTCTCTCACTCTGTTACACCCATCAGCTCCATTAGTATTTAGGCCCACTTCACTTTCACCTCAGTGCCAGATCGTACTTTGCAGCATGCCAGTCTTTCCCGCATTACTCTTCAGATTGCTCTCCCGGTTTCGACCCTGCCTGTCCCTGACCAGCCTGCCTCGCCTGCTCCCTGACCCGTTCTGTACCTGCGACTCCCGTCCTGCCTTCTCCCGGAACCCTCGCCTGTCCCTGACCAGCCTGCCTCACCTGCTCCCTGACCCGTTCTGTACCTGCGACTCCCGTCCTGCCTTCTCCCGGAACCCTCGCCTGTCCCCGACCAGCCCTTTGCCTGCTATCTGCCGTTTTGTCTCCTACCAGCCTATTGCCTCCAATAAAGCTGGTTACCGACTATCTCTGGTTTCCCGTGTTCTGCATTTTGGTCCTCAGCTCGTTTGTGACAGAACGATCTGGCCAGAAATGGACCAAGCAAACACCGGGTCTCCTAGAGACCGCTTTGAGAGGGTTGAGGATGCCATCCAAAGACAGGAGGTCACGATAGCTACCTTAGCTATCGAGACCCACCAGGCAACCTCAACCCAGGGACAAACGCTGGCTCACCTTACCTCCCAGATGCAACAGATGGCCGCCACCGTACAACAGCTAGCCGCTACCATGGCTGCTACCGTCCCTCCGCCCGCAGCTCCGATGCTCGCTCCAGCCCCTGGGTCGACGGGATACGCTCCGGAGCCTCGTGTGGGAACGCCGGAACGCTACGCTGGTGAGCCGGAGGGATGCAGTCCTTTTCTCACAAACTGTTCCATATTTTTTTCACTGCAGCCACACACCTTCGCCTCCGAGGCGGCTCGTGTAGCTTTCACCATTAATCATCTGACGGGGAGAGCCCGTTTATGGGGAACTGCAGAGTGGGAGCAGCAGACACCAGCCTGCGCCTCTTTTGCTGCATTTTCCGCGGAGATGCGGAAGGTGTTCGGTTCCGTTCGTCTGGGTCCCGACGCTGCTGGAGGTCTGCTGAGTTTGTGCCAGGGTTCCGGCACGGTGGTGGATTACGCTATTGACTTCCGCACCAGCAGCCGTCGCAGCAGCTGGAATGAGCCGGCGCAGTGTGACGCATATCTGAGAGGATTAGCGGATTATATGAGAAATGAGCTGGTTTCCTATGATCTCCCTGCTTCCTTGGATGGGTTGATTGAGCTCACCTCTCGGATTGACAGACGAATCCAGACTCGGAGAGGAGAGCAACAGACGCGAGCGGCGAGCCGCTGCTCGCGACAACAACTTCCGGTTTCCGGGAGATTTCGACTTCCGGTTTCGGCGGAGAATTCCCACTCCTACTCTGACTCACGGTACGAGGTCGAGCCCATGCAAGTGGGTCGTACCAGTCTTACCTCTGAGGAGAGGGAATTACGTCGAAGAGGTAATCTTTGCCTTTACTGTGGTCAGGCTGGACATAGGGTTTCCCGTTGTCCGGTAAAAGACAGAGCTCATCAGTAATGGGGAGTATACTGGTGGGCCAAACCTCTGAGCTGATCCCCAATCTAAGACCCTTGTGCCATGCTCGACTCCTCCTGACAGGCAAATCTCAGGCTCTGGCTGTTTTTATCGACTCCGGATCAGATGTTAGCATCATTGACGAGGAGCTCGCACTACAGCTGGGCATCCAACAGGTTCGGCTGCTCCAGCCGGTACCGGCTAATGCTTTGGATGGTCACCTGCTGGGAACAGTGACACACCAGACGACACCGGTCCATATGATCATGTCGGGGAACCACCATGAGACAATCCAGTTTCATGTGCTACGGTCCCCCCAAATCCCTCTGATTTTGGGTTATCCGTGGCTCCGCCGCCACAACCCGAACATTGACTGGGCAACTGGGTCCATCCTAGGTTGGATTTCCTCCTGTCATCAGGTTTGCCTCAAGCAGGCCGCCGCACCTCAACTATCTGTGGATATGAACCTGGTTCCGGATGTCACAGGGGTTCCGGCGGAATATTTGGACTTTAAGGAGGTTTTTAGCAAGGCTAAGGCGACATCTCTCCCACCTCATCGGCCCTATGACTGCGCCATTGAGCTACATCCAGGCGCAGTCCCACCCAAGGCCCGGTTGTACTCGCTTTCGGCACCGGAGAGGAAGGCCATGGAGACTTACGTCAATGACTCTCTGGCTGCTGGAATTATTCGTCCTTCCACATCACCCGCAGGAGCAGGGTTGTTTTTTGTGGCGAAGAAGGACAAGACCCTGAGACCCTGAGACCCTGCATTGACTATCGGGGCCTGAACGACGTCACGGTGAAGAATCGTTATCCCTTGCCACTCATCTCGTCAGCATTTGAGTTACTACAGGGGGCTACAATCTTCACTAAGCTGGATCTACGAAACGCTTATCACCTGGTAAGAATCCGGGAGGGGGACGAATGGAAGACCGCCTTCAACACCTCTTCGGGACATTACGAGTACCTGGTGATGCCATTTGGACTTACCAACGCCCCTGCAGTTTTCCAGGCGTTGGTGAACGACGTACTCCGGGACATGTTGGATCGTTATGTTTTTGTTTATCTGGACGACATCTTGATTTTTTCAAAGAACCTCAAGGAACACGTCCATCATGTCCAGACAGTCCTCCAGAGACTTCTGGAGAACTCGCTGTTCGTCAAGACGGAGAAGTGCGAGTTTCACACTTCTTCGGTCGCCTTTCTTGGCTACATCGTGGGTCAAGGAAGTGTGGAGATGGATCCTTCTAAGGTTTCAGCAGTTACCTCGTGGCGGGTCCCTGATTCCCGGAGGGAGCTGCAGCGTTTCCTGGGATTCGCCAACTTCTACAGACGGTTCATCCGTGGCTACAGCACCGTGACCGCCCCGCTCACCGCCCTGACCTCGTCCAAGGTGACGTTCCGATGGTCCCCTGCAGCCGAGGAGGTTTTTCAGGACCTCAAGGGCCGGTTTACGTCGGCTCCTATCCTGAAAGTACCAGACCCCGCTGGTCAGTTGGTGGTGGAGGTGGATGCTTCTGACGTAGGGGTGGGGGCCATCCTGTCGCAACGTTCTGGTGAGAACCAGAAGCTCCACCCCTGTGCTTTCTTTTCGAAGAGATTGAGTCCGGCGGAGAGAAACTATGATGTGGGGAATCGGGAGCTTCTAGCAGTCAAGTTGGCGTTGGAGGAGTGGCGACACTGGCTTGAGGGGACAGAACAACCATTTCAGGTTTGGACCGACCATAAGAACCTGGAATACATCAGGTCGGCACAAAGACTGAATTCTCGGCAAGCCAGGTGGTCGTTATTTTTCACCCGGTTTAATTTTTTCCTCTCCTACCGCCCGGGCTCCCGCAACGTGAAGGCCGACGCTTTGTCCCGGCAGTTCGGGAGGGAGGGAGACACCCGGGGTATTCCGGACACTATTCTTCCTGCTCCTCGAGTGATCGGCGTCCTCGCTTGGGAGATTGAGGAGAGGGTTAAGACCGCTTTGGTGGACCAACCCGGTCCTAGTTCTTGTCCTCTTAACCGCTTGTTTGTGCCTCAGGTTTTGAGGGCTGAGGTGCTTCAGTGGGCTCATAGCTCCAGACTTTCCTGCCACTCTGGAATTCAACGTACCAGAGGGATGGTCCTACAACGGTTTTGGTGGGCCACGCTGGAGGCTGACACCCGGGAGTTTGTGAACGCCTGTCCTGTTTGCAATCGGCACAAACCATCTCACCAAGCGCCAGCTGGCCTCCTTCATCCATTACCGGTCCCACGTCGCCCTTGGTCACATATTTCATTGGACTTTGTGACTGGTCTACCACCGTCCCACGGACATACTGCCATCTTGACGGTGGTAGATCGGTTTAGTAAGATGGCTCATTTCGTACCCCTGCCTAAGATCCCGTCAGCTAAGGAGACGGCAGAACTGATTCTTCTCCACGTTTTTCGTATTCACGGACTAGCGACTGATGTGGTTTCCGACCGGGGGCCCCAATTCACCTCTGTGTTTTGGAGGGAGTTTTGTGAACTGATCGGGGCAACAGTCAGTCTCACCTCCGGTTTCCACCCACAGGCCAATGGCCAGACCGAACGGAAGAATCAGGAGATGGAGACCACTCTCCGCTGCATGGCTTCCGATCATCCCACGACCTGGTCAAAACAACTCCTGTGGGTGGAGTATGCCCACAACACCCTCATCAGTTCCGCTACTGGTCTTTCCCCTTTTCAGTGTGCATACGGTTTTCAACCCCCATTGTTCTCTGCATTGGAGAAGGAGGTTATCTGTCCGTCTGTCCAGGCTTTCATCAGACGTTGTCGGAGGACTTGGAGGCAGGCTCGAACAACTCTGCTTCAGTCTGCTAACCGGTACGCCAAAACAGCGAACCGCCGACGCACCAAGGGACCTGTATACCAGGTAGACCAGAGGGTGTGGCTTTCCACTCAGAACATTCCCCTTCGGGTGGAGTCTAAGAAATTAGCGCCCAGGTTTATTGGACCCTTCAGGATTGTCAAGGTCATTAATCCTGCAGCAGTTCGACTAAGTTTGCCCCGGAACATGAAGATCCATCCCAACTTTCCATTTTTCTAGGATTAAACCTGTCCGGGAGAGTCCTATGGTTTCCGCCGCCCCTCCACCACCACCCCCTAGGATGATCGATGGGGGTCCTACCTACACCCTTCGTCGTTTACTCCGTTCCCGTCTCAGAGGAAGAGGGGTTCAATATTTGGTGGACTGGGAGGGCTATGGTCCTGAGGAGAGGCAGTGGATTCCGGCTCGTCATATCCTCAACCCTCAACTCATCCGAGACTTCCACCTGCGTTACCCGGAGCAGCCGTCTAGGACCCACGCTCAACCAGGCGTTAAGCCAGGGAGTACTCGTCCGCTACGGACCAGAGGCTTCGTCGAGGAGGAGGGGGAGGCGTCATCAGGCGAGGAGGACGAGGATTTCCAGGAGGGAGAGGCCGAGAGAGCAGTCTCAGACGAGTACTAACCTTTCCCATACCTCCACCTTCCACCCGGTGTCTGTAGGGTTTTTCTTGAGTCTCCTTTAAAAAAAAATGTTTAGACGTCTGGAGCCGTCCATTATAGGGCTGAACGATTAATCGATTTTAAATCGAAATCGCGATTCGAGATGATGCGATTTTCGAATCGCAAAGCCTGCGATTTTTTTTTTTTTTTTTTTTTTTTACTTTTTAAAAAAAGTTGTGTGTCAGTCATCCACACCAATCAGAAGTGCTGTGCTCCACATGTACCAACCATTGTTAACCAATCAGAAGTGGCCCAAGGTAACTAAGTATACGCCCAACAGCAACACTTCACGTGAAACGCCCACGTGTGAAGACATTTCTAACACCCTAAAATGTCTGCAGCCGCGCCAGAAGAAACGTTGGATAATTTAGTCCCGAAAAAAAGCAGCACTTCAGTGGTCTGGACATATTTCGGGTTTAGGACCACAGATGTGGGACAAAAGCAGGTTTTTTGCTCCACATGTCAGGGAAAAGTCGCTACATCCCGAGGCAACACAACAAACCTTTATCAGCACTTGAAAAGGCACCACAGGCAGGTATATGACGAGTGCACAGCCAGAAATGCAGTGTTTCGTCCCGTAGCCCAGTCTAGCGCTAAGCAAGCTACTGTTTCAGAGTCATTTGCGGCCGTTACGCCGTATGAAAAGGGCTCACGAAGGCACCGTGAGATAACTAATTCGATAACGCACTACCTCGCTAAAGACATGGTTTCAATTAACACTGTGAACAACGAAGGGTTTAAAAAACTCATCCGAACGCTGGATAAAAGATATGCTATTCCCTCCCGCACGTACTTTAGTCAAGTGGCCATCCCAGAAATGTACACTCAATGTAGGAATAAACTTGAGACAGAGCTGAAAAATGTCGAGTACTATGCGACAACAACCGATCTGTGGTCGAGCAGAACGACCGAGCCGTATCTCAGTCTCACCGTGCACTTCATAAATGACGACTTTGAGTTGAAGAGTCATTGCCTGCAAACTGTACACTTTCCTGCTGACCACACGGGAGAGAATATTGCGCATGGACTAAGAGAGTCCTTGTCCAACTGGGGTCTGAAGGAAGAGGATCAGACGTGCATCACCACTGATAACGGATCCAATGTTGTAAAAGCTGTGGAACTGAATCACTGGACAAGGCTTCAGTGCTTTGGACACAGGCTGCATCTTGCGATTGGTAAGTGGGTCTCACTCTCTCACCTCTCTCAGTTCCATAATTATTGTTATTACATTTTCTATTTGAAAAATGCAATACTGTACCTTACTCAAATAATGTTTTGATTTAACCAATCCATTATTTCATAAAGTCTTGCACCTTAAAATGTGCTGATCTATTTTATAGTAAAACTTTAGAAATAGTTTTTCGTGTTGGGAGCAAAAGCCTGCCTGTTTGTATTCTAAATATGTTTAAATTAATAGAAGGACATTATAATTTAAGAGGGTTATGTGTTTTTAAAGCATGTAAAGCAAGAATACATGTTAATTCTTGTTGTGTTTCAGTTTTGGGAGTAAAAATATGGAATCATCTTAGTGATGATTTGAAATTGAGACTTTTCTAAATTTGAACAGAGAATTACACAAAGTAAAATAATACAGTATTATAATTTAGCATGAATGCTTGGTTTGTCTTTTTTTTCTTTCTTTCTTTGAGATTTTCTGGGTTTTGTTTTAGATTGTATTGTACAGTAAAGGATAGGCAAAAATAAGCCTTGGCTTCAGCATATTCCTTTTTTCGGTCTTAAAATTGTTTCAGTTTTATTGTGTGAAATGGTTTTTGATATGTTAGATTTCTTACTGTATTTTCACACACATTTGTATGAGTATGACCGAAAATTATCCAAACCATTCATTTATTAATTAATTCATGATTTTATTTTTCAGAAAATGCTCTGAAAGAGAAGACCGTGAAAGACCGTATAAATCGGGCAACAGGACTTTGTAGGTCTTTGGTTTGCCATTTCTCGCACAGTTGGAAAAAGAAGGCCGCACTGAGTGAGGCCCAGCGAGAGTTGCATCTGCCGGAGCACTCGTTGATCACAGAGTGTCCAACAAGATGGGGCTCAAGGCAGAAAATGATCGGGAGGGTGTTGGAGCAGAGAAAGGCCTTGTCTCAGGTTCTCTCTGAAGACAGGAAGACGCGTCACCTGGTCCCCAGTTGGCAGGACATAGAAGTCCTTGAATCCATCAACAATGCTCTGCGTCCTCTCCAGGAGTTCACAGATGCCCTCTCTGGTGAAGCTTATGTAAGCGTATCGTACCTGAAGCCAGTCCTGCATCTCCTGAAAACATCAACTCTGGCTGCAAAGGACGAGGACACGGCCCTTACCAAGAAAATAAAGTCACTGGTCCTTGGCTACATGGAGAATAAATACAGCGACCCAGCCACACAGGTAGGGATGGGAATTGATAAGGTTTCAACAGTTTTATTGTCTCTGAGATCATTGTTTTGCTATTAGAAAAACATGCCTGCATTGATGAAAGGAATTGATAAGCTTGGAGGCATACAATGTAGATTCTCTGAGTTAACTATTCTCTAATAATTCTACACACAGGAGCTTCTGGACATCACTTCGTTTGTTGATCCAAGATTCAAGACAGACTACATGAGCGCAGAGAAAGTCCCAGACATCAAAGCAAGAGTGAAGATCGAAATGGAACAGGTGGCACGAAAGGTAACTTGTATTTATGTGCAGTTTAGTGAACACATGATGCCACATGCAATGATATTGTATTTTGATTTAATTGATTGTCAATTTTTTTTATGTTTACATAAAATGCCCAATTGCTCAGAATTACATTGATGCAAAACTTATGTTCTCATCTCTACGCTCATCTGTGTTTTGCAGGAGAAGAGGGTTCAAGCCAGCACCACAGACGCCGTGCTTCCGAGTGCAGGAGAGGCAGAGCCTTCCACTTCGAAGAAGGCAAAGCGGTCATTGGGCAGCTTCTTTAAGAGCAGCACTGCTGTGCCCCCTGACCCTGCTTCAACCGCTGTGCAGTTGGAGAGTGCCATAGAAGCTGAGGTGAACACCTACCTAATGACTCCCACCATCGATGGAGAGGAAGATCCCCTGGCCTGGTGGAAGGTACACCGTGTTAACTTTCCCATGCTGAGCAAGCTGGTTAGCAAATTCTTGTGTATCCCAGCAACGAGTTCCCCATCAGAGAGAGTGTTCAGTGCTGGAGGCAACGTGGTCACATGTCAGCGTTCATGTCTGAAACCAGCAAAGGTTGACATGCTGGTTTTCTTGACAAAAAATCTGTAAAAATTAGTTTTGAGAAGTAGAGATATCAGGGAAGTGGCAATCACAATTTTATTTGTTCTGCACTTTATCTATTTCAATTTTAATTACATTTGTATTATCACTTTACTTACATTCATTGCAGTATGTGCAATATTTAGATGCTGCTCCTGAGCCATACTTGAATAACTTTGTTTGCAGAAAGGTCCTATTTTATTTTCCTACTGAAATTGTTCAATTTGTGTGAATTTAAATTTGTATCTAAGACTTGTTGAGAGAAACAAAATGGCAGCTGTTGAAAAAAAAACATAAATAAATATGTTGTTCCAAATACATTTGTTATTCCATATCTTTTAAGTTCACATCCTTTCATTAGAATTAGAGCTGATAATAGTTTGATTGTATCATGTGATAATGCTCTCTGAAATAGCCCATGATAGACGGATTGATCCAATCACCTGCCAAGTATTTTTTAATGCTCCATCACATGTTTCTATTACAGGGTGAATCTTAAACTGAAGCTTGACTTTAAAGCAACGGAAGTTTCATGTAAGTTTAGTTATTTCACTCATAGCTCGGGGTGCTAGAGACGGGAGCACGTTGATACGACCTTCCTAGCCGGAGATATGGCCGCATTTTACAATAAACCTCCGTTGGGTAGCTTAAAAACAAATATCGCAATTCGAATCGCAATCGCAATTTTTTTCAGAAAAATCGCAATTAGATTTTTTCACAAAATCGTGCAGCCCTAGTCCATTAAGGGGGGGGTTCTGTCACAGTCTGCTTTCTCACTCACTTATTTTCTGCATTATCATTCCTTAGTCACCTGGTAGTCACACCCTGTCTCTCTCTCACTCTGTTACACCCATCAGCTCCATTAGTATTTAGGCCCACTTCACTTTCACCTCAGTGCCAGATCGTACTTTGCAGCATGCCAGTCTTTCCCGCATTACTCTTCAGATTGCTCTCCCGGTTTCGACCCTGCCTGTCCCTGACCAGCCTGCCTCGCCTGCTCCCTGACCCGTTCTGTACCTGCGACTCCCGTCCTGCCTTCTCCCGGAACCCTCGCCTGTCCCTGACCAGCCTGCCTCACCTGCTCCCTGACCCGTTCTGTACCTGCGACTCCCGTCCTGCCTTCTCCCGGAACCCTCGCCTGTTCCCGACCAGCCCTTTGCCTGCTATCTGCCGTTTTGTCTCCTACCAGCCTATTGCCTCCAATAAGCTGGTTACGACTATCTCTGGTTTCCCGTGTTCTGCATTTTGGTCCTCAGCTCGTGTGTGACACAGACGGCCTGAGAATGAGTGAAGTGTGTGTAGTTGAAGCATTTCCTCTAGTTGTAGCCTTGAATAAACAGTATTGTTATGGCACATAAAGAGAAAACTGAGTATGTCCTCCCGTTGGTGCCACAGAACACACACACATTACAGCAATCTGTGAAATGCACCTTTCTGCCCGGTCAGAACCAAATGGAATAAAAAGGACAGAACAGATACAGTATTGGCAATTATTGTTTAATGCACTGTTGAAATGGCTGTTTGATGCGCGGGGGAGTTACAGTTTGTGTGTGTGTGTGTGTGTGTGTGTGTGTGTGTGTGTGTGTGTGTGTGTGTGTGTGTGTGTGTGTGTGTGTGTGTGTGTGTGTGTGTGTGTGTGTGTGTGTGTGTGTGTGTGTGTGTGTGTGTGTGTGTGTTGTGTGTGTGTGTGTGTGTGTGTGTGTGTGTGTGTGTGTGTGTGTGAGGCTTGGCAAAATGGACTGAAATTGAACCTCTGTATTTTATGGCTAAATTACAATATAATAGGTACTATAATAGTAGGTATATAGTATGTCTACCTCCGTTTCTCTCTTTCTCCCCCCACCTTCAGCACCCTCCCCTCTTGATTGTCCCACCCAACTTCTCTCCTTGTTGCCATGGTACCACACTTGCCTGTACCCTGGATGGTGACTATAAACATGTTTAGGATGATACTCCAATCCCTCCTTTTTCATTCTCTCCTCCCCTCTCACACACTCATACTTCCTGTCCTTTGTACTCCTTACTACACTTTATCCCTCCTTCCCCCCTCTGCCCTCTCCATCCTTCCTTTTATCCCTTTCTTCACTTTGATCACTTTCGATGAATCCTTTAATGACTCATGGCACTTTTTTCTATCCCACCTTCTTTTCTATCAATCCCTCTTCCTTATCTATCAAATCCCTCCTTTTGTTCCTCCATGACTCAAATGATCCCTATCCCTTATTTTACTCCTCTTTACTCAACCCTTCATCCCTCCTTCAGTCCCCCGTCAAACCTTCTCTTACCCTCCCTTTATCCCTCCATCACTCCTTCTGCATCTCCCTTCCATACTTTTTATTCCTCCTCAATCCCAGCCCTTACACCTCTCCTTTCATTTTCTCAGCCAAAGGATTTTATTATTTCTTAAATCAGACTTAAGTTCCACCTGGAGTAAATCCACCAGCTACCCTGCAGTATACAAAGTCATTCAAACTAGCTGCACCTTCACCAGCTTTGAGAACACTTTCATGATCAATCATTATAAAACATATCATACATATTATTCTGAAATGGACCAATCTGCACAATCACTACTTTTACTTTTGGTACGTTAACTATATTTTGATGAGAATGCTTTTCTACTTTTACTTAAGTCACACTTTGAATGCAGGACTTTTACTGTAACAGAGTATTCCTACACTCTGGTACTTCTACCTTACTTAAGAACAATATACAGTATCTAAGTATGACTGCAGAATACAAGTGCAGCTCAACACACCAAACAGCAATATCTCTCTGACTAACTAATAACAATAAGTGTTGATAATGTATTATGTTGGATTACTAAATGAGTGAATATAATATCCCTCCAGTGTACTGAAGAAGCATATCACAGTATTCAATATTTAGCTTATGTGCTGAGGCTGTTCCAAAAATACTGATCAAATAATTATCCTGTAAAACATTTCTGGTATATTTCCTATTTTTCTCTTTCATCTTCCATCCATTGCTTATCTTTTACTCATCATCAAGTTCTCCTTAAACTCTACCTCCACCCATCAATCATACCGCGATCAACATCCCAATTTCACAGATAACAATTATTTTATAACTGCTCCAAATTTGAAAAATAAATTCATTGACATGCTCAAAAAACATACCTGCATTTTTGAAGGCTTAAGAACAACCGATTGTATGCTTAGGCACTGACTCATGAAAATGTGTTAACTCTTGTTTGATGATGATTAATCTCTATTAAATTGATGCTTTTGTTCAAATTGCAAGAGTACATAAATGCAGTGGCAGTTAAGGTGGGTTAATTCAAATAAAATAAATAATCAGATTCTGCTGGCTCATGTGTGAATCAGCAGTCTCTCATCTTCATTTAGTGTTTCCGTTATTACACGCTCCCAGCACTGACACTCTTTGTTGCTACAAAAGAAATAAAACAGATCACTAAACAGGAGAAATGAAATGAATAAAACCCCTACATGTACCCTGACACATTTTAAAACCCCTTATCAACACCAGACACACTCCTATGGTGAATTTAAATGAGTGCCTGATTTCTGAGGGTGTTAGGGTTTACAGAGGATGAATGGAAGACAAATGATATTTTCCTGCTAATAGATTATCTCAGCTCCTCAATTTAATATCATTTCATTTGAACTAATTCTCATCAATCTCTGTCTGTTTTGCTTAAACACGTCCTCTGCTAATTGCAGTGTAATGTCACTACAGGCCTGGAGCGACTTGTCAGAACAAACAGACACTTTCTGCCTGACAGGGATTCTTATTTTTCTCTCCTGTTGTGTTTGTTGACAAAATTATTCTGCAGCTCTGTGGTGTCCTGTCGGGTCACAGGAGATACCGAGAAGGAAACACAGAGAATAAACATGTTGTCTAGTGACACAGGAAACCTCACAGGGTATAAATATCCAGCTTGTCCTGTCACAATAGTTGCTTTCCCTGTCAGTGTGGTCAGGTTTATCAAACTGATCGCCAACAGGCTGACCTTGGTTTACTATTGTGTGAACGGAAATTATTCAAATAAAGCAACAGGCGGCTGGTGTCATGATCCAGTGAGACTCTCCTTTTATGGCAAGTCCTGAGTTTACATGAGTATTTTAGATGAACAACTTTTATATGCACTGTGTAAAATGGTCTCTCACAATGATTACAGTGTACTTTTAAAGGTTAAATAAAAGATTGCCCCCTGGATAACAACATGGACGGTCATACTTACATTTGTATTCTTCATTTTATGTAGAGAAACTCCATAGAGAAGAAAAAGCTATGCAGAAATAGAGGGAATAGAACTTAAAGAGCCTGTGACAGCATCCCAACAACTGTTGTGCAATGAAATATTCGGCTACTAGTCATCTCGAACCGTCAGTTTAAAAAAGAAGTTGCGATACCGTTCCGATAAATATCAATAATTTCGAACATCGCGGGAAAATTTCCTCCCGTCGGATGTGATATAAAAACAAATCGATTATTTTTGTAGTTGTAAACTCAAGTGGATGAAACTACATTTATTAGTGCTTTCATGTCAATTCGGCGAACATATGATACATTAAATGATCGTGAGGATGATGATTAGAAATCGTTTGTTTGAGCCGGGCTGCATTTCCTGATGAGAAAACAAACCAATGCTTTTTGTAGTTGTAGTACACCAACGTGGATTAAACGTGTGGTTTTTTACCACAATGTTGGAAATTAATGGATAAAATGTACGGATTATTATTATTATTATTATTATTATTATTATTCCCACTCCGATCGGGACTCTCGGTCCACCGTTTCCCCGCAGCGAGACTCCCCCTGTTGACAGTTTATGTGGGCTGGGTGCAGTGGCGGACTGGCCATCGGGACGAATCATTCATATTATCCCATCAATCAGATCATCGATCATATAATATCATAATATATCATATATTTCCTTATCTGAGTCAGCTTCTCCAGCCGTGCAACACTTACAGTGTCACATACTGTATGCAGAAGTATTATTTTAAGCAACACATTGTTGACGAAACACTCGAGTCAAATATAATTAAAGTCAGATCCACTCGTGTCTTAGACGTGAACGCGCTCTCAGCTGGTGAGAGAAACCCTGGCTTGATTTACCGAGTTGATAACCAGCGTCGTAGGACCGCTTTATTAGATCTCGTTTGTTAGTTTGTTGTTGTTAGTTAGTTTGTTACTCAAACATATCCAGGGTATGTTGAACTGGCTTCGTAGTACAGGGCACAGGTGGCTAGCAGCGCTAATGTCAAAGACACAGACATCATACATTTTATTTGTATTTTACCAGGATGCAGTGACACAAATATTTGGGAAGGCTTAGCCTTCCCTAGCCTACAGCACCCGGCGCCCCTGACCTCTCCCACTCCCCCCGTTGACCATTTACTAGCGGTACCGAAGTGGGCCGGTCGAGAGTCCCGGGAAGATTTTTAGTCCCATTCCACCACTGGCTACATGACCGTATGATCGCCCATATTGACGCACCTAATTCCTAAACTTCTAACAGATACAACATAAACCGATCCTTCAGCCTCATATGAGCTCTCAGACACGTTCAAAATTAAACTGTGATCGCTGTCTGAGCTTGCTGCTGTGTGCGCCATCGTGCTTTTACATGCAGATGCTGGGATCCTGAACCGTGCAACTGGAGCGCTGTGCCCGCAATGACGTCACACGTAATTTGGCGGGACTTGAAGAATCCCCGAGAAGATCCAGAAAATGGTCAACATTGAAGGGCAGATTAATTAATCAAAGTACAAATATCCAAAATCAGTTCAGTAACAGTTTTCAAGGGGACAATATTTACTCAAATTGATGGGTTTGGATGATGGGGGAAACTCGTGTCACAGGCTCTTTAAGAGAGGAAAGCCAACAGAAACCTGTGTTTTTATATGCCGTTCACTGAGATCAGCTGAGGTGAAAATCAGAAGATGTTGGCATCCTCACTGATGGAAGGGTGGAGAGAGGGTGGAGGACAACGATTACCATAGGAAACAGGTTCGCTCCATCTCTCCAGCCTTTGGTCTCACACTGGGGTCTGTTGGCATTTGTTCACACACACACACACACACACACACACACACACACACACACACACACACACACACACACACACACACACACACACACACACACACATACACACACACATACACACAGGCACACACACACACACACACACACACACACACACACACACACACACACAGTCACAGGTAAATAACAAAGGCTGGATTGTGGCCCCTAATAGTACCATGCATTGCGCTCAAAGCATTGTTTTAAAACATACCTTACAAATATTTTGACCAATGATGTCTGGTTATAGTCACATCAGTCATATTTTATTTGAAATGTAAGTATAGTATATGCTGTTCTTAAAGTTTGCCAGTTCTTATTGAATTAAGTAATTGCTTGTATATTGATCTTGTGTTTTATAATTGTAACATTATTTGGGTAGAGGCTTTGAATAAGCCCAATCATACAGGGGCTAATAAATAATTAAGAGCAATGGCATAAAATATATAAATTCAAAAAGTGCATAAGTGTTATGTATTTAAAAGAGTATTGCACTAAGGACTGTTTATTGTAATGCAATGAGTCCTCTTCTGCATTTAATCTATGAATTAAACGTCTATAGTTTTTTGGAGAATAGATGAAATATTGTATAAAAAATGTAATATTGCATTATGATTTTGTATTGATATTTCATTACAGCCCTCATCCGAAGTAGCATGGGGTGGGGAAAGTCTAGAACCATGCTCATATAAATAACGTCTTTATTGTCAGACCACCATGGTTTGCCCACGGCCTTCGATGGACCACTGGTGACTCAGCATCACATCAGAGGGACACTGAATCACATCATCTGCTATGAATCACAGCTCACAACATTCTCCGGATTACAAGTTAGAAAACTAAAATGGCACTCAGAGGATACAGACCTCTGTAAGACAAATTATGCATTCTCAGCTCCTCTCATAGACTCATTTCCCAGTCTGGAAGTTATGTTGCTGACTCCAGTGTCAAAAGACAGACACACAGACAGACAGACAGACAGACAGACAGACAGACACACAGACAGACACACAGACACACACACACAGACACACAGACAGACAGACAGACAGACAGACAGACAGGCACACAGACACACAGACAGAGCTTTAGGCTGGTTTAGGTCCTATCTATCTGAACGCTCTCAGTTTGTACGTGGCAACGATGAATCTTCCACGCAAACCAAAGTAAGCCATGGAGTGCCACAGGGCTCAGTGCTCGGAACCTATTTTGTTCACATTATATATGCTTCCGTTAGGCAATATTATAAGGAATCATTCTGTACATTTTCATTGTTATGCGGATGATACTCAACTATATTTATCAATCAAGCCTGATGAAATTAATCATCTAAATAAAATTCAAGACTGCCTCAAGGACTTAAAAACGTGGATGACCTTAAACTTTTTGATGTTAAACACTACCAAAACTGAAGTTATTGTACTTGTCCCGAAGAATCTACGAAACAAATGATCTAAAGATATACTATCTATGGATGGCATTAATTTGGCCTCCAGTGAGACTGTAAGGAATCTTGGTGTTATATTTGATCAGGATTTATCCTTTAACGCCCACATAAAATCAATTTCAAGGACCGCCTACTTCCATCTACGTAACATTCTAGAAATCAGGCATATCTTGCCTCAAAACGATGCAGATAAAATAGTCCATGCATTTGTTACTTCAAGGCTGGATTATTGTAACTCCTTATTATCAGGGTGTACCAAGAAGTCAGTCAAGTCGCTTCAGCTGATTCAAAATGCTGCAGCTCGTGTACTAACCAGAGTTAGGAAAAGGGACCACATTACTCCTGTTCTGGCTGCCTTACACTGGCTCCCTATAGAACACAGGACAGCATTTAAAATTCTTCTT
Source organism: Harpagifer antarcticus (assembly GCA_902827135.1). Taxonomy (NCBI): domain Eukaryota; kingdom Metazoa; phylum Chordata; class Actinopteri; order Perciformes; family Harpagiferidae; genus Harpagifer; species Harpagifer antarcticus. The sequence continues at coordinate 490,226 of CADEHL010000187.1, read as the reverse complement.
CTCACCTACAAAGCCCTTAATGGGCAGGCGCCATCTTTCCTTAAAAAACTCATTATACCCTACTGTCCTACTAGGGCATTGCGTTCCAAGAATGCACGGTTGTTGGTTGTTCCAAGAGTCTCTAAAAGTACAATGGGAGCCAGAGCCTTTTCTTATCAAGCTCCACATTTGTGGAATCAGCTTCCAGTTTGTGTTCGGGCGGCAGACACCCTATCCGTTTTTAAGAGTGCGCTTAAGACCTTCCTTTTTGATAAAGCTTATAGTTAGGGCTGATTAGATTCAGTCCCTAGTTTTGCTGATATAGGCTTAGTTTGTCGGGGGACATCTTACTTCTTCCTTCTCTCTGTCTATACCTGTGTACTCTCATGTTCCGATTAACCCAGCTTCCCCAAACTTCTTTCTTTTTGGTGTCTATATACGCCGGGATCCGGATTCATGGATGATCCTGCGGTTCTGTGTTCTGGATAGCGAGCCCTGGATCTTGAGTCGTGGCTGTGGTCCTGGATCATAAGTCCTGGATGGATATCCTCGTGGATTCATCTTCCTATTATACACACATGTATTTCCAAACATTTGGACTACCTATGTTGTAAATGTATTATCTTTTCAATTTACACACAGCATCTATTGCACGTCTGTCCGTCCTGGGAGAGGAATCCCTCCTCTGTTGCTCTCCCTGAGGTTTCTCCCATTTTTCCCTTTAAACTGTGGGTTTTCTCCGGAAGTTTTTCCTTGTACGATGTGAGGGTCTAGGGACAGAGGGTGTCGTATTGTCATACTGATATTCTGTACAACAGACAGACACACAGACAGAGAGACAGACAGACAGACACACAGACACACAATTTCCTCTTGTTTCATGAAAAAGGACTCAACAGCTTCAGCATAACATCTTTCACTCAGGTGAACATGTCCAGTCCTCTGAAAGGTGTTTGGTGTTCAGTGAGACTCCTCTCATGTGTGCCTTGTCAAAACAAAATGGAACAAGCTGTAACCAAAGAGAAAAAGAGGCTTCCTGTTGCCGTTAGAATTGTAAACTTGTCTTCTGTTACAAAAACTCATTCTCTGTTTTTCTCTTCTCTCTTCCTCCCCCTGTAGGTGAGCTAGTCGCACCGCCCTCAGCTCTACGCAGTATCCCCCCCCCCACACGTCCCTCTTCCTCAGCCTATCCCCGCTGTCTTCTTGTGGGACAACACGCCGCCATGTCTCTCTTGGCCGCTCCTGCCTCCTTCCTCTTCCTCATGCTCCTCTTCCTCCTCCCACTGCCTCCCTGCCAGTCGGAGTCCCAGCGCAGTGACCCCAGCAGCTTCCCCAGCAGTGACCCTGAGGCCCGCTCGGCCTCCCCCTCCATGTTCCCCTCCTTCTTCCCGCCCTCCATGCCTTACAGTAACAGCACCACGCCTGCCAAAAAGGAGAAGTGTGGGAAGGTGTCCATGTGCCGGCCCGGCATCCTGCTGCCCGTCTGGAAGCCCAACCAGCCGGCGGTGGGCGAGCAGGTGGCCCGGGCAGTGATCTACTTCGCCTCGCTCATGTACATGTTCCTGGGGGTTTCCATCATCGCAGACCGCTTCATGGCCTCCATCGAGGTCATTACCTCCCAGGTGAGGATGAGAGTGTTAAAGAGTCTTGAAAGACATTTGAGTGAAAACACGGAAGACACTGAAAAATAGACAAACTGAAAACACTTTTTTTTAAAAACTTAATATTATTGCTTTCAACTAACACAATACAGTTATGTGGAATCTGTTAACACAATATATTGAATTAAAGTCAACGTTTCTGTTCTTTCAGTGTAGACATGGGTAATTGAAAGTGCTTGAATTTAGCTCTTCAACTTTAGCTCTTTCTTTGTCTTTTCCTTTTCCTTGGCCTCGATGAAAAATGTTATCGGGTTAAGAAATTATGTGAAGAAGAATTCATCAGGACTAAAAAGAATCCGACTGCACTCACTGAGCGATGTCATTATGATGCCAACATAATTATTATTTATTCTCACTCTCACCATCTGTCCACTCAACATGAATCCAAATGAGTTTAACCCTTTAACTGCCGGACCAAGAAAAAAACTATGGAAAAATTATTTTTTTGCATTTTCTTATCAAATGGGCCACAAATAAGCACAAACTATTTTTTTTTTTTGATTGACCACAGTTTTGTTTTATGAGCCTCTACCAATTGGTCGAGCAGGCCTTCTATGGTAAAAGTACATTTTCAACAATCATCATATACAGTACAGTATTTCTATGCATCAAACTCAAATAAAACACAAACTCAAATACATTTGTTTCTTTTATGGAAAATGAGCAATATATACAATCAGATATATTAAAAAAAATAATAAATTATAATTGTAAAAAAAGTAATGTAAAGTGTTTTTCATGATAAAAAAAAGAAAAGACTTGCTCATCTTACTGTATATGCTGAATTGGCCTAACAGGAAACCACTGGCCTAACAGCAAATGTCTATATCCTGTGTTGGCCTAACTTACTCATCTGTGTGCAACTTTGGGCTGAATGCCATGCATTAAAGCTGCTTTATGAATTATTATCACTCTTACAACTCTGAGACTCATAAGGCAGTACTAGATTTAGTAATATTACCATGAATCTAGCCATTTATTTACCATATTTTATTGGAAAACATCTCTGAAACTCTGAAAAAGTCATATTGCTAGCTTACCATAAAAGGCCAATTTGACCGATTGAAAAAAACAATTACACCCTTGTTAAATCTTTTGATGTGCATCAAGTTATCTAATTATGTTCAGTCAGTGCCCTGCCACTAAAATATGTCAAAAAGGATATGGTTACCTTACAAAAGTTGACCAAAAAGAGTGATTTCTTCAGCAGTGATTTTTAGCATTGCCAACTTTCTCAGTTGAAGCTAGTAGAAGGGCTTTCTTTTCGAACTACAGTGACATCTAGAGGTTGTTTTTTCAACAAGATATCAAGACACCAAATGTGCTCTACCAAATGGTGGTGCTGGCAGTTAAAGGGTTAATGGTTTTATAATATTTGAATAGAAATCTGCTTCTGTGCATATCACCATTTCAACATTTTGGAGAACAAACTTAAATTGGGAATCACCACACAAATCAGTAATTATTTGTTTCAAAGTTGAGAAATAAAAAAAAGATATATACAACAATTTTAACAAGTTATGGCATAAGTTTCCAGATTGTAATAAGCACCATTACTTACATGAACTTCATCTGTATGTCATGATGATTAATGCGTCACTTAATATCATGCAGCCACAAGGTATTGTGGGACAGCATTATCTTACTTATGTGTTGGTAAAGGATGGTCTAGTGCAGGGGTTCCCAAAGTGCGAGACCCCGAGTGGGTGGCGAGATGATTACAAAATGAAAATTGAAAATACTTTTTATTTTTATTACCACTCCAACAGTATGTAACACAGCCTAATAATGACAGCTTAACCTTCTCTATATCGCCTTGTCCACTTGGCTACTGAGAGATATGCAAAATACACCACATGTAGTACGACACAAACCTCCGCTGTGGATTTTCAAAACAAAATACAGTAAAACTATGGTCGCATGCCCAAGGTTGCCTCTCTGCTAGTGGAGCTTCGCAGATGGGGGTGTTGCAGCCCCCTCAGCACCCCCCCCCGAGGCTCAGGTTTGGGAAGGCTAAATAACTTTTTTTTACCTGACACTGCCCGCCTCCAGCGTCTATAGAAAAGAGATCAACTCAGTGAAAGCACCGCCTGCTGACCAATCAGAGCTCAGTGTGCGGAGTTTAAATCTATCAAGTCATATTACAGGATAAAGGAAATACAGTTTAAACTGCCGTAGCCTATGCAGAGAAGACGCCGACGTGTTTCGCACTTATCATTCATATCACATCATCAATCAGATCATCGATCATATAATATCACAATATTTCCTTATCTGAGTCAGCTTCTCGAGCCATATCTGGCCGTGCAACACTTACATTAGTTCAAAGTGAATCATTTTAAATATCATTTTAGGCCCGTTAAAAACGCAGCTACGGCCCTGCATTAAACTGCGGAGTGGCGTTCACAGACCGCGGCTCACACAGCTGTAGAGAGGGAACGAGCTGTCCCAGCACATATGGATCAGCTTCCCCTGGGAGCTTTTCCAATTCCACTAGTTTTGTTTTGACTAAGGACGAGACCTTGAAACTAAATATTTATAAAACGCTGCCGTTTTTAATCGATAGCGTTTAACAGACGGGCGCTGTTCGGGGCGTTACGTTACAAAATGCTACGCAGACAGCGTTAGCTGGGAGATAGATCACTTTGCTAAACTATGCGGTACTATTAAATCCACGTAAACTACACATCACAGCAATGAGGCCAGATCAATGAAACCAGGATATATCCTTTACCGTAAAAACTGGATCCAAACACAGCTGCCTGCGTGTGTTTGATAAATACTTTCTGATGTTATATTTATGATATGCTACTTATTAGCTACATGGCCCTAACGTGTAAAGTTATACAAGCATTTGTACCAGTGCTTTTCACAAGTAGACTCTTGCAGGCCAGAGTATAGGAGTGATTCAGCAACAACAACAAAACATATCTGAGAAGTGATCAGGACGAACAGAAAGAGGAAAAGGAAAAGAGAGTTCACTGAAGAGACCAGGAGGGTCAGAGCAGGAGGAAGAGGAGGAGGAGATGAAGACATTAGTGAAGAAGAAGAAATGTATGTGAGGAATAAAGATGAAGTGTCAGAAAGAGGCAGGGATCAGGAGGCAGATGAAACTCCAGCTGGACCACATGGGATGTTCTTATTCTCCTTACATATTCCATCACAGCAACACAATCTAGCAGCTCTTAGTATTGACAATTATTGATTGAAATGTGTTGCTGCACAGGTCACCTTTAGCTCTCTGAAGTGATGGGTCATGTCATTTGTGTACTTAATTATAACTAAGTACTTACAGTATGCAGAATTAGAGTATTCTCTGAATCGGGTGCCTTTTGGGTCTTTATATCTTTGAAAAATTAAACCAAAATGTTTGGTCATAACATCTGGTAGTGGACTACTTACATTTTCCCACCCCAGGCACAAAATATAAATAATTACTAGGAATTTACTTGAAAAGATTTAACAGGGTTGAGGTTTTTGACAAAAAGTAGCCATGAGACCTTGTTTAGCTAAGATATGGCACCACATGGAAATCAAGGACATTACAAAATTGTAATATTTTGCAAAACTATTGTTTATTTTGTAATAAACAATTATTTACTATTATTAATTCATATAACAGAGTTGAAATGTTGAGCTTGTCAATCTTAATCTGAAAATACAAAAACTGAAATATAGGTAAGAGAAGAAACTGACACTTTTGTGATGTAATTCCCTCAATGCAGATCACACATGCACTGGTCCATTATTTTAATAGGAGGGTAAATGGTATGGCGTGACGGGGTTGAAACAAACTGAGGGAAAATATTGCAATTTCATAGATAATTCAAGTATTTTTCAGAATTTCTTTTTGATCAGTTAAAGTTGACAAGCATATGATTATATTAGCAGCAACATTTTGGGATAATTGGCCATTTTGATTTGTTTAATATTAAATTAATATGTAATAATGCTTAGTGAGGATATGCAAATATGTCTGTCTAATACTAAGGCAACCAATTTTTTTAAAACTATATATATATATATATATATTTAGTTTTACATTGTAATGCAAAACAACCTGTTCCATTAATTCATTGCTTTAAAATACATTTTGTAGTTTCCTTTCATTTAAAATTATTGAAGTAAGCTTGGGGGACTCAAAGGGCACCCGATTGATTGTCTGAACACCTTGTTTCTCTTGTGCATTAAGAACACTTGTGTTCGGGCATGAATTAACAATAAATAGGTTGTATACAGTATAAAATACCACGTAGGTCTACTGTCCGCCCTCCCATGCCACCCTGGCATGACCTCTTGTCCCCCCTTTGCCACCCCATATAAAATGTTCTAACCACCACTGACTGTATGCAGAAGTATTATGTTAAGCAACACATTAAGTTGACTCAAATGTAATTAAAGTCAGATCCACTCGTGTCTTAGACGGGGCAGTGATATCATAAAACTGTTGTACGCATTCAAACACTCTGTGTAGTTTATTTATTTTTTAACCAGTTGTTCTGTATTCACTTTGCAGCAAATATGTGGCTTGTATCTTGGACTATATGTTCAAGTCATGGATGGTTAAAGTTCATATTTGTCTAATATTAGTTTACTTTTCATTAATGAAGTATGATGCTGCGCTGTCAGTACACTTGTCCCTGTTTGTGGTCATATGTAGCTAACCCCGCCCCTTTCACGTGAACGCGCTCTCAGCTGGAGAGAGAAACCCTGGCTTGATTTACCGAGTTGATAACCAGCGTCGTAGGACCGCTTAGCGAGATCTCGTTTGTTAGGGTTAGTTAAGATAACTCAAACATATCCAGGGTCTGTTGAACTGGCTTTGTAGTACAGGGCACAGGTGGCTGCATAGCAGCTCTAATGTCAAAGACACAAACATTATACATTATATTTTACCAGGATGCAGTGACACACATATTTGGGAAGGCTTAGCCTACAGTACCCGCCGCCCCTGACCAAGGTTCATTTTTACAAAAAAAAGCCCAGGCGAGCCTAACATGTGAAAAAATGGCTTAGACCTCAGAGGCAAACTTGGGCCTGCGATATAGAGAAGGTTAAGCTGTCATTATTAGGCTGTTATGCAGACCCGGCACCAGAACAAATCTACAGAGAGGACATGATTTTCATGGGAGGGCACACAAAACCGTCATGTGCGGCGGCCAGTGGTGGCGCCAGAGATTTTCTTTTGGGGGTGCTGTGGGGTAGCTTGACGTTTCATAGAGGGTGCTAAAACATGTATGGTTTCCCATTAAGGTACCGGGCGCTACAGTGGAATGTTCTACTGCAACACTCCCCACACGCACACACACAGTGTACCCGCGACTGTTACAATGAAGGCTCGATAATCAGTTCAGGGGGGTCCGGGGGCATGCTCCCCCGGGAAGAATTTTTTTAAATATTGAAGTTGAAAGCATCAATCTGGTGCACTTTGAGAGCAACATGAAGAGATCTATGGATACCTCTCTCAACACGATATGAAACAGAACTGTAAACAGATTTACTTTTTCTTCATGGATATTTTACAAATCACTCACCTTTTAAACTCTATTCTTGTTTTACTGTCATATAGTATTTCATACCTATTACTCTTACTATCTGACATCACATACATCGTAGCATTAAAGTTCACAGTTTATAATAAAAAAACAATTAAAAATGTATTTTTTAATTTTTATAAATAATATAAAACGCGCTTATTGGTTGGAGGGCAGGAATGTCAAACGGGAGGGCCTGGCGAAGGCAAGTAGGTCGCCAAATACAAAAAAAATCACAAACATGGACAATAACATATAGGAGAGGACATTCCCATCTCAGTCAGACAAAAACAGAAGAAATAAAGATACAGTCAGTCGGATCACTTCAACATTTCACAAACAAAAATAGGTTGACAACCAAATGCCACCAAAAACACAACATGGCAAGCATATTTATTGTTCCTTTAATCCCACTCTTCGTTAGAGCTAATTATTTCCCATTTCATGGTGTGATGAGCCACCCTTTGCTTTTTTGTGGCAGTAATTTTTCAAAAATAAATTGTATTTTTAATCTTCAAACACCTTAAATTAAGATTACTCCTTGATTGACTTTGAAAAATATGTTTTTTAGCCAGAAGAATAGTTGTATTTATTAACTGTGTGCGGTATTCATCTAAAAGCCCAAATAAAATATTAAAGGGTGAAAATGTAAATTCAATAATTGCCGCCAAATAATTTGCAAAACATTATGATTTGTGTGGAAACATTTCATTATTAAGATTTGTTTTTATTTTAACCTCTTTTCCTTTCTCTTTCTTGATCCTCCTTAGCAACGGTCATTATAGTCCTTGACAGCAGTCTGTTCTACTGGATTCACAACATGTCGCATGTTCTGAATTGACCAATCAGAACTTTATTTAGTCTCCGTATTGTTTATGGTTGAATGTGGGCCGCGAAAAAAAAATGATTGGGCCCTGAGTTGAAAAAGGTTGAGAACCCCTGATCTAGAGGATTTAAACTGCTCTTATCATGGTCATATCCCTCAGTAAGGAAAGCTTCCTAAGTGAAAAAGACTAATAGCAACCTAGGGAAATCCCCATCTCACAAATAAATACAAATAAAATAACATTAAAAAAAGAAGAAAAAAAAAAAGAAAAAAACTGTCAAAAGGTTTGCTTCAACATTTACAGTAAAGATTACTGCGAATATCAAACTATTGTCATTATATCATGTTTATTAAAAACAGAATGATAAGAATAATGATGTAAAAATGGTCATTTCCTCTCTTACGGCAAATCATCATTCACAACTATAATGTGCACTCAGTGGTGCGCTGATCTCCACATCGTGCTTTCTGGGGACGGGCTGTAAGGGGTGTTGGGTAGCTACGCCTCACTTTTGGTGTCAAAAGTAATATTTCTCAAAAGTAGCCACCAACATGTCGTGGAACTAATCTGAGTAAGTCTGGTTTATCAACCATTATTCATTATCATTCATATTAATAAAACAGTGGATATTTATTAAACATAAACAAGGATTGATAATAACTGCCACAGCAGTTAAGTATTTAAAGAATTCATAATGCTCTGATATACTAATTCTATTTAATATTAATTGTGATAATTTATTTTACCTAATTGACATTAAATTACCTCAATTACACTGCATTACACACCCGAGGACAATTATTATTGTTGTTTCATGAAATAGTGTCATAAAGTCTACTACATTATGAATTTGGAAATATGATTATAATATAATTGAATTATTCACTTTAAACAGAATTACCATATCAATAGCTATTATTATTTGAAGGATTTTAGAATTCTGATAGTCGAGGCTGGCAGAACTCACTTAGATCAGTAAAATTCCATAAACATTTATTTCAAAAATCACACTTAATCCAAACTAAAAGTAAAAAAAAGATCAAAAAGAGCCGGTGAATCAGCAGTGAGAAATATAAACTGTAACAGAGCCCTGTTCCACTGACTCTGTCAGGGTTTGAGTTTTTGTGTGTCTAGTTTGGGGTTATTTTGCTGTTCTGACCTCCCTGTCGTTAGTTTCCCTGGTGTGTCTAATTGTCTGATTGTGTTCACCTGTTGCCCTTGTGTTTCTCCTCCCCTGCCCGGCTGTTTCTCGTCTCGTGATTACCCCTCCCTGTATTTAGTCTTGTCTCTTCCTGTGTTCAGTGTTGGTTCATTATTTGTCGTTCATGTCTCCCTTCATGTTGGTCACAGTCCTTTTTTGTTTGGATGCTACCTCGTCCCTTGTACCTGTTCATGGATTCTTGTTCTCATTCATAACACTCCGTTCGATGTCTCACTCAACGCGTATGCAAACAGAAGCATCAATCTCATTACGCCAATCCTGATTGGCTGGTGATCTTGACGTCAACGTCAGGGAATCCACCCACCCTTTAAGTAGCTTGCGCTACGACGCAGCGTCATTCAAACACCTCTTCTCGCTTCAGAGCACATCTCGAATTATCAGTAACCGGGCTAGCTTAACGGTCCACAGACTGAACCCAAAGCTAACATTCAGTCGACGGGCGCTTGCCGGTTACTTTTTTGCTTTGCAAGAAGACTGAACAATATTAACACACCAGTTAATATTGTAATCTGCCTCGCCGTGTCTTTCTGCCGAAATAACGGTAAGGTTTGATTTTTTTCTTCAAGCTAGTAACATACCTGTTGCTAGTTTTTTCTTCCCTCCACACCGACACCACGGTAAAGAGGACGTTCTCTTTTCTCTCTCACACCAGAGGAGACAGAGATAAAAGAAGGTATTAACACACCAGTTAATATTCTTTAAAGAATAAAATCTACACCGTCGCCTTTTTTCCTTTCGGACTAACGGCAAGGTTGGATTTTTTTTCTCAGTAACGTACCTGTTACTAGCGTGTCCACTCCACGCCGACGCCCCGGCGAACGAAGATGGACCCTTCTCTCCCTCACACCAGAGGAGTCAGGGACTCGGAGGCTCGGCTATGCGGCTGCGGGTTTAAGATTTCAGGCACAGACTCACCACGTCTGCTCGTCCTGCCTCGGGCTGGAACACGCCCGGGAGGCTATCGATAACCCCGGCTCGTTCGGGCATTGGACCCGCTTCACCATTAAGAGACTCCGCCAACGGTTAGCAGGCCAAGCTAGCTTGTCGGGACGGGACCCCCTCATGTCCGCTGATTCGCCGGCCGGCAATCAAGACATGGTGGCGTCCGCCGCAGAGATTGAGCCCCGCGCTGTGTCAAGCTGGGGCTCCCAACTGGACCTCACCATGGTTCCACCCGCAGAGGATGTCCTGGAGTTGGACTATATGGAGGACAAAGAGGATACCTCTGAGTTCCTCCTGTCTGACTCGGATGAGGATGACATCTTCGTTTCATCGGCTCAGGCTGCAAAGCCGGGAGCGATGTCCGCTCCCCCGGGCGAGAGCACACCAGCTTCACCCGTCCTAAGTATGGACTTGCAGGCCGTGTGTGACATCCCATGGCCTGAAGTGGCCAAGGAGACCTCCAGATCTCGCTACGAGGGGAAGAACTTGCCCCAAGCAGCGAGGACGAAGAGGCAGCTCCTTCCAGTCTTTCCGGAGATGCTGGACGAGGTGTCGGTCTCGTGGAGAGACCGCCTCTTTAGCAACAAGGCCCCAATCCAGGGTGCCTCCTCCCTGGACTGTGACGGTATGGAGAGGCTCGGCCTGCTCCGCATGCCGCCCATGGAACCGCTGGTGGCAGCCCACCTCCACCGAGGCTGGCTTCGACACCAAGCAGTAGGGCTGTCCCGAATACCATTTTTCGGGCTCCGGATATTCGGTAGTAATCAGCAGCGAATATTCGGTGCGGAGATTTATTTATTGAATAAAAAAAATGTTCATAACACGCTCCGAGACACCTGACAACACGCTGTTAAGTAGAAGCGCAGAAAGAGCATACTATTACGATTTATATTTATTTATTGTCTCAGTACTCGCATACATTAAAACTAAATGTGTCCTCTGCATTTAACCCAGCAGCGCCGGGGGACCAAATATAGTAAACCGATGCAGTAAACAGTATTTAAATAAATGAATAACGAAAAATAAATGAACGAACTGTATGCCAATAATTGCCTTAGCCCCAGATGTTCCCACATTGCTCCTATTATTTTCACTATTCGGATCAAATAGAAAAACTAATATAAAAAAACAATTCGGTTGCTTGCCTGCAACTATTTTCCAAGTAAAGTAAGAGCACGATTTTATCATGTGTAACGTTACTGTTTAAACGGCGGATAAAGCAGCTTCATCATGGCAACTTGACAACAGCTAAGCTAAGCTAGGCTACTACTTACAGCATCCAGGTGACTTTTCAGAGTTGTTGTGCCACCGTGGTAGGCCAGTTTCTTGTCGCATATTTGACACACTGCCTTCTTCTTACCGTCGTCCAATTTAAAATGGTCCCACACAGCTGAAGTCTTCGGCATTTTGTGTTCAGGTGTGTGAAACGAGGTGAAGCGAGGAGAAGCGAGGAGAAGCGTGCCGTTTGCGTTTGTGACTGTGAGTGAACGCGATGTCAGGAGCACAGGCTGAGATTGTATATATTTCCGCATTTTAACAGTGCAATTCAAAAGTATAAATATAGTATAAGAATATGGCAATTCGCCTTTATTGATAGCATACATTTAGGAAAATTAATTAATTAATTTGAAAAAAAATAAAAAAACGAATATCCGAATAATGAAATTGAAACCCGAATAGTTGGCCAACGAACGAATATTCGAATAGTCGAATATTCGGATACAGACCTACCGAGCAGGAACCCCATGCTACCGCCAAAGGCAGATCGTTTCCAGTCAGCGATGACCGAATGGGCCTATAAAGCCGCAGCTTTGTCCGCCAGGGCACTCACCGTCTCCTCGCTGCTGACCGCCTACCAGGCGGAGCTCTGCGAAGACATGTCGAGCAAACCTGAGCCTGCCGTGTGAGACGAGATCGCAGCGATCATGGACATTTGCCTCTGTGTGCAGCGCTGTGCAGTCCAAGCCACAGGCAAAGCACTGGGAATGATGGTGGTACAGGAGAGAGCCAGGTGGCTCAACCTGACGAACCTTCCAGACCAGGAAAAAGAGGATGTTCTGGACATGCCTATTGTTCCCGAGGGCATATTTGGCTCCGCTCTAGCTGCAATGCAACTGAGATGCGATTCAAAAAGGAAGGGAGACGAGGCTCTCCAGGTCTGTCTCCCCCGAAGGGTCCAGCCGCCACCTTCAATGGTCCCGCGGCAGGCCTTCACTCAAGCTGTCTCACGTCCTGCCCGGTTCAAGATACCGAAGCAGCAGAGACCGCAGCCCGTTCCGGGTCCCCAGCCCAGGCACGAGGCGAGGGGGAGCTGGCCAAGAAAATCTCCGGTTCCGGCAGCTGCCGCTCAGGCACAGCTGACCCAGGTTTTCAGCCACCAGGCGAGGAAGAAGAAGTGGGCGGCCTGACAGCCTCCTCTCCTCTCCTCGATGAAGGAGTTGGAAGTTCCCTGTTCCCCAGCTCCAGAGCACGTTCCAGTGTTGGATGCTCATGTGTTTTCGGGGTGCCACCATTCCCCCATCTTCCCGCCGCCTCGAGTGATGCCAGAACGTCATCCTCAAGTTCGCGCCATCAGGGAAATGGACTTAACATCGAAGACAGCAAGTTCCGCCGCCTGTTTAAGTCACACAAACACATGTCATCATTGTTGTTTCCGAATAAATCATTTTCCACTGTCGTTTCCAGGCTTGAAGCCAAGGGCGCAGTCAATAAAAATGAAAAGAAAAACAATAAAAACAATAAACAGTCTGTCGTCTGCCCCTCTTTTGAGAGCGGCTACGGCCTCTCTCAAAAGGCGGACAATAGACGGGATTGTGAAGGCACCACCGCCACGCGCATGCGCAGTGTCGGCCGGGGTTGTCAACCTGGGGTACCACCGTGTTCAGACACTAGAGGGCCCCATAACACAACAAATAGAGACACTGAGGGCAGACGACAGAGCTGTGATATCTCCGCTCGCTTTGAGAAGCAAAAGTGGAGGATGCTCACAGATTCTGCTTGGGTTTTCAAGACAGTAACACAGGGCTACAGGCTCCAATTCTCTGTCACCCCCCTCACTTCTCGGGCATTCTGTATTCACAGGCCCGGGGAGAGTCGGCCCATATTCTAGAGCAAGAGATTTTCTCGTTACTAGAAAAGAAGGCTATATCGATCATACCTTTCCTCGTTCCCAAACGGGGAGGGAACGGAATTCGGCCTATACTAGATTTGAGAGCTCTGAACAAATATCTCAAAAGATACAAATTCAGAATGTTCACTCACACATCTCTGTTGCGTCCCACCTCACTATCCATTAGACCACTATCCTATAGAAAAGAGCATGTTGTCCCCAGCCCAGACTGTACTCTTCCTGGGCCTACGCCTGAATTTGGTGCCCTTTACAGCCCGCTTGTCAGCAGAGAGAGTGAAAGCTTTCAGGGCTTGCCTCGCTCATTTCCAGCCACGCAAATATGTTCTCTTCAGATCATGTCTGCGGTTGCTGGGGCTCATGGCGTCAGCCATTCTGGTGGTACGACTGGGACGCTTACACATGAGGGAGTTTCAGCGCTGGGTAGCTGCCCTCAGATTTGACCCCGCACGTCATGGCGCGCGGAGAGTGATGGTCACTATGAAATGCGTAATGGCACTGCGCCACTGGCTACACCCAACTTTTCTAGTACAGGGCGTGCCTATGGGTGCTGTCCTATCGCTGAAGGTGGTCACCATAGACGCATGTCTGACGGGCTGGGGGGGTATATACGAAGGTCGACCTGTGAGGGGTCTCTGGAGCAGAGACCTCCAACGGTCACACATAAATTATCTGGCAGCCACAGCCCCTGCAGCCATGTTTCCGGCTCCAGCACCGGCTCCAACACCGGCCCCAGCTGCCATGGTTCCGGCTCCATAACCGGCCCGCAAAGCCATGGATCCGTGCACCAGTACCGGCCCACACAGCCATGCTTCCGTGCTCCATTACCTGGCTCACACAGCCAGGGTCCAGGCTTCTGTTCCGTGCCCAACAGCCATGGTTCTGGCTGGTACTGGCTCTCCGGCTGACGCCAGCTTCCCTGTGTCCTGACGGCGTACCGGCCGACTCCAGCTCCCCGTCTCCTGTTGGCTCTCCGGCCGACGCCAGCTCCCCGTGTCTTGTCGGCATTCTGGCCGACTCCAGCCCCCCGTGTTCTGTCGGCGAACCGACCGTCTCAAGTCTCCTCTCAAGTTCCTTCTCGAGTCCCCTCTCGAGTTCCCCCTCAAGTCGCCTTTCAAGTTACCTCCTGAGTCCCCTCTCAAGTCCCTACCCAATGTCCTGGTCCATTGGAGGTTCCGCTGGGGGTCCTGCCAACTCCATGTCCTGTCCCGTTGGGGGTTCCGCCGACTACTCTTCTGCCGGGGGTCCTGCCAACCCTATGTCCTGTGCCCTGGAGGTTCCGCTGGAGGTCCTGTCAACTCCATGTCCTGTCCCGTTGGGGGTCCCGCCGACTACTCTTCTGCCGGGGGTCCTGCCAACCCTATGTCCTGTGCCGCTGGAGGTTCCGCTGGAGGTCCCGCTGGAGGTCCCGCTGGAGGTCCTGCCAACTCCATGTCCTGTCCCGTTGGGGGTCCGGTCGACTATTCTTCTGCCGGGGGTCCTGCCAACCCTATGTCCTGTGCCGTTGGAGGTTCCGCTGGAGGTCCTGTCAACTCCATGTCCTGTCCCATTGGGGGTCCCGCCGACTACTCTTCTGCCGGGGGTCCTGCCAACCCTATGTCCTGTGTCGTTGGAGGTTCTGCTGGAGGTCCTGCCAACTCCATGTCCTGTCCCGTTGGGGGTCCCGTCGACTATTCTTCTGCCGGGGGTCCTGCCAACCCTATGTCCTGTGCCGTTGGAGGGCCCGCTGACTACTGTTCTGCCGGGGGTCCAGCCAACCTTATGTCCTGTTCCGTTGGAGGTCCCGCCGACTACTCTTCTGCCGGGGGTCCTGCCAACTCTATGTCCTGTACCGTTGGATGTTCCGCTGGGGGTCCTGGCAACTCCATGTCCTGTCCCGTTGGGGGTCCCGCCGACTACTCTTCTGCCGGGGGTCCTGCCAACCCTATGTCCTATGCCGTTGGAGACCCCGCCGACAACTCTTCTGCCGGGGGTCCTGCCAACCCTATGTCCGGTGTCGTTGGGGTTTCCGCTGAGAGTTCTGCCAACCCCATGTCCTGTTCCATTGGAGGTCCCGCCGTCACCTGTCTCGCCGGGGGTCCTGCCAACTCCTTGTCCTCTTCCGTGGGGAATCCTGCCGACACCTGTCCCGCCGGGGGTCCTGCCTACTCCTTGCCCTGTTGCGTTGGTGGTCCAATCAACACCAGCCCTTGCTCCATCCGGGGTCCCATTGACACCAGCCCATGTCATGTCCAGGATCTCGTCTACGCCTGTCCCACCGGCTCCGGTTCCTGTCCGGACGACACCGGGTCCGGCCCGGTCTCCGGAGCTGTCCAGTCAGCGTCTACCTGCCCGTCCTCCGAAGTTGTCCCGTCGCCGCCTTCTTCGCCCTCGAGCCCGGCCCCCTGAGTGCCGCGGTCTTCGCCTTCGCGCCCGGCCCTCTGACTCTTCCAGCCGCTGCCTTCGCCCTCATGCTCGGCCCCCTGCGTTCGCCCGCTGTGGCCTTCGCCCCTTTATGAACTCTGTCTTGCCCCTGGGGCGTCCGCCCGAGAGCCCCACCATGGACTCTGCCTTGCCCCCGGGCCGTCCGCCCAAGAATCCCTCAATGAACTATGCCTTTCCTGGGCTGTTGATCCAGACCCGTTCTCCGGACCCCCTCCACCACATGTCAGGGTTTGAGTTTTTGTGCGTCTTGTTTTGGGGTTATTTTGCTGTTCTGTCCTCCCTGTCGTTAGTTTCCCTGGTGTGTCTGATTGTGTTCACCTGTTGCCCTTGTGTTTCTCCTCCCCTGCCCGGCTGTTTCTCGTCTCGTGATTACCCCTCCCTGTATTTAGTCTTGTCTCTTCCTGTGTTCAGTGTTGGTTCATTATTTGTCATTCATGTCTCCCTTCATGTTGGTCACAGTCCTTTTTTGTTTGGATGCTACCTCGTGCCTTGTACCTGTTCATGGATTCGTGTTTTCAGCTTTTGTGAATAAAGTTCGCCTTTTGTTGCATTTTGAAACCTGCTTCCCTCCTCATTCTGCATTTAGGTCCTATTTTTCCCCAACCCTGACAGACCCCTAACACTGCTAACAGTCACATGACGAAACAAAGACAGAATGTGTGCAAACATCAAACTTAATCCATTTTTTTTCAAGCTAACTCATTTTAATGAAAAAGTACAACATGACTTCAGTTAATTGCACAAAGTCTCTTTTATTTTCACATTAACTTTATTTTTCTCAGGTATGCTACGTTTGTTAAAATACTTTTTTAAATCCTCAGATGGAAAATAGTTCAGACAAATAACATGTGAAAAAGATAAAAGGTTTAAGAGGTAAAACAATATCATGTCTGTTAATAAACAAGATTAAATCTTCATGCAGCCTTCCTATCCAAAACATTTAACAGGTACACTATTGAGCCTTATAGGAGTATAAAAATGCCGTTAGTGAGTGTAATATTCAGCTGGCAGACAGGGAACACATGCCAGAGACAGCGGAACAATAAAAACTAGTTTCAGTGAATTTTCCAAATCAGAAAACATTTGATCATAAGCATTCTGAAGCCAATTAAAACTGGATACACATGTGGGAAATTACAGTGAGTGAGTTTAAACCTTCAAGTTTTCCAGGGAATTGATGTACAGTTAGTCCAGATAATGTGTGTTTGGGGCCATCAGGAGAAGGAGGTGACCATCACTCTGCCTAACGGGGAAACATCCGTGGCCACGGTTCGAATCTGGAACGAAACCGTATCCAATCTGACGCTCATGGCTCTCGGCTCCAGTGCTCCAGAGATACTGCTGTCTGTTATAGAGGTAGGTACACACACACACACACACACACACACACACACACACACACACACACACACACACACACACACACACACACACACACACACACACACACACACACACACACACCACACACACACACACACACATTCCACACACACACACACACACACAGGGTTTGATGTGGATCTATTTATGCCGTCAGCACCATATTCCCTGCTTCTCTCTCTCCCTGTGTCCTTCTGTTTTCATCATGTTCCTTTTCTCTATGCTAAAACAAAACACTCTTTCTTAGTCTGTAAAACAATAACCTCTTCAGCAGATAACATGTTATTCAATTAAGGAGATTGATGGACATCAGACTGGCTTTTCAAAGCGTGGGCATTACTCTTGTCTTATTTTAGAACAATAATGACCTTCCGTGCCTTGTAGAGAGTGTGTTTGGATGCTTGTCACTGCTCTGTATCCACCCTCCCCTCCTGACACACTCCTCACACATGTATTCTTTGCAGGTGTGTGGTCACGGCTTCAACGCTGGTGTGTTGGGACCAGCAACCATCGTTGGCAGCGCCGCCTTCAACATGTTTGTGATCTTGGCGATCTGTGTGTGGACGATCCCTGAGGGTGAGACCCGAAAGATCAAACACCTCCGGGTGTTCTTCATCACCTCCTTCTGGAGCATCTTCGCCTACATCTGGCTCTACCTCATCCTGGCCATCATCACGCCCGGCGTCGTGGAGGTGAGACACTCACCGAGCTTTAGCGTATACTCTATTTCATTTCATTTCAAACCTTTATTTAGACAGATAGGTCCCTTGAGATCATGGATCTCTTTTACAAGGGAGACCTGCATCAATTAGTTCCACATGAAACATAAAAACAAACAATAGAGGACATCATATTTACATATTCACCAACACTTACAAACACCCATAGTGTCATAAAGCATTTCGTGCAGACGTGCCTTAAAAACATTCAGAGAAACAAAAGTGAACAATTTCAAGTTGGACTGTAGGCTGTTCCAAGCAAGTGGAGCTGCGCACATAAAAGCTGTCTTACCTAAGACAGTCCTCACTCTTGGTACATCTAATAAGACTACATCCTGTGATCTCAGACAATAGCTGCTTGCAACTTTCTGCTTTACCAGAGAACAGATGTAATACGGGAGTTTGCCCAACATAGCTTTATAAATAAAAGTGTACCAGTGACTGAGCCTCCGTACAGAGAGTGATGGTAAACCTGCCTTGGTATACAGTGTACAGTGATGTGTCAGCGTTTTACAATTTGTGACAAATCTCAGAGCGCTGTGATACGCAGCATCCAATTTGCTCAGGTAATTGGCAGGTGCATTCATATACAACAAATCACCATAGTCCAGCACAGGTAAAAAGGTCACAGTGACTAGCCTTTTCCTGGCCTCAAGCGAGAAACAGGAATTGTTTCTGTAAAAGAACCCTAGCCTAACCCTCAGTTTTTTAAGCAGGTTATTGACATGATGTTTAAAATGCTATGAATCCTGCAAGGGTAATTAATGGTTTCACCCTCACTAGGGCTGACCCGGCTGGTCAGTGGTTGGTTGGTGAATGGTGGTTCATTCTGCAGTGTGGTTTGGCTCTCATAACATGTCGGGTATTAATAATCTGGATTTGCACATCATTACTTAGATAAGCTTTGACTGTGGACATATCAACATTGGCATATTTCAATATGATTATTCTTATGAAGGCCAAGTTGTTGTTTTTTATAACTGCAGGTGTATCCCTTGCAACCGCTGGTTTATAATCAGGTGTGCGCTGGTTGGCATTGAGTCTGCAATTAAAAATAAGGTGTTCGATAATAATAAGGTTACAAATAAATAGCTTTTGTGGCGATTTACAACAAGCCCCTGTCCCACTTCTCCCCTGTGACCCCCATGCAACTGTCCGACTTCATGACTGGAATTAACTCCACCTGCACACTTGACCCAATGCCCTCCAAATGTATTAAAGAGAACTCATCGCCACCATCATTAACTCCTCCCTCAGATCTGGATCAGTTCTCCCCTCTCTCAAACTGGCTGCTGTCACACCCATTCTCAAAAGACCTGGACTTCTTCCGGCCCATCTCAAATCTCCCCTTTCTGTCAAAAATACTTGAACGTGTCAATGCCTCACAACTAAAATCCCACCTCAACTCCAATGACATCTTTGAGCCATTTCAATCCGGTTTCAGATCAAAACACAGCACAGAAACAGCTCTTCTCAAAATCACAAATGACCTCCTCCTCTCCTCTGACTCCGGCAACCTGAACATCCTCATCCTCCTCGACCTCACCGTAGCATTCGACACCATCAACCACACCATCCTGCTGTCCCGCCTGGAATCATCACTCAACATCACTGACACTGCACTCTCCTGGCTGAAATCATACCTCACCGACATACATCAGTTTATCAACATCAACAACTGCACTTCCTCCACTGCTCCTCTGTCCCAAGGCATCCCCCAGGGTTCGATGCTTGGCCCCCTCCTCTTCATCCTCTACATGCTCCCCCTTGGCAAAATCATTCGTCGCCACAACCTTCAATTTCACTGCTACGCCGATGACATCCAACTTTATATCTCAACAAAAATCATCACCCCAACAACACACTCCTCTCTCACCAACTGTCTCTCAGAAAAAGAAAAAAAAAGCATGGATGCAAAACAAACTATCTCCAACTGAACAGTGCCAAATCAGACATCATCGGCCCCCCATCCCGTACCAAAGCCATCCAGAATTTCAACTTCACCCTTGACGGCAACACTCTATCCCCCCCCCCCTCACATCCACAACCTCAGAGTCATCTTCAACAGTTAGCCCAAATTCAAACATCACTTTTTCCACCTCAAAAACATTGCCCTTCTCCGCCAATCACTCTCCTCCTCTGCTGCTGAAACCTTGATTCATGCATTCATTATCAGACACAAGTATGGGCATGAGCAAAATATAGGACTAAAGAGCACAACCAGGCAAAAAGGTCTTTAGTCAAGCGTTTAATCCAAAAGGTAAAAATAAAACAGGCAATGATCAAAAAATGTACTGAGTGGAAGCAACGAAAAACAACCAACTAAGTTGGCGGAAAACTACTAAAGAAGCAACAAAAAAACAACCAACGAGGTTGGTACAAATGCTAAGCAGCTTGTACAATAGCTTACGTCAGGAGAGTAACATGGAGCACTTTCTGCTATACAGACAAGACGAACTGGCACTGACCAAGGAAACAGCACAGACTAAATACACAGGTGAGGAGTAATGATTAGGAACAGCTGAGGCTCATTGAGGCCTGGCAGGTGATTAACAGGGAGCGAAAATACACAGGTGAGGGAGTGAGGCGATCAGCCAGGGCCAGGATGTGATAGTACCCCCCCCTCAACGACCGGCACCGGATGGTCCAGGCTCGTCTGGATGATGCCTGTGGAAATCCCGGATGAGGTCTGGGTCGACAATGTTCTTTGAAGATACTAGGGGTGTAACGGTACACGTACCGAATAATTTCGGTACGGGCCCTTCGGTTCGGTACACGTGTGTACCGAAGTGTACCGAACGAATATAACGTTAAACCTAAAAAATTGAGAACGTGAACAACTTTTTGGAAGTAATCTCAGGTGCTGCGTCGCAGCATTCAGAGTAATTTGCTCACATTGGGTTCAACGCGTCATAGAGTGGCGAAGTCCTTCCCTTTCCGGTGAACCTCCATGGGACCTTATTTTGGAAAAATCATGTATTGAAGTCAATGGAGAGAGAAAGATTATCTTTTCATCCCGTTTGAATTGTGCAACGAATTACACATATGATCTTTGTCAATTTAAAAAGATAATTTTGCAAGTCAAAAAAATTAAAATGTGTCGTAAAACTGTGAAGTAACACATTTGTTTGTGTGAAGCGCTCAATAAACTACAACTCTGGTCTTGCATACGTCACCAACACCAAGATGGCCGTCACGTTGGCACATTTCACCTCTTTCTTTCAGAATGAAGTGAAAAGTATTAAAATAGGTGAAAATCACTACAAATCTGGCCAGGTTGAGAACTGTACATACACAAAAGGGGAGTTAGTCGGTTCCGTAAGAGCCAGCATGCGGGACCGGCTTTACAAGGTTTTGGTGAGTAACAATAGTGTAATGTGTAACGTTAATGTACGCGACTCTGGGATTTGTAGTCTTTCTAGTTGCATATTTTTCATAGTCTTATATTTCAACAGTTTTAAGACAAACTGACTTTTTTGACATGGAAATTATTTTTTAAGATTGACAAACATCATATGTTTAATTCATGGCACAATTCAAACGGGATCGAAAGATAAGTTTTCTCTCTCCATTGACCTCAATACATAATTTTTCAGAAATAAGGTCCCATGGGGCGGAAGTAGATGGGCGTGACTTCGCCACTCTATAGAGCGAGCAAGTCATTTCATTGGACGAGAGGCATACTATGAGAGCTGGTCACAGGGATGCGTTCAAATATAGTCAGTAATTTGAGGAACTGTCGAAATGGCGAACGCAGATAAAGTTGAACTTGAAAATCCTCCAGCATCATTGAAGTCACCGGTTTGGGAACATTTTGGTTTCTCAGTTACGTACAAGGATGACGGACAAAGACAGGTGGACCGAACCAAAGCTGTTTGTCAGCATTGTTCAACTACAATTGATTACGCAGCTGGCAATACATCAAACTTGCACACTCATTTGAAAAGGCATCACCCGAACGTGAATATCACCGGTACCAAAAGAAAAAAGACTGAAGTGCAATCCCAACTGCCACTAGCATTTAAGCCGTCACCACTCGCAAAAAGTTTAGACCGAGCCAAAGCTATTACAAATACCAAATATCCTTATGTTGCCATGTTAGCAAAGCGCTACCTGCCTGTATCTGCTACCTCTGTCCCAAGCGAGAGGGTGTTCTCCACAGCAGGAGATATTGTTAGTGCCAGCAGATCTGCCCTTTCGGCAAGCAATGTGGACAAGTTAATTTTTCTTTAAAAAAAAACATGAAATTACAATGACAAGCAAGTCATAATGTCAAACTGGCTGCTTAGGTACTAGTACAGTACAGTTCAAATACAGATGATTTCAGTTCATCGAAATGCTGCACCTTAATGTTTATTTTATATTTGAGTGAATATTGACAGTTTAATAATAATTAAAAACCCAAAATTAATAGTTTATGTTATGTGAGTACTAGGGAGGACGGTGGGAGTCTGGAGGCAGGGACCAGAGGGCTCTCTTTGACTGGCTTGATCCGAGCCACATGGAAAGTTGGGTGCGACCTCATGGACCTGGGAAGCTTGAGTCTCACAGCAACAGGATTAATAATCTTTGAGACAGGGAAGGGACCAACAAAGCGAGGAGCCAATTTACGGAACTCGACTCGAAGAGGAAGGTCCTGAGTGGAGAGCCATACTCTCTGGCCGACATGATGTGGGAGCAGGGATCCATCTGCGGTCTGCTGCCCTCTTGTACCTCTTGTTGTCTAGCCCCAGTCCAGATATGACGGCACCTCCGAATCAGTGCCAAGGCAGAAGGAACCCTGACCTCTCCCTCCAAGGATGGAAACAATGTGTTGTGCGCATACTCAACCCAGATAAGATTCTTAATCCAAGTAGTGGGGTTCTGAGAGACGAGACAGCACAGACCGGTCTCTAACTGAACTCGAGAGCCCGATCCGACACAATATCTTTAGGGAAGCCATGTAACCGGAAAACATTGGACAGGACAACCTCCGCCGTTTCCTTGGCAGAGGGTAACTTGGGCAGAGGAACAAAGTGCACCAACTTTGAGAATCTGTCGACAATGGTCAAAATGGTTGTGTTACCTTGGGACAGGGGAAGACCCGTTACAAAGTCCAGAGAGACGTTCGACCAAGGGCGAGTAGGCACAGGAAGGGGACGTAGGAGACCAGGGGAAGGCCGACGAGAAACTTTGTTTCCGAGCACACACCGGGCAGGCAGCAACATACTCCCCCACTTCACTCTCCATTTTGGGCCACCAGAAGCGTTGCTTGACGACAAACATGGTCCGTTTGATCCCCGGATGGCAGGAGAGAGGGGACGCATGAGCCCAGTGGATGACCTGGGAGCGAAGAGGAGAGGGCACAAACAACATGTTCTGAGGGCAACCATTCGGCCCTGGATTACCAACATGTGCTTCTCTGACCATCTCCTCAATAGCCCAGGTTACAGCACCCACCATACATGAGGGAGGCAGGATGGTAGTGGGGGGAGAATGGTCAAAGCCTGTATCAAAGAAACGGGAGAGAGCATCAGGCTTAGTGTTTTTAGAACCAGGACGATAAGACAGTGAAAAGTTGAACCGATTAAAAAAAAAGAGCCCACCTGGCTTGACGAGGGTTGAGTCTCTTCGCTGTGCGCAGGTACTCCAGGTTCTTGTGATCGGTCCACACAAGAAATTGAACTTCAGCTCCTTCTAACCAGTGACGCCACTCCTCCAGTGCCACAGCCAACAGTTCTCGATTCCCCACATCGTAATTCCTCTCAGCAGGAGAAAGCTTCCGGGAGAGGAAAGCACATGGGTGAATCTTGTTGTCCTCTCTGGAGCGCTGGGAGAGGACAGCACCAACCCCCACGTCTGAAGCGTCCACCTCCACCACAAACTGCAGACGTGGGTCCGGGAGGATCAGTATAGGGGCCGTGGTGAAGGCCTTCTTGAGCCTCTGGAAGGCTTGGTCCGACTGAGAGGTCCACTGAAACCTTGTGTTGGGGAGGTTAGTGCATGCAATGGAGCAGCAACAGTGCTAAAGTTTCTTATGAATCGCCTATAGAAGTTGGCGAACCCTAAAAACCGCTGCACTTGCTTGCGGTTTGCAGGGACAGGCCATTCAGAGACATCATTAACCTTAGTCGGATCCATCAAAAGATTGCCCACTGACATAATAAAGCCCAAAAATGAAACAGTGGAAACATCAAGCTCAAACTTCTCGGCCTTGACAAAGAGGTGGTAGTCCAGGAGACGCTATAGGGCACGGCATACATGATCTCTGTGGGTCGTTTTGTCAGGGGAGAAGATGAGGATGTCATCCAGGTACACAAAAACGAAGAGGTTAAGCATGTCTCAAAGTACATCATTGATCAAAGTCTGAAACACAGCTGGGGCATTTGTGAGGCCAAAGGACATTACGAGATACTTGAGATACTCGGAGAGGAAGAAGGTCTAATTAATCCAGTGGCAAGTGAAGACTCCACATATTCCTTCATCGCCCGTGTCTCTGCAGCAAATATGGAATAAAGACGACCCCTGGGTGGTGAAGAGCCTGGTAACAGGTCTATATCACAATCGTACACACGATGAGGGGGCAGCGAGGTTTCAGAAGTCAGAGCGAGAGATAGGTTCACTCTCATGCAAAACTGTGTGCGCGAATCCCCCACCTTTTTGTTTACCATGTGTGTGAGTGGGGAGATTCCCCTTCGATTCTATTGGCTCTAACTGTCAGAAAGAGATGTCGAGCACCAAAATCGACCAATGGGTTCCAGAGAAACGGTAAAACCCCCATTTCCACCCAAATCACCTCAGGTGGAGTTTTTATTTGCGAAACCTCTCTAAAAAGGTCAAATGTCACTTGTTTTGCATCAATCTTGATACAGGGTACTTATTATATGTTGTACTTTGGATTCCTAAAGCTTTTAGTCTACCTTACCATCATCCAAGGGTAGTTTTCACTATAAGTAAAACATAATTTTTGGACGGACACTATAATTTACCGTTTTTTTACTATGTTCAATCTGAATTTTCTTTAAAATAAAAAACATCTATAATGATTATGACTGTTCTACATCCAACTCACAGGTTTATCATTAATTTGAGAAAAAAGATTATTAATTTAACCCTTTTAGAAGGGAAGATATGGTCATTTGTTCTGGGAATGTCATTTTCGAGCCTGAGACCTGAAAAACAGGCTCAGGGCTAAACTGGTTAAGGTCATGGTAACATTGAGGGACCTAGGAAATGTCAGGGAAATCAGGATCTGAAATGTCTTGAATTACAGAGACAGCTGGAGGGGCAGCTAGGGAACATTTGGACAGAAAACAGGTACTTAAACATCCCTTACACCAAGCAATAATCTTGCCAGTGGACCAGTCTATGTGGGGGTTATGTAGGGTAAGCCAGGGGTACCCCAACATTTTTGGGTGTTCGGGGGACCGAAAACCATGAAAGAAGAGAAGCTCAGTGTGACCGTCCTGGAAACTTAGCTGAAGAGGTTGGGTGTGGTGAGTTACCCTACAGAGAAGACGGCCATCCAAGGCACTTGCAAGGCACATTCCATTGGTCTTGGAAGGGGGAAGGTCTCAAGGTTTAACTTCTTAGCCAACTCAAAGTCTACCAAAACTGGATGCCTGAGAACCACAGAAGACGAAGAAAGAATGACATTTGGGAGACAACGCGAGGGACTAACATTAAGTGTAATGCGGCTCACCAGTGCCCTCTTCTTTACTGGCGAGCCAGATCTTTTAGTAGGCGACAGTTGGCGACTGAGTGTCCCCGTTCACCACAGTAGAAGCACAGCCCTCCCGCAGGCGGCGCTGTCGCTCTTCGGGAGTCAGCTTGGTCCTGCCGAGCTGCATGGGCTCCTCCGGAACAGCAGGGGGTGACAGAGGCCCTGTAGACGGAAACCAGGGCCTGGGGTGATTCCATGAGGACGAAGAGCTGGGCGAAGACTGCCTCTTGTGGGAGAAACAGGGAATCGCAGTGTCTCTCTCTCGCTCCCTCTCTATCAGTCAATCTTAATAGTCAATTACATTTGGGAGTCCAAATCAGCTGGAAGCTCAAGGGGAGCCAACTGATCCTTTAATGTGCCGGACAAACCATAAAGGAAAGCATCAAACAATGCTGATTGGTTCCAGTCACTGTCCGCTGCCAGGGTACGGAACTTTATAGCATAGTCAGAAACCCTCTGCTTACCCTCCAACGAGTGCTCTGGCTCCCTCCCGCCCAGGTGGGATGTGCTGGAAGATCTTGGTGAAGGTCTCAGAGAAGAGATCGAGGGATGCACAAACAGGAGACCCTCGCACCCACTTTGCCGTCGCCCAAGCCTCAGCTCGGCCAGAAAGGTGGGAGACAATGTATGCCACCCTTGAGCGCTCAGATGGGTAGCATGCAGCCTGGAGCTCAAAGTGGAGGCCGCACTGAGCCAGGAAAGCCCGACAATCACCGGAATCCCTAGAAAAACGCTCTGGTCGGGAGAGGTGAGGGGACAGGGTCAGAGTTGGAGACTGGACTGGAGTAGGATCCACTGGGAAAACAGGCAATGATCAAAAAATGTACTGAGTGGAAGCAACGAAAAACAACCAACTAAGTTGGCGGAAAACTACTAAAGAAGCAACAAAAAAACAACCAACTAGGTTGGTACAAATGCTAAGCAGCTAGAACAATAGCTTACGTCAGGAGAGTAACATGGAATACTTTCTGCTATACAGACAAGACGAACTGGCACTGACCAAGGAATCAGCACAGACTAAATACTACATCATTAGGGACAGCTGAGGCTCATTGAGGCCAGGCAGGTGATTAACAGGGAGCGAAAATACACAGGTGAGGGAGTGAGGCGATCAGCCAGGGCCAGGATGTGACATTCATCACATCACGACTCGACTACTGCAATAGCATCCTCTCCGGCATACCATCCAACCTCCTCAATAAACTCCAACATATCCAGAACTCTGCTGCCCGCCTCCTCACCCACACCCGCTCCCGAGACCACATCACTCCCGTCCTCCAGAACCTCCACTGGCTCCCCGTCTGTCAAAGAATCAACTTCAAAGTCCTCCTCATTACTCACAAAGCCCTCACCAATCAGTCCCCCCCCCCTACCTCACAGACCTGCTGCACCACCACACCCCTTCCCGTTGCCTCCGCTCATCAGAAGCCAACCTCCTATCCATCCCCACCCGCACGAATCACCGGACCTGGGGGGACAGAGCCTTCTCCGTCGCTGCCCCCTCCCTCTGGAACTCACTCCCCCAACCCATCAGAGACTGCACTGACCTCACCACCTTCAAAAAACGCAAAAAACTCACCTCTTCAATCTGGCTTTTAATGTGTGATTGTTTTTGTATTGCTTGATTTTAATTTGACTTTAACTATATGTATTTGTTGTTCTTTTCTTTTCATTATCTTTGTAAAGCGACTTTGAGCACCTGTAAAAGCGCTAACAAAATTAATCTATTATTATTAGGGTGAATGTTGTGCAACAGCATTCCACTATTGTTCTTCTGTTTCGTTAATCATGTTCTTCTTATTAGTGTGAATGCTGTTTCCTTTCAGCTACAGAAACCATTCAAATATCAAACTATTCAGACTTTTCAGCAATCGATGGGACACTTTCAACCTTTTCAAAATATTTCATACATTTTGAAATATTCAGCTTTTTAAACTCCTTTTTTAACATGGAAGTCAATGGGAGGAACCTTCAAATCTTCTTTTACCTACAACTTGCGCCAAATGCTACTCCTTCCACATACTTTCAGCTAGAGACTTCATCCCAACTTTAAAATGATCACAAGACATCCAGCTATAAAACTTATTCTTCAGATTTTTTATATCTTTTACACCTTTTTAGATATTTAACTTAGTTTGGAGCTTGGTAAAGAGGCCTTCTTTAGATTGTATCATGAGTGTCTATTGCGCAGCTCGTTAAGGCTAAGAGTGCGTGATGTCACACCAAGAGTGGAGCAGAGCTTGAAATTTGACCTGCCATAATTCACAAACCTTAAACTCCTGGGACATGCTTGAATTGAATTGCAGGAAAACCTCTCTTAGGTTGAAAAATAAAAACATTTTAAACAAAGAACTTGACATGATCCATGCGTTGACATTTTACCGATAACTGCTACGGTTTTCAACAAAATTTTGAAATGTAAGAGGTTTATTTCTCATTCAGAACAATGGAAAGGCTCTCCTTTCACTGCACATCTCCATGGTAACTTTTGATCTCTGGGCTCACACACTCAGGTGTTTCACAACATCGTCACCATGGTCACCTTTGATCTCTGGGCTTACACACACAGGTGTTTGATAATGTTGTCAGCTCAAACACAAACACACAGACTGGAGTTTAAAGACTGTCCCAGCCTATTCTTTTCTGTTTGATGGAGGCTTCATACTGACTTCAACACGTTCCACATATGTTATACATTATTGGTGACGTATGGTTTTAGTTCAAAAGTTTGCAATTCAAATATTCTGCTGCTTTTCAAAGCGTTTTTACTTTCTTTTCTCTTCTTAATACACATTCATTCACTAATACTTACATTTAATATCTAACTCCTTCAGCCTACTTTCAGCTATAAACCATTCAACTATTAAATTATTCAGCTATTTCAGGACATTGAGGCTATACATTTAGTTGTTTATACCTTTTTTAAATCTTTTGTTTTAAATATTAAGCTTCTTCACTATGTTTCCTACTCTTCCAGTTTAACATTTCACTTTCAAGTTTTCAACAAAGTCATCGCAATGCATTTGAGCTGTAACAATTGATTCAAATCATTTCACTTTTCTGCATTTCTTCACTAAGTTCAGCAACACACTTACTTGGTTTTTGTAGCTAAAATCAGCTACCATTCAGCTAATACAATATTCAGCTTTTCTGCATTTTCAGCTAAATTCAGCAACAAATGTACACAGTTTACAGCATTTTCAGTAGGAAATGCATTTTCTAGTTATTATTATTATCTCAGACTAGTGAGGCAACATCTGTCCTGTGTTCCAGGTGTGGGAGGCCCTGGTGACCCTGCTGTACTTCCCGGTGTGTGTCATCCTGGCGTGGATCGCAGACCGCCGCCTGCTCTTCTACAAGTACATGGGCAAGCGTTACCGTGCCGACAAGCGTCACGGCATCGTCGTGGAAACAGAGGGAGACTTGACGCCCAACAAGGTGGGCATGGAGATGATCATAGATGGCAAGCTGACACATCGAGGTGGGGCCGTGGTCCCTGCCGAGAACTGTGGGGGTGTAGCTCAGGACGGAGCAGCAGGCGTCAATAACGTTGGTGGGTGGGGCAACCTGCCCAACTCCAACAGCACCATGGTGAATGTGGAGAGCAACAAGGAGCTGGACGAGAGCCGCAAAGAGGTGAGAGATCTAATCTGAGTTAAAGATATTATGTGTTTTTGGTATATATAGAAAGCCTTTATTGTCACCGTACCAAACATACAACGAGATTTTTGGAGTGCAACCCTGTCACAGTGCACAGTGTCCAAAACAGACAAACAATAAAAACAGTAGGACAGACACACGATAACAATCATACAGGGGGAATACATAATTAATCTTCCTAACTCAGGGATTCCAAAAGTGAGGAATCATATATTAGGAAGGACAATGTCCAAGAAATTTGAAACACACCCCAAAGGACTGTATGGCGTTGACAAAAAAGTTTGGAAATAAAATAAACACTGAAATATAATTACTGAAGGCTACTTGAACTGTGAAATACAAAGCACTGTACGATCACTGCCTCATGCCTCAGGGCTACAATTTAAAATCTGTGGGAGCCTTTGTTATCATGGCTCAGACATCCCAAGATGCCTGCAGGTACATTGTTATCAAAGATACAGGCCTGACAGGACGAGTGCTGAATGAAGAATCATATTCAAGTTATATTCAGTATTCTTAAGTGGAGATAAGCATGGAGGTCTTGAACAACGTGGAACAGATAGGATTTCTCCTAGCTTTCTAATTTAACTTTGTATCAGCCAATCAGTAAGGAGATTTTTCTGTATTGAGGTCCCGTGTCATGTATTTATCCGGAATCTCAGACTTTTGAAACAGTTAGGGATGTCTATTCAAATCTATCTCAAAAGTTCAAATACTTGTCACTGGAAAAGTTTAAATAACACCATACACAATTGGAATTGCACAATTAAACTTACAACTAACGTTATCGTTTATTTGTTGAAAGATCTCAAAAAGGTGCTACTGATTTTTTATTATTGATGTTCCTCACTTATAACGAGCACAGACAGAAACAAAATGTATGCTCACCCTAGCTTACATTTCTAATATATATGATGGGACCATAAACAAAGCTGCATTACACAACCTGGCAACGTGGACAGGGGGATCATTGTTTCAGGGAGCACTGAGGCATGACACATAGTGCAGTCCAGTTTGAGAAACATAACTCGATTTGGACAGGATAACAACTGGTGACTTCTATAATTGTGTGAGTTTAGACTGTTCTGTTTCAGTGTGTGTGTGCTCTGTATAAATGCTCTGTAGTTGATCTGATTGAAATTGTGATTTTAATCTCAAAACCGCTACAGTATTTTTCAGGCAGAAATTTGGGACAATTAGTTTGACAGAAACCTTGAAACTGAACTAACTGGCTGCTAGGGTTAACTTTGATTTAAACATTTGTAGAATACCATCCATCCATCCATCTTCTTCCGCTTATCCGTGGTCGGGTCGCGGGGGTAGCAGTTCCAGCAGAGAGCCCCAAACTTCCTTTTCCCTGGCGACATCAACCAGCTCTGACTGGGGGATCCCAAGGCGCTCCCAGGCCAGCGAAGAGATATAATCCCTCCACCTGGTCCTAGGTCTACCCCTTGGTCTCTTCCCAGCTGGACGTGCCTGGAACACCTCCCTAGGGAGGCGCCCAGGTGGCATCCTAACTAGGTGCCCGAACCACCTCAACTGGCTCCTTTCGACGCGAAGGAGGAGCGGCTCAACTCCGAGTCCCTCCCGGATGACCGAACTTCTCACCTTATCCCTAAGGGAGACACCAGCCACCCTGCGGAGAAAACCCATCTCGGCCGCTTGTATCCGCGATCTCGTTCTTTCGGTCATGACCCATCCTTCATGACCATAGGTGAGGGTAGGAACGAAAATGGCCCGGTAGACAGAGAGCTTTGCCTTCTGGCTCAGCTCCCTTTTCGTCACAACGGTGCGGTAAAGCGACTGCAGTACCGCTCCCGCTGCTCCGATTCTCCGGCCCATCTCACGCTCCATTGTTCCCTCACTCGAGAACAAAACCCCGAGATACTTGAACTCCTTCACTTGGGGTAAGGACTCATTCCCTACTTGGAGTGGACAGTCCATCGGTTTCCTGCTGAGAACCATGGCCTCAGATTTGGAGGTGCTGATCCTCATCCCAGCCGCTTCACACTCGGTTGCGAACCGATCCAGTGAGTGCTGAAGGTCGCAGACCGATGAAGCCATCAGAACCACATCATCTGCAAAAAGCAGTGGTGCAATCCTTTGTCCACCGAACTGCAGACCCCCTCCCCCATGACTACGCCTCGAAATCCGATCCATGTATATTACAAACAGGATTGGTGACAAAGCGCAGCCCTGGCGGAGGCCAACCCTCACCGGAAATGGGTCCGACTTACTGCCGAGGACCCGGACACAGCTCTCGCTTTGGGAGTACAGAGATTGGATGGCCCTGAGTAGAGACCCCCTCACCCCATACTCCCGCAGCACCTCCCACAGTAACTCCCTGGGAACCCGGTCATACGCCTTCTCCAAGTCCACAAAACACATGTAGACCGGATAAGCGTACTCCCAGGCCCCCTCCAGGATCCTTGCGAGAGTAAAAAGCTGATCCGTCGTTCCACGACCAGGGCGGAATCCGCATTATTCCTCCTCAATCTGAGGTTTGACAATCGGCCTGACCCTCCTTTCGAGTACCTTAGAGTAAACTTTCCCGGGGAGGCTGAGTAGTGTGATGCCTCTGTAATTGGCACACACCCTCTGATCCCCCTTTTTAAAAAGGGGAATCACCACCCCGGTCTGCCACTCCTTCGGTACTGTTTCCGACTTCCACGCAATGTTGATGAGACGTGTCAACCAAGACAGTCCCTCAACACCCAGAGCCTTCAGCATTTCTGGGCGGATCTCATCCACCCCCGGGGCTTTGCCACTGTGGAGTTGTTTAACAATCTCAGTGACCTCCCCCCGGGAGATTGGTGTTGATCCCCCGTCATACTCCAGCTCTGCCTCTAACATAGAGGGCGGAGTTGTCGGGTTCAGGAGTTCCTCAAAGTGTTCCTTCCAACGCCCTAACACTCCATCAGTTGAGGTCAACAACGTCCCATCCTTACTGTACACAGCTTGGATGGTTCCCTGCTTCCTCCTCCTGAGGTGTCGGACAGTTTTCCAGAACAACTTTGGTGCCGCCCGAAAGTCCTTTTCCATGTCCTCTCCGAACTTCTCCCACACCCGCTGCTTTGCCTCGGCCACGGATGAGGCTGCTGCCCTTCGGGCCTGTCTGTACCTTGCAACTGCCTCGGGAGTCCCCCGGGATAACAAATCCCTGAAGGCCTTCTTCAGTCGGACGGCTTCCCTGACCACCGGTGTCCACCAGGAGGTTCGAGGGTTACCGCCCCTTGAGGCACCTAGGACCTTGAGACCACAGCTCCCCGCCGCGGCTTCGGCAATAGAGGCTTTGAACACCGACCACTCTGGTTCAATGTCCCCAACCTCCACAGGAATGCCTGAAAAGTTCCGCCGGAGGTGTGAGTTGAAGGCCTCCTGAACTTGGGCCTCCTCCAGACGTTCCCAGTTCACCCGAACTACACGTTTGGGCTTACCAGGTCTATCCAGAGGCTTCCCCCGCCACTCGACCCAACTCACCACCAGATGGTGATCAGTTGACAACTCCGCCACTCTCTTTACCCGAGTGTCCAAAACATACGGCCTCAAGTCCAATGACTTGCAGAGGAATCTCAGACTGCAAGGAATCTGGGTGTGATCCTAGATAACAACCTGTCCTTCACTGCAAACATCGCTGCTACAACCCGTTGCTGCAGATACACTCTTTACAACATCAGGAGGATACGTCCCCAGCTGACCCAGAAAGCCACGCAGGTTCAGGTCCAGGTTCTCGTCATCTCACGCCTAGACTACTGCAACTCCCTCCTGGCTGGTCTACCTGCATGTGCCATCCGACCTCTGCAGCTCATCCAGAATGCAGTGGCTCGTCTGGTCTTCAACCTTCCTAAATGTTCCCACACCACTCCGCTCCTCCGCTCCCTTCACTGGCTTCCGGTAACTGCTAGAATCCACTTCAAGACAATGGTACTTGCGCACCATGCTGCGAATGGATCTGGCCCTTCCTACATCCAGGACATGGTTAAACCGTACACCCCAGCATGTGCACTCCGCTCTGCATCAGCCAAACGGCTCGTTGCAGCAGCACTGCAAGGGGGACCCAAGTTCCCATCAGCAAAAACACGTGGGTTTGCTATCGTGGCTCCAAAATGGTGGAATGAGCTCCCCATTGAAATCAGGACAGCAGATAGCTTGCACATCTTCCGGCACAGACTGAAAACTCATCTCTTTCGACTCCACTTCGTGCAATAAAATTACTAACAAAGCACTTATATACTAACAAAAGACTGGCTTATCTAAAGCTACACTGAAAAAATTGATACTTTGGACTAACTTAAAAAAAATTCGCTAATTTGTTACAGCAAATTTCTTTTGTTTATTCCAACTTCATTTTTTGACCTAAAAAAGTCAAGTAAAAAATATTGCTTCCGTCTAAGATATATATTTACATTCACACAAAGTAATAAGATGATTCATTCTAAAGACCGCAGAACATGTATTACTTTGTTATAACTTTATTTTTCATTTTGGAACCTCATATTTTACGTTTGTGAACAAAAATTAAAAAAATATACTTCATTTTGTTGCAGGCAATATTTTTTATTATAGCTTCAAATATTTTCTTTTATTACAAAGCAAAAACTTGAATGTACATTAATACAATACTGTGTTTTGTTTACTGTAAACAAATTGCATTTTGACTTAAACTTATAACACTTTGTTTAGCTCAGTTCACATAGATGTAAAGACAGGAATATTCTCTTCAAAAGACCTTAACATTTATTGGGATGTCTTTAAAATATGCATCACCTATTCTGTTTTATAAAATACAATATTTTTTTAATTAAAAATAAATACATCAATAATTTAATACAATTAATTGAGTAAATCAAGATCACTTTGACTTGTTTTTTTTTTACAAAACTCTCCTGTAGCCTTAACCATATACATCACAAATATGCATATGAACATGCTAAACTAGCTTGCATATCCCTCCTTTCAAATGTAAATATGTAATGCGTTTAAACCTGGCTGCCTTTTAATAAAACACTAGAACGTATGCATGACATTTTATTTATTTTTTACATTTTTAAACACTTCAACAATATTTTCTGCAGCTCTTAATTACAACTTCAGATTAACATGTATTAGCTATTAAGAAGGGTTGAAGTAGCATTACCAGAATCTGTGAAGTCACATTCTTTTTTAACTTCAAATGAAACATACAGAGGCCAAAGCAATTAAGCAATGAAAAATGCAGTTCAATCCCTAGCATTGCAATCTTTGAACAAGGTTGGCCTTTTGTGTCAGTTCAATAATTTCAACAAGTTCTTGTAGAGACTGAGCTGGAGGGTGTGGACAAGATGTCAGTATCGTCTGATTGAGCAGACACTGCTTCTTCACAGACGGTAAAGATGTATTCTTGGACACCATCATCAGGTATTGGGATGACCTTGATAGTTGTCAAATCTTCAAGGTCAGCCGTGGATGTCTGGCTGTTAGTGTATTTAATACAGGGACGCCGCCAGGGATTTTGGGCCTCATGAAAATATATCACATTGGGCCCCACCACCAGGCCCAGGACACGCCAACCAAACACATTGCTGTAACCACACCTCCAGAACCCAACCCACTCATTTATGCTTTAAATCAGTGGTTCTCAACTGGGCAGGCCTCGGGAGCCACTTTTTACTTGGTCAATACATCGCGACCCAACATTTTGAAGCACTCAAATCTATTCAACAAAAAAACGTGCTGTAATATATACGCTTTTCAGCATACAATATTAATAAAAGTGAAGTACAGTGCATATATCCCTTATATCCCTTCACAGAACTAAAGTATGCTTTTTAAAAAGGTTTAATGAGATGATGGAATCAAAGCTGAACTATATAAAAAGGCACACGTGCTGAAAACCCAACCCCAGCAGGGGGGTCTGGGGGGATTCTCCCCGAGGAGATTTTTAGAAATACTAACATAAACTATGCATTCTGGTTTACTCTGAGAAGAAAATAAATAAATCTATTACTACCCGACATGTTAATAATATGTTATGCCATTGTTTGTTTTTCACTTTGTTCTGACATCTTGAAGAGAAGAGTAAAGAGGAGATAGTCTGTGTGACTTACTTTAAATTGTGGGGAAGGGTAGATAGCTCCCATTGTTCTGTGACCTGTCAATCATCAAACCGGGGGTCATATTTCATTATGTGTTCATTTTTAACTGAAGTTGTACCCATGGATATATAAAGAAGAGTTCTACCGCTAAGTTATTCTCCGTGGGGACTTCCGGCAACAATCTTGATTCTGATTGGCCAGAAGACACGAAAAAAACAGCAGCAAAGATATTTTATTGAGAAGATGATCACTATGTGACAGAAGTTTTCAAAACCGTTTATGGTCTCCAGTTAGAGTGACCAGGTCCCAACAAACCAAATGTGGGACAAGGAGTATGTTTGTGTGGGACAAAGTGGGACACCCTCTCAACAGCCCCCCCCCCCCCCCCCCCCAGGAAAATGTGTTTCATTTGGTTTATTGCATGAGGTTAAAATGCAGTAACAATTTTGTATCTTAATAAAGAAAAGTAAACTAACCAAGGCAGCAGGCAATATTCACTTTAAGTGCTATTTTGTCACCTAGCACCACTGGTGTATTTAACTCTGTCAAACAACTCTCCACAGAGGCAGGGGCAAGCACATCTGTTATTATGGACGCTGCTTTTGTACGACCACATGACATTTTCTTTAGAGTCTGGAAAAATGGTCGGCGCTAGCTTGTTACCACAGTCACTATGGTAACACTGGTTATTTCTGCTGCTGTTACCTTGTCTGAGTGGTCATCATTTTTTGGTTTGAGTAGGAATGTCTCCATAGAGTGGGATGTCTCTTTTTGAGCGACACGTTTCTTGTGAGAACCGCATTCTCGGTGTCTTTTGACGTCGTATTCCCCGCCATGTGAAATTGAAAAATTACTCTTGCAAAAAACTCCCTCTGAAAGTCGCCCTGCACTGGCTTCACCCACGGGTAAGTGACTTCCCAGTCTTTGTTGTATGTGCATCTTCTTTTCTTCTTAGCTGTAGTTTCAGTTTCCTCCATTTTCCATAACCTGTTGCCTCGCCTGCGTTATTGACTGACTTTCGTTGTTGTTGTTTGGCGGGGCCGCGGGGTGTGTGAGTGAGTTACTCTCATTGGTTAACACTTGACCAGCACCCGCCGTGTGTTACAGTTTGATTGACAGCAAACACACCCCCGTGATGATAGCCTTCCCTGCTTTCTCAACAGCCATTGGAGAAATCTGATTTTAAAAGAAAAGCGTTTTAGCCTATCAAAATGAAATATGCGGGACATGGTCTCAATTTGCGGGACGCACCAAAAGTCGTGAAAATGCTGTGCAGTCCCACACAAAGCGGGACATCTGGTCACCCTATCTCCGGTACTTCCAGTCCAACGCCGACTGCATGCACAGCGTTAGAAAATCGGGCAGAAGTTTGACTTTTCCCCCCAAAAAAAAATTCCAATTTTTTTTTTTTTTTTTTTCTTCACTCACACATCCGCGACCCACTCGAAACGGGTCCAGGACCCACTTTTGGGTCGCGACCCACCAGTTGAGAACCACTGTTTTATGGTGTACATGCCTTTTTAATAACATTTTTGAATGGAACATTCATAAATCAAAATAAATATAACTTAAATATACATGACCTCTTAAATTAAAATAAAGTGAACATTAACACCAAGATTATCATTTATAAAATGCTATAACAGAAAAAAAAATAACATAAGCAGCAGATTTTTTTATTAAATATACATACCAACTACAAAATAAGCGGGTATTAAAGGGACAACAAAACGGAAATGGAAGTGAAAAGGCCTGATGGTGGTGCTAAATCAGAGCCACCTGTTCTCAGTCTTTTTCTCATCATGCATCTGGTGTGTAGTGATCCAATATCGTTACCATAGACTTGCCCTTTAACAGTTATTACGAGCCCTGGCTCAGCCTTACTCACCAATAGCCCAGCATCTTCTTACAGGCAAAGTCACTGATCAAGTCCTTGAAGTCCAGCTTTCTAGCCAACTGGCTTTCAATGGACAGCATGGCAAGACTGCAAAGCCTTACGGCCCGTCCACACAGCGGCGTGCATTGAAGCTTCCAACACTTCTGCCCATTGACTTTGAATGGGGT
Source organism: Harpagifer antarcticus (assembly GCA_902827135.1). NCBI lineage: Eukaryota > Metazoa > Chordata > Actinopteri > Perciformes > Harpagiferidae > Harpagifer > Harpagifer antarcticus. The sequence continues at coordinate 452,908 of CADEHL010000187.1, read as the reverse complement.
GATGTCACTTTTAGCCGAAAAAGTTGAGCAATGTTCAACTTTTGGCGCCTCGGCAGAAGCGTCAGCCAATGATATCCCGTTTATGCAAATCTGCCAGTACAAGCGCTAGCCAATCAAACCGTGTGTATGCTGGGAGAGACTACGCAGGTCATTTCCTCATTGTGGACCGCTGTGTGGACGGGCCGTTATGGGGGGACAGGGCTGCTGAGCCTAAAGATGGATCTGTTGGTCCTGGCACCAGGGGAGGGACAACTGATTTAGTATGAATAAATGCTAAAAATGTACCTGCATTTATTGAATGTCAGCTAAAAGAGGAGTGAAATTAAAAACCTCAGCATTTTCTGTGAAGATATTAACAGTGCTTAATGTCAGCAAAACATTACAATTGTTATTTACAATGGACTAAGCTTAGCTAACAGACTAATTTCCACCACTCATACTGACATACTGTCGCCCTTTAGTCCCTCTCTCTTGTCTTTCTCTTCTTTCTTTTCTTTTTTGAAAGCCTGACTTTGTTAGTCGTTGAAACATCGTACACACGTAAGTACTAGCATCCCTGCTCCTCACATGCTCTCACTCTCTGCAAGAAAGTGCGGTGCCGCACAGCGTTTGAAGGCAGGACCAAACCATTACATGTAAATTAACTTTTGGAAGAAAAAAAGTTAAATTAATCGTAAGTTTAGTGAGTACATTATCAATTTAACGTTATATTAATGTTAGTTGTTGATGATTGATGAAAGGTTACCTAAACATTTTTTCTTAATGTTCCAAAAATGTTTGGGGCCCCTGTCAGTCACGGGCCCTTAGAATCGTCCTAACTTTTCACCCCCTTAAGGCGCCCCTGATTTAATATGCTGCGGTGTTTTTTATGAGCAGAGCACGCATTTTAAATGCATTTTTTTAATGAAGACATGCGATGCTGATTAAGTTAGCGTTGTACGATGTGCTCTGTTTAGCCCCCGACAGCCCCAGCCCCTGTTCATAAACACGCTTGAATTAAACACTCTCGTTTTTACTCCAAAGGCCCATGCCACTCACAGTTATATGCATTTCAGTCACCAAATTCATAAAATATTTTCAGGGACCTTTACTTTCTTCTCCCCACTTTTCCTCACCTGCCAGCTCTGCGTGTGTGTGTGTGTCGGAGCACACCAGCCCACTCGGGCCTTGATCAGACCACACACAGAGCAGACTGGCGTGGTTTTCTTGTCAACGGGTATATCAACACACTCTCACTCCATAATCGTCCAGGAGCGACGTTTGGTCAGTGTCCGTGGCGTGCAGTTGTGACGCTCATAGGCTCCTTCAGCTTCATAAAGGGACGCAAATAGCTTTCAACTGATTGCAATGTATTCCCATCTGCGGCAGGATTTGATGCTCATGGAAGCACGGCATTCGTTTGTGTCGGCTGACCTTAAAGGCAATGTGAGCGTCCATTCTCATTGGATAACGGAGAATTGTACACTCGGAAGTAAGTATTCCCTTTACTGTCGATTGATTTTACAGTGATATCTGCACTACTCATCGACTAAAAAACACCAGATGATCCTTGTTAATTACACAACATTGATTGGTTTAAATTGTGTGCAATGCTTTTGTATTTTTCCCCTTCGATTCGGAGAAACAAATATTTTTTCTAAATAAAGGATGGCAGAAGACACTACAGTACCCAGAATCCCCAGCTATCGTTTGGACTACACCAGGGGTGGCCAACCCGCGGCTCTCGAGCCGCATGCGGCTCTTTGCCTAGTTTCATGCGGCTCTTCAGTTCATATCGAATTGCGTGAGTTTGGGGGAGAGACACTGACTCCTGACTAGTGTTGCACGGTGTACCGATACTTGAAAGGTACCGCAATACCCTGCCGTTAAAAACGTTACGATTCCTCCGTTTCATTAGTATCGGTACTTTAAGAATGACGGGGGAAAGTACCCCGGTGAGAAAGCGCCGTGTGTGTTCAGCGCTCTGCTTCCACTCCCTGCACTGCAGCCGTGCCTGCAGTCCCTCCCCTCTCAAGCACGTTCTAAGTCCCTCCCCTCTCTCTTGCACGCGCTAGCTGCCAGAGCGTGTGAGAAAACGAGAAGCATGGCTGCAAGTGGGAGTGCAACTGCCGCTGCGCCTCGGCTTGTTGACAAAAAAGACTCCAGAAGCTACATTTGGATGTATTTTAGCTATATCTCTTACAGTGAGGGCAAGCCTACGGACACCACGAGGCCTGTCTGTAAGAAATGTATTAATTTGATTTAATAAGAATTCTAACCTATCGTTGATTAAACACTATCCAGTGTTTCCCCTACCATTGTCTTGGAGGGGTGCTGCGCCCCGCCAACGGAGCCCTGCGACCCCCCCTGAAATTCAAGGTGTTTAAAAAATTTAAAAACAATTTTAAATATATATATATAGCACCAAATTGCAAATAATCTATAACTACTGTCACTTTTCACATTGAACATGTGCTCTTTTATTAAATAAACTAAACACTTTCATTTTAAATTGTGAGCTTAGTGTTTTTGACGCTAAGAAACACTGATGCATTAATCAATAACAATAATCCACAGCTCCTCTCTCTGCTCCAGAGGATTTAAAAAAAATATATCCCAATGCCACAAAAATGCATCAGTGACGTGGTGGAAATCTTGTCTCCAGAAAACAAAAAACTGAAACAAGCGGTATCAGTGACTGTGTGTTTGATGTGGCTCTTTGCAGTAACATGGAAACAATGTGGCTCTTAACCTCTGAGTGGTTGGCCCCCCCTGGACTACACCATGTGCTCTGTTTGACAAACCCCGTGATAGTCCTCAAGCTCTGTGATTGGAGAGTGTGCTCCGAGGGTTACGCCGAGCCTCGAACAGCACTTGAAATGGGATGGAACCACGGCAGACTGTCCAAAACTGGATTTGAACGGGTCCACCGCGTCTTGTGACCCCTGTTGTTAATTGATAATATTACATTAATTGATAAGCCTGAAACATGCACTTGTCAAGGTTCAGAGGCAAATGTTGCAAATATGGCATTAGCCATCGATCAGCTTAAGATAAGATATACTTTATTGATCCCAAGTTGGAACATTTGCGTTACATCAGCATGTGTAACAGTTGTAAATATGCAGTAGTGTTTATTTGTAAATCATTTAGTATAATCACACAAATTCTGTGTTTTATATTTAACAATTCTGTGTTTTTTATTTATTGATTGTTCAATACCTGACAAGGCCAGAGATGAAATATCTACATACATGTATAATACATAATATCAGTTAAAATAAGTGCTTCAACATAGTTAACATTGCTGGAGGTATCCACACATATTGATAGATGTCTTGTAATGCACTATTGAGAAACCTGCGACCCAAGTTTTTCATTCAATGCATAACTACACCATAGTTGTGTAGGCCTATATGATATGTCAATAAACCTTAGAAAATCTTGAAATCTTGAAAGGGATGTGCAAAATAGTCATTATATACAGACTTTAATTAACTATTAGTAGAGAATAACTGTGAAGAATAATCTTCTGGGATTCAATGCAGAGCCAATGTTGAAGAATGGAGAGGGAGAACTTTCATCAAACACGGAGATTTATTGAAGTATCGGCCGGAGAGGGCACACTCAGTTTCACACATGAACAGTCTTCCACCGAGTAGCCATCTGAAGGTACATAGAATAATTACACAATATATTGACCAAGGGCGGATCCTAAACTTACGCGCCCTTTCTCTGCTAACTATTAACAGATGCCACAAACTGGACATAGACTCAGCCAGGACAGGATGCCCCCCTTTCTCCACAGAGCAAGGCATCTGACCTCTGACCTGACCCTGAAAATGGCATGATCGTATTTCACAGATTGAGGGAACAACACTTTAATTAGAAACAGAAGTTTGCAGATAAGTTCCCAATTCGATACATGGGAACAGACAGGATTAAAATATTCTCTAACAGCCCCTCCTTTTTTATCAATTTATGATAACCAATTAACACTAGTCTAAGAATATTTCAGTCAATCAATAAACACCTTCAGAGTCTGGGATCACACACATTAATTACATCAAAAAGTAAGCAGAATTGAAACATTTCAATTACCTTGACATAACAAAAAAACATCTCTCCTCCGTGTCTGATATCTCAAAGATTTACTTCAAGGCAATTACTTATTAAAACACAATTAGAATTTAGGATTATAAGAAATCCAAATGAGGTATAAAATCTGTATCATGACAGATCCAGGCAAAAATTCTCAGTGATGAATCGGTCAATCTGTAATCTGTAAAGTTTCAATGTCCTCAATCTTTAACATTATTTTACGTTTACTCTACTAAGCTTTATTCAAGAGTAAGGCACTTTAGTAGTACATACATTTCATTCAAATACATTTGTTCAAAATCTGAAAAGGAAAAATCAGATATGTATTGTATAACAACCTGAAAAGGAAAAATCAAAACATCTGTTCTTTATTCTGAAAGTCAACTGTAATCAGTTTATTAATCACTGAACGGCGGTACCCATGGGGCAGAAACCGCGATGGAGACCCATGGATCTCGCAATTCCTTGTTGTACATCAATATTATTTCATCTGCATTTGAATACCCCACTATCCTCTGTGGGGCCTGGAGGGCGGTCTTGGCAACCCTGCGTATGGCTAATTTCACTACAGTTATCAAACAGATCACTGGGATTAGCACAACCAAGATAAACACTGAAACAGTAACAACAAATTTAACCAACCCCGCTCCCCAGGATCCAATGGTTCCACTTAAATCCCCAAATGTAAACCCATGAGTTTTCATGCAATTCTTTTTTTTTTGGAACACCAAATCTAGGGATAACATCTTTGAGAAGACACTTTACAACTGTTCTAGCGTCTTCTTTTCTGGTAGGGTAGGCCTCTACCCATTTGGAGAACTGGCACACTATTACCAAAAGATATTTAACCTGTTAAACCCCGAGCCTGTTTTTCAGGTTTCAGGCTCGAAAATGACATTCCCAGAATAAATGACTATAACTTCACTTCTAAAAGGTTTATATGAATCATTGTTGTTATCAAAGCAAGGTTACATCTGTGAGTTGGATGTAGAAGTGTCAGAATCAATATAGATTTTTCTGTGTCAGAGTAAATTCAGATGGAACATAGCAAAAAAATGTAAATTCCTGTCTCCGCCTAAAGAAAACCCATTACATATAGTGAAGACCACCCTTGAATGATGGGTTAGTAGCCTAAAAGCTTTAGGAATCCAAAGTATAACATATAATAAGTACCCTGTATCAGGATTGAGGCAAAACAAGTGACATTTTACCTTTTTAGAGAGGTTTATGAAAATAAAGTCCAGGCGGAATAAGCTTTGGGCACATTTGGGCACATTTGGTTCCATCAGTGCCATTTGACCTTTTTCAGGTACCAGACTATAACAATCATTGTATTACATTGAATCATCACTATAGGTATTCATTCTACCCAAAACAAAACAAAAAAATATTTATTTTTTAAATATATATTTTTTTTAAGATTTGTTTGTGTGTGAGTGTGTGTAGGTGTGTGTACGTGTAGGTGTGTGTGTAAATGTAGGTGTGTGTGGGTATGTATGTGTAAGTGTAGGTGTGTGGGTATGTGTAGGTGTGTAAGTGTAGCTGTGTGGGTATGTGTAGGTGTGTATGTGTAAGTGTAGCTGTGTGTGTGTGTGTGTGTGTGTGTGTGTGTGTGTGTGTGTGTGTGTGTGTGTGTGTGTGTGTGTGTGTGTGTGTGTGTGTGTGTGTGTGTGTGTGTGTGTGTGTGTGTGTATGTATGTATGTAACTGGCCCGCCGGCAGGGACCTTGGGGCTTAACAGGTTAAATCCTTGGCATGGTGGCATGTGCGAAAAGTCAATTTGCATATTTACAAAGGGCCCTGAAGGGGGTGGTAAGTGTTCATGCTGAACCAGACCACTTCTTCTTCTTGTCTGCTTGCATATCATGCATCTATCTACAAGGGTCTGTGTAGCTAGTGTGATGCCTGGAGCAAACCATTGTGACTTTATAATCCCATTCATCCCTCCTTTTCCTACATGTGATTTGCCATGTACAACATGTGCCAGAACATGGAAGAACGAACGGGGACAAACCATCCGGCCGTCTGGGTGGAGCCACAAGCTGGACTCAGCGTCAAGTGTACAACCTCGTCTTAGCCATATCTCTTTCTCCCTAACATCAGCGCGGGCTTGCATTCCTGCGACATCATTAAAGGAAGGCAAAGAAATCGGTTCTGTGGGTTGTGTCAGGGGGCATTGGAGCACCATAGAAGAACATGAAACTGCTGCTTGTTTAGCCGCGGTGTCGGCTAACGCATTTCCACGCGAAATAGGATCATCAGAATTTGTGTGAGCAGCACATTTCACTACTGCTAGCTGTGCAGGGAGCAGGATAGCGTCTAATAACTGAGCTACCAACGCATGATGTTGAATAGGCTTACCAGCCGATGTTAAGAAACCGCGCATCTTCCACAAGACACCAAAATCATGGCACACACCAAATGCATACCTGGAGTCTGTGAAAATGGTTGCAACTTTTCTTTTAGCCAAAATACACGCCCTCAGCAGAGCATGCAATTCTGCAGCCTGAGCCGACGTGCCATTTGGCAAGGCCCGGCTTTCTAAGACCTCCCTGTCGTTCACAACAGCATAGCCTGCTAAATGAACTGTGTCAGACGGCCTGCTCGCAGATCCGTCTGTGTAGAGAATCATATCTGAATTAGGGATAGGAGTTTGCAACATATCAGCTCTGGGGGAAGAAGACATGTCAATCGTTGTGACGCAGTCATGTGTTATTTCAAAATCTGGAATTGGCACCAGCGTAGCTGGGTTTAGGGGGGGGGGGGAGCGTTTAAGAGTGATGTGTGGGCTTGAAAGAATTACTGCTTCATAACCAGATCGCCTTGCTGCTGTCATATGCTGAGTAGCAGAGGTGTTCAGAATATGCAAAACTGCATGTGGGACATGTACTACACAGTCACTGGCCAGTACAATAGAAGAGGATTGTTTAATAACAATTGCAACTGTGGCTACTGCTCGCAGGCATGAAGGCATACCAAGTACCACAGGGGAAAGTCGAGATGAATAGTATGCAACAGGCCGGAAATTAGATCCATGCTTTTGTACTAAGATGCCGGTTGCAAAGCCCAACTTCTCATGGACGTGTAGATGAAAAGGTTGATGGTAATCAGGGAGACCCAGGGCCGGAGCCGATGTGAGGGCTCGCTTTAAGTCCTGAAAAGCTGTGTTTATGTCCTCAGACCAGTGAACAATGTTAGGTGCGGCCTGCAGAGTTGCAGCACGTAGGATGGAGTCCATAGCAGCGTACTCGTATATCCAATGTCTGCAGTAGTTTGCCATGCCCAAGAAGGAAAGCATCTCCTTCTTTGTACGTGGTAGGGCTGTCCCGAATACCATTTCTCGGGCTCCGGATATTCGGTAGTAATCAGCAGCGAATATTCGAATATTCGGTGCGGAGATTTTTTTTCATAACACGCTCCGAGACACCTGACAACACACTGTTAAGCAGAAGCGCAGAAAGAGCATACTATTACGATTTATATTTATTTATTGTCTCAGTACTCGCATACATTAAAACTAAATGTGTCCTCTGCATGTAACCCAGCCGCAGTGCAGCGCCGGGGATATAGGCGTAAACAGTAAACGGTATTTAAATAAATGAAGAACGAAAAATAAATGAACGAACTGTATGCCAATAATTGCCTTAGCTCCAGATGTTCCCACATCGCTCCTATTATTTTCACTATTCGGATAAAATTGAAAAACTAATATAAAAAAACAATTCGGTTGCTTGCTTGCAACTATTTTCCAAGGATAGTAAGAGCACGATTTTATCATGTGTAACGTTACTGTTTAAACGGCGGATAACGCAGCTTCATTATGGCAACTTGACAACAGCTAAGCTAAGCTAGGCTACTACTTACAGCATCCGGTGACTTTTCAGAGTTGTTGTGCCACCGGCCAGTTTCTTGTCGCATATTTGGCACACTGCCTTCTTCTTACCGTCGTCCAATTTAAAATGGTCCCACACAGCTGGAGTCTTCGGCATTTTGTGTTCAGGTGTGTGAAGCGAGGTGAAGCAAGGAGAAGCGTGCCGTTTGCGTTCGTGACTGTGAGTGAACGCGATGTCAGGAGCACAGGCTGAGATTGTATATATTTCCGCATTTTAACAGTGCAATTCAAAAGTATAAATATAGTATAAGAATATGGAAATTCGCCTTTATTGATAGCATACATTTAGGGGGAAAAAAGTTTTTTTGGAAAAAAAATAAAAAAACGAATATCCGAATAATGAAATTGAAACCCGAATAGTTGGCCAACGAACGAATATTCGAATAGTCGAATATTCGGGTACAGCCCTAGTACGTGGTGGTGGCACTTTGTTCAAAAGGCAGACTCTCGCAGGTGAGAGGAGGCGGTGTCCATCTCTCAGAATGTGACCCAAATACGTGACCTCAGTCTGGCAGTATTGCAACTTGGCCAGGGATGCTCTGTGTCCGCATTCAGAAAGTCTTTTCATGAGCAGAATGGAATCGATGCGACAGGCGTCTCTGTTAGGGGATGCAATCAACAGGTCATCTGCATACTGAAGTAGGGTGCTTCCTCCTGTCAGGATCAGAGTGTCCAGATCTCTTTTAACAGCTGCTGCGTACACAGTAGGCGACTCAACATAGTGCTGTGGGAGGCGCGTGTATGTGATTTGTTTACCTTTAAAAGTAAATGCAAACAGATACTGGCTTTCTGGATGCAAAGGAATAGAGAAAAACGCTGAACAGAGATCAATGACTGTGTAATACTTGGAATCTGGGGGTAGAGCAGCAAGTACTGAATTAGTGTCAGGCACTATGGGAGCTGTTGGGATGACAATGGCATTAATAGCTTGCAAATCTTGGACAAAACGCCATTCATCAGGGCGGTTGTGTTTAGGTATGGGTAGAATTGGAGTATTACAGGGACTGTTCATGTATTTTAATACACCCTGATCAAGCAGAGATTGGATAACTCCTCCAATTCCCAAAATGGCTCTATGGGGTAAATTTTACTGTCTGATAGCAGGCAATCTGGCATTAGTTTTAAGGGTCACTCTGTGGGGGGGGGGGCTGAACTAACAAAGCCCACATGGTTCTTGTGTTTGGCCCACAAACTGGGTGGAATGTCGGCAAAGTCTGAAGGGGGGCCAAATGATGTTGGTGGGGGTGGCTGTAAATGAAGGAACGTGCTTTGGGGGAGGGAAATGTGGTCAGCGAGACGCAGCATGTAATGCTCTTCTCCAAGGCTAATTACATTAGGTGTGGTGTGGGGGTCAGAGACCATTGCTGCTTCCAGCTGAGCATGGCAGTGGGCTGTCATAGCCCCCAGCTCCTTAGGACTACTGCTTAGGACCCCTCGATTGAAACATTAGTACTCTCTGAAATGGGCTCGGACATAGGAATGCCAGAAACGCCCATTGTTGTAACAAAATCATTAGTTGCTTCACACACTTTCTCTTTTGTGCGTACTGCTGACAATGTAGCGCCGCTGTCAACTAAAATGTTCCACTAAAATCAACGGACATAATCGGATCTTCACGCAGGTTATTGGAAAGGCGAATTGTTGCTGCTTGAATGGGGAAATGTTGTGAGTCTGATCCTATTTCTCCATGGCACCCCTATCTCCTATTAAATCCACTTTGCAGACCGTGTTGCTCATGTGGAGCCTGTCTATCATAGTTTTGAGGGGGCATTAATGCAGGATGCCTGGGTGGCTGGGGTAAAGCAGGCAAGAATTGTGTATTCTGCTGCGCTCCCCATCTCTTTTCGCACTGTCCCGCCCAGTGGTCCATTGAACCGCAAACGTGACACGGTTTTCTTGGATTTTTGTTCTGCTGTTGTCTATTCTTATCATGATAACCCTGTGATTTTCCATGATTTTGCGGCTGTGTGCGGTTCTGTCCCTGAAACTGCTGGGAGTTATCTGCACCCTGATAAGCCTGTGTATTTTGAGGCAATTGTTGCACCATCTGACCATTTCTAGGATGCAAATATATCTGGCTCCTATGCAAGGCACGCATTGTGGCTATCGTGGCTTACCAGGTTTTAATTAGCCAGTCAGGTGTTGCTATCATGTAGGCACGAGCTGCCTCTGGGGTTAAGCTTTGCACTAAGCTTTGTATGGTGAACAAATCATTGCCCTCCCTTTTAATGCCCGCATTATTATCCCACACTGTCATGAAACGCTGGATAAATTCTGGGACAGTTTCTGTTGGGCTCTGTACGCAAGCCAACACTTGGGAAAAATCTGTGTGAGTCTTAGCGCTTGCTCTAACAGCCAAAGCAGCGACATTCTGAATCCACATGTCGCGCGTCTGTGTCAAAGGCCAATCGCCTGCAGGCGTGCATGCAGGGAATTTAAACTTGTCTCTGCATGTGGGCCAATCTGCCTTGTATGTTAGGATTATCAGCTGTTTAACATCATTAACCAAACAGTTATAAACTGAGCAGAGATTAGTCAACCACGACAGATACTCATCTGGGCTTTTAGTGTGGCTGGGAGCGTGATTAGTGACATCCATGACCTCCGCGGGTGTCCAAGGCTTATAAACTGGAACCTCTCCTATCAGAATTTTCGGGGCGATTACAGTGTCAGCAGAATTATTATTCTGAGGTGTTTGCGTACTCGTGATCATTTTACGCTGGACAGCCCTTGGAAAACTGCTGCCGTACGGCGTGACTGTGTAATCGTATAAACGGAGCGGCGGAGTGAAAGGAGGGGGGGTTCGTGACCGGCTGCTGTCTGAAAAATCCCCCTCAGTCTCCGCTGCACTGTGCTCCTGCTGTGTCAAATCTAGTTTGTTACAATGTCCTGGCTGATATCTCGATCTATTTTTATTTATGATAGCTGCCGCTGACATTAACAGATCATCATCAGTGTTTCTCGCAGCAGGATTTGAGAGATCTGTTGCGGGGATCATTTTTGTACAGAGGGAAACAGCCTGTTCCTCTTCCAGCAGCCCTGCGTCTGTTAAAATGCAAACGAGCTGAGAGGGACTGGGAGATTTCCCTTGTCTTTTCAACCAATCGTATATCACTGACTTAGCAATGGCTCCAACATCCTTTCCGTGTCTTTCCCTAATTCTGGACATGTTCTCTGATTCAACATCAAAAGCAGCCTCTTGGCTGAGCAAATGACAACTCGCCGCACATTTGGAAATCCTATCAATCAAAGCCTTGAGCTCTGTGGAGCCTCGCTCGTTGCCAACTGATGTTTCATTCTTTCGTTCATTATATCCTCTTTTCTCTGCAATAGACATCCAAGTTTTGAGACAACTCGACATGTATTCTGCATCCCATGAGGGGTTCGGATCATTTTTCACAATTTTAAATGTTTGCCACAACACGGCCATGTCAAAACTCCCTGTAGAAGGCCAATCAAATTGAATCTTCCCTTTCTGATTATTTTGTTGTGAGTGCTCACAAAGTAACGAGGTAAACGGCATAACTTTAGACCAATCCAAGCTTCTTCCGACAATCCCTGAGGGCATGTTGGACGAAAACATGTGAAAATAGTGGCTGTCTGTAATTGGATTTTTAGAAAATGTTTTATTGCGTTCATTCGTTTTCCTCTGACCAACTGACTCCTTTGTGGACTGATTATTACCCATGTTTAACGGTTAGTACAATCAACAAACACTGCAGTTTAGACAAACATACAGAAAACCACAGCAAACCTCCGCGTGACAGAAAGTTTAATTTAATCCGAATAAAAAGACTTCAGCGGGGGTTGGGAAATATAATTAATATGAGTGCCTTCTTACTCATATTAGCTTGTACAAGTGCTAAAGACTGGATCTGTTGAAGAGCAATAACGAATGTATCCTCAAATCAACAACCACTATGCTAATTTAGTGGTGGATTCCCTCTGTCCAGAGAATAAAACCATCAGTTTATCCTCCGTATTTATCAACCCATAATTTTCTTACAACAATGAAAAAATTATCGTTTATGCCACATTCTCGCATTCCGCCCATATATGACGATTTAGTTTAGTTCCTAAACGACTACGGTGCGAGGAAAAGAATGTTATACCACTAAACTCAATTTCTCCTGCCGCTCTCCGCAGGGGGGGAGGGAACATACAGACACGCTCTCCTTTCTGCAGCGGCACAGGGTCTGCTTTAAACAGCTGTTTTATTTTATTTTGACCGCTGAAGTCTCCAGAATTCGGCGATTTGTTTCAATACAAATCTATGACATTGCTCTAATGCAGAAATCCACTTTACTGATTCTCTATTTTAAGGTCTCTCCGAAATTTAAATAGAGACACCGAGAAAAAAATGTGCAGCCTTTCAGCTTCACAGGTAATTTTATGATATTGTCAATCACAGATCCTGGTAAGGCAATGTTCAAATAGATTTGAAATTACACTTACCAGTATTCTGAAGATATATTTGATATTCTGTCATGACGCCAATCTGTGAAGAATAATCTTCTGGGATTCAATGCAGAGCCAATGTTGAAGAATGGAGACGGAGAACTTTCATCAAACACGGAGATTTATTGAAGTATCGGCCGGAGAGGGCACACTCAGTTTCACACATGAACAGTCTTCCACCAAGTAGCCATCTGAAGGTACATAGAATAATGACACAATATATTGACCAAGGGCGGATCCTAAACTTACGCGCCCTTTCTCTGCTAACTATTAACAGATGCCACAAACTGGACATAGACTCAGCCAGGACAGGATGCCCCCCTTTCTCCACAGAGCAAGGCATCTGACCTCTGACCTGACCCTGAGAATGGCATGATCGTATTTCACAGATTGAGGGAACAACACTTTAATTAGAAACAGAAGTTCGCAGATAAGTTCCCAATTCGATACATGGGAACAGACAGGGTTAAAATATTCTCTAGCAATAACGAGTAATGAATATACCTTATAGGGATCCTATTAATATCTAATAATAAAAATAATGAAATTCATGTCCCTTTATATCAGCTGTGCACCTTTATGGTGTAAATACAGCCTATCTACCGATTGGATCAAATATAAAAGTCAGCCGAATTAGTGTTGATACTGCAAGGAGACGTATTGTGTGAAAAGAAATGTAAGATGTTGTTTAATGGCTGATATATTTATGATCCACGTCACGTTTTCAGTTCCTCATTTTTGTCTAGAAGTCTTCTCATCAGGGCTCTATAAATACAGAACTACGGCAGATATGTAATATTTAATGCAGCCGAACCGTGTATTACAATGCCGTTATGTGATGACTTTCAAAGAGAAAAGCAAGCACACTCGGAATAAAGTATTTTTTTTTTTTTTTTAAATGTTTTCGGTCTGTTTCCGGTATTTGTTAATGACGATGTGCTGTGAGATGTGAGACTGGAATTGCACAGGGGGAAATAACGTAGGCTATCTTTAGATGGGGATTTTGTTAAACTAATATGTTTGCGCTGTGGACCAACACTATACATTGACGGGGAAGGGGGTAGCAATAAAGATAACACCATTAAACAGTTACACAACATAACAGAAATAATATCGATAGCAGCGTCCCTAGCAACCACCTTGGTAACAATGAAAACGTTCTATGGACGCAATTTCCTGAAGTAATCTTCGTAATAACTAGCAAACTAAAGATCATGTACATCCACTGCACACATAATCTGAAATAACAACTCATATTTCTCGCATCAAATGACATCAAACCGCATTTTAATGGCCAAACTAACTTTAAAATAGGCATTTTCCACCGAGAATAAAACGAAGTTCGGCCATGTTTTTTTTTTCTGCAGGGAGAAATTTGAAGATCACGTGACATAGACGCCAGCCATTGGAATGAATGGTGAAAAAAAAGGGGTTTGTCAAACAGAGCACATGGTGTATTCCAAACGATAGCTGCCATCCTTTACTCCGAAAAAATATTTGTTTCTCCGAATCGAAGGGGAAAAATACAAAAGCATTGCACACAATTTAAACCAATCAATGTTGTGTAATTAACAAGGATAATCTGGTGTTTTTTAGTCGATGTGTTACGGTGTGTGTGGAAGTAGGACCCAAATGCAGATTATAGTGACAAAATGACTCCTTTATTTCAAGGCTACATACTCATAACGACAGAACAGAACACTCACCGCAGACCAGGTCATAACACAAGACGAACCGACAAAGACAGACAGAAAAACCAGAACTTAAATACACACAAGACTAATCACACAAACAAGACACAGGTGAGGAGGGAGGAGAAAACACAGGGACACCAGGTGAATACAATCGGGTAAATCAGGGAGGGAAAACAGACAAAAAGCGACAGGCAGGAAACGGGGGGTGAACACTTTACAAAATAAAACAGGAAACCAAAGACAGAAACAGACAGACAAAACACAACACGGACAGATCGTGACAGAACCCCCCCCTCAAGGGGCGGATCCCAGACGTCCCTAAACCCCAAAAACAAAAATCCCACACAGTCCAGCAGGGTGGGTGGAGGGGGTCCGGAGGAGGGACGTATCCCTAGGCCACCAGGGTGGGTGGAGGGGGTCCGGAGGACGGGACTAAGCTGACCACCCAGGAGCCCAGTAGGGGACCAGGAAGGGATCTCGGGCGGACGGCCCGGGGGCAAGGCAGAGTCTAAAGTGGGGAACTCGGGCGGACGGCCCGGGGGCAAGGCAGAGTCCAAGGTGAGGAACTCGGGCGGACGACCCGGGGGCAAGGCAGAGTCCAAGGTGGGGGTCTCGGGCGGACGGCCCGGGGGCAAGGCAGAGTCCATGGTGGGGAACTCGGGCGGACGACCCGGGGGGTAAGGCAGAGTCCAAGGTGGGGGTCTCGGGCGGACGGCCCGGGGGCAAGGCAGAGTCCAAGGTGGGGGTCTCGGGCGGACGGCCCGGGGGCAAGGCAGAGTCCAAGGTGGGGTGAAGGCCACAGCGGGCGAACTCAGGGGGCCGAGCATGAGGGCGAAGACCAGACAACTCCGGAGGCCGGGCAGGACCCGGTGTCGGCCGGACAGGAACCGGAGCCGGCGGGGACAGGCTTCGGCAGGATCCCCCACGGAAGAGGACCAGGAGTTGGCAGGACCCCCAGCAGGAGAGTGGACGACGGGACCTCCAACGAGACAGGACAAAGGGTTGGCAGGACCCCCGGCAGGGGAGTAGACGACGGGACCCTCCAACGAGACAGGACAAAGGGTTGGCAGGACCCCCGGCAGGAGAGTAGTCGGCGGGGCCTCCAACGGGACAGGACACAGGGTTGGCAGGACCCCCGGCAGGAGAGTAGTCGGCGGGGCCTCCAACAGCACAGGACATAGGATTGGCAGGACCCCCGGCAGGAGAGTAGACGGCGGGACCTCCAACGGCACAGGGACATAGGGTTGGCAGGACCCCCGGCAGGAGCGTAGTCGGCGGGACCTCCAACGGGACAGGACATGGGGTTGGCAGGACCCCCGGCAGGAGAGTAGTCGGCGGGGCCTCCAACGGGACAGGACAAAGGGTTGGCAGGACCCCCGGCAGGAGACTAGTCTGCGGGACCTCCAACTGGACAGGACATGGGGTTGGCAGGACCCCCGGCAGAGGGCTAGTCTGCGGGACCTCCAACTGGACAAGACATGGGGTTGGCAGGACCCCCGGCAGAGGGCTAGTCTGCGGGACCTCCAACTGGACAGGACATGGGGTTGGCAGGACCCCCGGCAGAGGGCTAGTCTGCGGGACCTCCAACTGGACAAGACATGGGGTTGGCAGGACCCCCGGCAGAGGGCTAGTCTGCGGGACCCTCCAACTGGACAGGACATGAGGTTGGCAGGACCCCCGGCAGAGGGCTAGTCTGCGGGACCTCCAACTGGACAGGACATGGGGTTGGCAGGACCCCCGGCAGAAGACTAGTCTGCGGGACCTCCAACTGGACAGGACATGAGGTTGGCAGGACCCCCAGCGGAACCTCCAACGGTACAGGACATGGGGTTGGCAGGACCCCCGGCAGAAGACTAGTCTGCGGGACCTCCAACTGGACAAGACATGGGGCTTGAGTGGGGACTCGAGAGAGGACTTGAGAGGGAACTTGAGAGGAAACTGGAGAGTGGACTCGAGAAGGAACTCGAGAGGTGACTCGAGAGGTAACTCGAGAGGGGACCTGAGAGGGGACCTGAGAGGGGACTCGAGAGGAGACCTGAGGGGAAACTTGAGAGGTGACTCGAGAGGACACTGGAGAGTTGACTTGGGAGGTGACTCGAGAGGACACTGGAGAGTTGACTTGAGAGGTGACTCGAGAGGACACTGGAGAGTTGACTTGAGAAGGAACTCGAGAGGTGACTCGAGAGGTAACTCGAGAGGGGACCTGAGAGGGGACTTGAGAGGGAACTCGAGAGGAGACCTGAGGGGAAACTTGAGAGGTGACTCGAGAGGACACTGGAGAGTTGACTTGAGAGGTGACTCGAGAGGACACTGGAGAGTTGACTTGAGAAGGAACTCGAGAGGTGACTCGAGAGGGAACTCGAGAGGAGACTAGAGAGGGAATTCGAGAGGAGACTAGAGAGGGAATTCGAGAGGGAACCTGAGAGGGGACTTGAGAGGAGACTGGAGAGGGAACTCGAGAGGAGACTGGAGAGGGAACTCGAGAGGAGACTAGAGAGGGAATTCGAGAGGAGACTAGAGAGGGAATTCGAGAGGGGACCTGAGAGGGGACTTGAGAGGGAACTCGAGAGGAGACTCGAGAGAGGGCTTGAGAGGGAACTCGAGAGGAGACTAGAGAGGGAATTCGAGAGGGGACTAGAGAGGGAATTCGAGGGGGGACTTGAGAGGAATTTCGAGAGGAGACTCGAGAGAGGGCTTGAGAGGGAACTCGAGAGGAGACTAGAGAGGGAGTTCGAGAGGGGACTTGAGAGGAATTTCGAGAGGGGACTCGAGAGGTGACTTGAGAGGGAACTCGAGAGGAGACTCGAGAGGGGACTTGAGAAGTGTCTTGAAAGGGGACTCGAGAGGTAGCTCGAGAGGGGGCTCAAGAGGAGACTAGAGAGGAAACTAGAGAGGGAACTCCGGTAGGAACTTGAGAGGGGACTTGAGAGGGGACTGGGGAAGGAACCAGAGGAGGGACTAGAGAGGTGACTTGAGAAGTGTCTTGAAAGGGGACTCGAGAGGGGACTCGAGAGGTAGCTCGAGATGAGACTTGAGAGGGAACTGGAGAGGGGGCTTGAGAGGAGACTAGAGAGGGGACTCCGGTAGGAACTTGAGAGGGGACTTGAGAGGGGACTCCGGTAGGAACTTGAGAGGGGACTTGAGAAGTGTCTGGAGGGGAAACTTGAGAGAGTTGGTTTGCCAACAGAACACGGGGTGCTGGAGTCGGCCGGTACGCCGACAGGACACGAGGAGCTGGTGTTGGCTGGGGAGCCAACAAGAGACGAGGTGCTGGAGTCGGCCGGTACGCCGACAGGACACGGGGAGCTGGAGTTGGCTGGGGAGCCAACAGGTGACGAGGAGCTGGAGTCGGGACCATGACTGATGGGGCCGGTACTTGAGCCGGAACCATGGCTGTATGGGCGAGCTCTGGTGCAGGGACCATGGCCGCTGGGGCCGGCACTGGAGCCGGAACCATGGCTGCTGGGCAAGGAACCGGAACACGGATCCATGGCTGTGTGGGATGGTACTGGAGCACGGTACCATGGCTATGTGGGATGGTACTGGGGCACGGAACCATGGCTGCTGGGTCCGGCACTGGAGCCGGAACCATGGCTGTTGGGGGCGGAGCGGAAGCCTGGACCCTGGCTGTGTAAGCCAGGTAATTGAGTATGGAAGCAAAGCTGCGTGGGCCGGTACTGGAGCATGGAGCCATGGCTGCAGGGGCCAGAACTGGGGCCGGAACCATCACTGCTGGGTCCAGAACTGGGGCCGGAACCATGGCTGTGTGGGCCGGTTCTGTAGCCGGAACCATGGCTGCTGGGGCTCGGGCTAACCTGGCCTTGCGACGACTCCTCTTAGCAGCCGCCTGAATACTCCGTGGACCTCCAGAAGCCAGACGAGTTCCGGAATACAACTCCTGGACCGGAGCAGGAACTGGAGCAGAAGCACGGGTTGACTTCAGGCGGAACCCACCAAGGCGTATGGTGCCAGGTTGGGAATTGGGAGACATGGAGTTAGCATGCCTGGAGCTAGCAGGCCGGGAATCACATGTTTCAAGGAAGTCCAAAATCCAGTCAGGTAAGAACTCCACAAAACATAGTCTCTCTGCTGCCAACCGGTGCGCCTCTACCAGAGCGGCCCTCTTCTGCCGAACACTGGACGCTCCCATCCATCGATGAGCGCAGACAGACAAAGAAAAGGTCAAATCCAAAAGTTCCTGCTCAAACGGATCTGCTGGGCCCATATTTGGTCGGTTCGTAATGTTACGGTGTGTGTGGAAGTAGGACCCAAATGCAGATTATAGTGACAAAATGACTCCTTTATTTCAAGGCTACATACTCATAACGACAGAACAGAACACTCACCGCAGACCAGGTCATAACACAAGACGAACCGACAAAGACAGACAGAAAAACCAGAACTTAAATACACACAAGACTAATCACACAAACAAGACACAGGTGAGGAGGGAGGAGAAAACACAGGGACACCAGGTGAATACAATCGGGTAAATCAGGGAGGGAAAACAGACAAAAAGCGACAGGCAGGAAACGGGGGGTGAACACTTTACAAAATAAAACAGGAAACCAAAGACAGAAACAGACAGACAAAACACAACACGGACAGATCGTGACACGATGAGTAGTGCAGATATCACTGTAAAATCAATCGACAGTAAGGGGAATACTTACTTCCGAGTGTACAATTCTCCGTTCTCCAATGAGAATGGACGCTCACATTGCCTTTAAGGGCAGCCGACACAAACGAATGCCGTGCTTCCATGAGCATCAAATCCCGCCGCAGATGGGAATACATTGCAATCAGTTGAAAGCTATTTGTGTCCCTTTATGAAGCTGAAGGAGCCTAGGAGCGTCACAACTGCACGCCACGGACACTGACCAAACGTCGCTCCTGGACGATTATGGAGTGAGAGTGTGTTGGGTATATATATATAACGTATATATTAAAATAAATAACGTTCACAACAATTCAACCTTTTCACTCGTCACACTAACACAACATAAGTTCACCCCATGCATGATACATTTATGAAAATGACCTGGTTAGCTTAAAAACTAGCTAACACGTAGCTAAACTTGCTAAACCATAGCCCCATATAAAATACCTTATGTGAAACCAATATAACATTTGCAACTATTTAAACTTTTCACTAGTCAAACAGGCACAACAAAAAAAATCGCCACTTGCATGATAAATGTATGAAAATTATCTGGTTAAGCCATCCTTAAAATAAATTGTGACACGTGGTTAAAACTTTGCTAACACATAGCCAAATACAAAGAAAGATGGTAAATTAGTTGTTTATCTTGACACAACACTAAATGGATAAACATTTAAACATAGTTTAAAACAAAAAAAAACAACCATTTCAAATCCTTACCTTATTTAAAAGTGTTTTTGGGTCAGACACTCTCACAGACAGTGGGTAGCGATGTAATGGCGGCTGCAGCAAATCTTGAAGTCACCTTGCTTTGTACGTCACGTGGTCATGTGACATGCTTTGAAGTGAAAATAACGATTTAGGTTAAATATTGTTTTTAAGTTATTTCAAGGGGGGGGGGGTGTTTTGCTTCTGGGCAAAAGGAAAAAATCATGTCAAAAACGGAAACCATGATTCTTAACTAGACCAATTTAAAAATGTATTTTTATTAAATGACACAGTCGTTGCACTTTTTTCAGTGTAGTTGAATAGCACTTAGTAGTATTACTTATATGATTCTGTTTTCTTCTAGTTTGTAACTTCTTGGTCGAATGCACTTAATGTAAGTCGTTTTGGTTAAAAGCGTCAGCTAAATGCAATGTAATATAATAACTGTATTAGATTAGTTGAAAGCAATAATATTAAGTTTAAATAGGTTCAACTTAATATTCAACTAACTAACATAATACAGTTATGTCAAATCTGTTGACATTATACATTTAACTAAAGTCATGGTTTACCATGAATGTGGGATTGCATGTATTTGAATGGTAAGAGCACCTACCTGGATGGTGTAGAATTAGAACTGCGACACCTTCACTGAGCCAACAGTCCCATCCGCAGAAATGCCATTAAGAATGAAAACAGAAACATTTTGCACCTTTTGTTTATTTCACTCCATTCCCTCATGCTGTGTCTGGTCATTTCTTACCTCATAAAAAAGACTGTACTGTCATTTATTCAACATTACGATGTTTGCGGAGACTGGAAAAAGAGAGAAAGTTTTTAATTCACACGTTCTCACTGCAGAATGTGCTCTGTAATACGTCTCTAATCTTGTTTCCCAGGTTTTGTGTCTGTGAAAAATGCAGTGAACATAGGAAACACAATTTCTGCTGTTATGATGAGGACACTAATGTGCAAAGAGTTGATTATTTCCTTGCGGGAGACGGCAAAATTGTCTGATAAAATGTTGGGGCTGTTACCAACCATGATGAATGACTCATGCAAACTATGTCCCGCTTTACTTGTTAGAGTATAGACACTTAACTCAAGTTGAGGCAGAGGGATTGAAGATTACATTATCCACATTTAAATCTGTTAGCAGCATGCTGAAATGTTAGATAGAGGGAGAGGAGAGGGTACATGTTTACGATGACAGACGATAATACGATAATGAGTCCAGTAAAGTGACACAGGGAGGACCATCCACACCATAAAGTGAGGAGAACAGAATGAAGGAGCTCATCCTGCTGCTCGTTTTTTTGCATTTTCGAAAAATAATATTATTATTGGTTATTGGCTCAAAATGTTTAGTCGAGTTTTGCCAGTTAAAGTCAGGAGGACTTTGATTTCATTAAAAAGATAAATGCAAAACAAACCCCGACTTTTGTTAGTTAGTGTTAGTGTAGAGACAGCTTCTGATCTTGCCAGTTCAAATAGGCTGTGTTCCGAATTGGACAGTAAGGTACTGCCTAACACACTCAGTCAGTGTGTTCTGCATGTCCATTAATAAACAAGTACGTTTATCAGGAACTGCTTCAAATCCCACACACAAAGAAAATACTGATAGCTATTTATTTTTTATGAACTAAAGAGCAGATCGCGTTCCTGAGGGAGGATTTGGCAAATTAAGCCGCTGACGTCACTTCTTCTTCTTCTGCTTTGGGTTTTCTGCCAGGCCGCAAACAACTTCATGGCGTATACTGCCGCCCATAGTCCCCGGCCGGAAGTCCCCGGAGTTGGGGACTGGCTTCAGTAGAAGCTGCTGGGACTCCCAGCAGCTTCTACTGAAGCCTTCCGAGTAAATCGCACATAGAACGCAGACACCTCCTCATCTCCACCGCTTCCATGTTTTCTTTTGTGTTGCCATAAATTAGTCTCTCTCCGTTGGTGCGCTGGGCTAATGCTAATGCTAATGCCAGCAAATACAATGGCGGCTTCACAACACTTTTCAGAGTTTTACGGGGTGTGGTTTGCAATTCGCCCAGCCAATCAGGAATGGGAACCTTTTTCTCCAATGAAAGTACTAAAAAAGGGGTGAAAAAGTTCTCATGAACTAACGTTTATTTTTGGTGTGAACGCAAAATTTCAAGAACTATCAGAACTATACTGGGAAAAGTACTCTGATGTGAAAGCCCCTAATGTATATAGCAGAAATATTTCCCATTCTGGAGTTCCAACATTTTTGTATATATTCAATTGATCACCTGCAAGTCCTTGATATTTAAGCCTTTCAATTCCTTGGACGTTATTATTGCTTCGCCTACATCTTATGCCATGTGAGAATGACTCATTTAGTCATTTTATTTTTTAAATGTTTGGCAATACAATCTTTTTTATCTAGTTAGCACTCTGCATCTTAATAATTTGAAAATGTTTACAATGAGATTGCAGAAGTATTTTGGAACCCACGCCTGAAGCCTACTCGATGATCGTTCAACAGAAGTTAAAACATGAAAGATTAGAGATCATCAGAAAGAGATTGCTTTTTAAAGTTCTGGCAGAAAACGGTGTGTTATCCTCCAATCCCAGCTGCATCCTCACTCCCAGCTGCAGAGTTAGCAGCGTTCAGTGTGTGTGTGTGTGGTGTGTGTGTGTGTGTGTGTGTGTGTGTGTGCGCGCGCAAGTGCGTGCGTGCGTGGGTGCGTGGTTTAGATATTTCAATCTGCTCTGCTCTCCAGGTGATTCGTATCATAAAGGAGCTGAAGCAGAAGTATCCGGACAAAGAGCTGGACCAGCTGGTGGAGCTGGCCAACTACTACGCCCTGCTGCACCAGCAGAAGAGCAGAGCCTTCTACCGCATACAGGTGACACACACACACACACACAAACACAAACACAGGTTCCAATATCAATTTACAAATTCCAATTCTGGGTTCTTAGTCCATTTCTCACACATTATACATGAATAGTTCCTGAAGCCAGCCCACAAGGTTATGCAGACCTACAAAAGGACCTCTCAACTCATGATGAAACTACATAAAGTTTATAAAGTTCAATGAAACTTAACAACATGCATACTATTTTCTGATATACATTAAGAGTCTGAATATCACAAGTACAAGTGAATAACGTACGTTTCACTCATTGTACAAACAATTCAGCTTTTCCTGTGAAAATGTTGTTTTTAATAAATTGTAATTTTTTTAATAATGTTGAGGTGGTTGGATGAACTAGACAAACACGGTGGGGGTGTCACAGCATTTTAAGTAATTGCACTGATTTTAAAAACCAAACAATCAATCCATCATTAAATAAAAAAAGAAAACAGCATATAAATCAATAAAAATCATCGTTAATACTTCAAAATGATCTCCACCTTTGCTATTGATAGTATTTTCTCAATAAGTCCTTCCTTTGTTAGTGGTGAAAAATGACATTTAGAAAACCCCTGCCCTGTCTTTTACTTGTTGTGAACACTTTGCAAAAGGGAAGCAAAGTTGAAGGAATGAGTTATCTGTTTCTCCTGACGTCTCTCCTCTCTCCAGGCGACTCGTATGATGATCGGAGCGGGGAACGTCCTGAAGAGGCACGCAGCCGACAACGCTCGCCGCACAGCGGTGACCGACGAGGAGGCGCCAGAGGAAGAAGACAATGTGGGGATCTGCAGCCGCATCTCCTTCGAGAGCGCCCACAGTCAGTGCATGGAGAACTGCGGGGTCCTGACCCTGGCTGTGGTCTGCCAAGGTACACACATCAATATCATTCAGAGGAACAAATAGAAACAAGTGATGAAATGAAAACAGATGCTCATGGTACAGCAGTCTCTATTTACATCAGGGGTGTTAAGGTGAAATGCACTGGGGGGCTTACACAATCTTCTGTGCTTGTAGCCATCAGGCTCTACAACCAAGGGTTAACCATGACACCATTATAATAATATACTTTTTATTCCTCAAATGAATGCTTACATCTGTTCTCGTTTATCAATCACTCTAATCTGCTGCAATCTCAACTCAAAGCACCAAGGCATATCTGCAGGTTGTTTTCACACACACACCTCACATCCCCCTTAGGTCAAAGAGAGGTAATGCATTCCAATCTTACTTTTTATTATTAAACATTCAAAAATATTATATTAGTTCTTATATATATTTGAGATATTTTTGTTTTAAATAAAGAAAAGTTAGAAATAACAAATCTTTATTTAAAAAAAACTAAGAATCACAATATCTGCCAGATTAATGTTGTGTAATTGTAGTTAGTAGAAATACCAATTAGCATTTATTATTTAATCGTTTATTTGGTAGGGACAATGCACAGTAATGAACACTTAAAACATTCAAATGTATGAAGCATAACAGTGCCAGATTTAGCTTTGAGCTAGTTTCCATCCCTCACATAAAACATTTAAGAAAATTACATTTTACAAACATAGCAAAAACAAAATACATGATATGCAAAAAGCGCAAAAGAGCAAGAGCAGCATACACAAGTATTTATGACATGGTAATACAATAGCAACAACATATAAAGTGCCAGAGAAGATAAAAGAGCTACATAAAGTGCAAGAGGAGATACCCCTGTGTTAAAGTGCATTTAGCGGTGATTGCACGGATGTTTGTTTCTCAACCATTCTTTGAGTTGACCTTTAAAGCTATTGAGAGTGGGACAATCCCGGAGAGGACATTTTGTCCAAAAGCGGTCCATCTGCGGTGGACCTCACGGTCTCCTCTGGTTTCTGACCTAGTGCAGCGTCCAGTGTGTTTTCTATGGATGAATTCCCCCAAGGGAGGGGGGGCCAGTCCATGTAAACATTTATAAAAAAAAAACATACTTTTAAAAGACTTAAAATTGTCAAAACTCAAGAAATTGTGTTTTTCTAGGATGGTACAGTGTTGGTATGAATTTGGCTTTCTGTCAAACACCTGGATAGCTCTCTCGTACAGCAGTTCTATTGGTTTCAGGTATGTGGCACAAGCAAACGACCAGTTTGTAAAACAGTATTCAATATGGGATAGGATCATACAGTGGAGGTATGACTTTGCAGCATCGACAGTTAAGAAAGGTCTAATTTGTTTAACATTTTTGCAAGTTCAATTTAACGATATTGGATACTTTCTTAATATGTTTCTTAAAAGTCAAGTTCGAGTCCAGTATGACTCCAAGATACTTGGAGTGGGGGACTAGTTCTATTTCTGCTCCATTTAAAAACACATTGGATCCTTCAATTTTGACTGGTCGTTTACTGAACATCATGCATACTGTTTTTTTTGCATTTAACTTTAAGCAAATGTTGTTCAGCCAGTGTTGAACCTGTCAGGATATTCATGTTATGTCACGTTTTTATGTCTAGGTTTGGGTGTTTTTGCTGTTCTCCCTGTCAAGTTTTCCTCCTGGTTTATTGTCTGGTCCTTTTCCCTGTGTTTTTCCTCCTGTCGTTTCCCTGGTGTGTCTAGTTGTCTGATTGTGTTCACCTGTGGCCCTTGTGTTTCTCCTCCCCTGCCCGGCTGTTTCTCGTCTTGTGATTACCCCTCCCTGTATTTAGTCTTGTCTCTTCCTGTGTTCAGTGTTGGTTCATTGTTTGTCTTTCCCTTCATGTCACGCTCCATGTTTGTCCTTGAAGTTTGGTCCTGGATTATTTACTCGTGCTCCCCTGTTTTTTTGGTAATGCTAACTTTGTCTCGTTTTCTTTTGTCATCGGCTTTTTTTTGTAAATTATAGATCCCTTTTTGTGAATAGTGCTTTTTGGTCCTACCTTTTCCGCGCACCCTGACAGAACCTTGTCCAATGCATTTGAGAGACAGGATGTGATTATTTCAGTATTTTTCCCCTGTACAAAGATGACCACATCATCGGCATACATTTGTACATTCAAATCAGGGCATACATTAAGCAAGACATTAATGTACAGAGAAAACAGTAATGGTCCAAGAATGGAACCTTGTGGAACCTCAACAGGCAGGTGTGGTGGGTACTGTAGGCTAGGGAAGGCTAAGCCTTCCCAAATATTTGTGTCACTGCATCCTGGTAAAATAAAAATATAATGTTTAATGTTTGTGTCTTTGACATTAGCGCTGCTATGCAGCCACCTGTGCCCTGTACTACGAAGCCGGTTCAACATACCCTGGATATGTTTGAGTTATCTTAACAAACGAGATCTCGCTAACGGCCCGTGCACACAGTGGCGTGCGATGTCGCTTGCGGTCCTACGACGCAGCGGTTCTCTCTCCAGCTGAGAGCGCGTTCACGTGAAAGAGGCGGGGTTAGCAACATTTGACCAATCAGAAATAGGGACAAGTGTACTGACAGCGAAGCGTCATACTTCATTAATGAAAAGTAAACTAATATTAGATATATGACCTTTAAACATCCATGATTTAAACATATAATCCAAGATACAAGCCACATAGTTGCACCTGCAAGGTGAATATAGAACAACTGGTTAAAAAATAAATAAACTACGAGTGTTTGAAAGCATACAACAGGTTTATGATATCACTGCCTCATCTAAGACACAAGTGGATCTGACTTTAATTACATTTGAGTTGAGTGTTTCGTCAACCTAATGTGCTTAAAATAATACTTCTGCATACAGTAAGTGACACTGTAAGTGTTGCACGGCCAGATACGGCTCGAGAAGCTGATAAGGAAATATAATATGATATAATATTATGATATTATATGATCGATGATCTGATTGATGATGTGATATGAATGATAAGGGCGACACGTCGGCGTCATCTCTGCATACGGCAGTTTAAACTGTATTTCCTTTATCCTGTAATATGACTTGATCGCTTTAGACTCCGCACACTGAGCTCAGCAGGCAGTGCTTTCACTGAGTTGAACTTTTTTCTCTAGACGCCGGAGGCGGGCAGCGTCAGGTAAAAAAAGTGATTTAGCCTTCCCAAACCTGAGCCTCACGCGCCGCCTATGCCAACAGGGTTGACAAGGTAGAGTTATTTGGTACCGTTGACCAAAACACACTGTTTTCTGTTCGATAAGTAAGATTGAATCTGCCGAAAAATTGAAATGAGTCAGCTTTGTAAGGTGCACTTGGTGGTTGACAGTGTCAAAAGCCTTCCTGAGATCAAGGAAGACAGCACCTACATATGGGCTCGTGTCCAACATACATTTAACCTTTTCCACAAAGACACAGTTAGCTGTCTCAGTGGAGTGGTGAGCACGAAAACCAAACTTTGTTTGGAGTGGAGAGAAACCTTTATCTAAATGTTTGGTGATTAGTTTTGACACCCATTTCTCAGCTTTCTTAGAGACACAGGGGAGGATGCTGATTGGTCTATAATTGGACATCATTGCCTTACCCTCAGATTTAAAGATCGGTGTCAACGTGGCCACCTTCCAGGATGATGGAACTTCCCTCGTGCTGATAGATTGATTCACTAGCATACTAATTCGTTTTATTAGACCGTCGATATTTTTCTTTATAAAGTTGGTGTTGAAATCATCTGCATCTGCATCATCTGCATCTGCCTTAGAACCTCTTAACCCTAAGATTATATGTTTGACCTCCACCTCTGTGATTTCCTCCAGGTCAAAAACGGGGTGTGTATCCACAGTCGGGCTACGTGAGACCTCAGATGGCGGGAAGAGCTTTGTGATGTCCAGAGCACTATTTATAAAATACTCATTGAGAGAGCTGGCCAACACTGCAGGGTCTTTTATCAGGGCATCATTGATTTGTAATTCTAGAGCATTATTTTCCTGTTTGGTTTGTTTACCTAATAGTTTATTCAGGATTTGCCATACATTTTTACCGTTACCTTTCGCACCTTGAATTATATTGATGAAGAAGTTCGCTTTGGCCTGTCTTATTGCTTGTGTTACCTTGTTACGAGCATGAGTGCATTTCTGTCTAACAGTGGATAGTCCAGATTTCAAGCTCTGCTTTAATAGTTGGTCTCTAGATTTCATGAGATTCCTGCATTGTAGATTCAGCCAGGGAAGATGATGTTCCTTCCTATCCCTAAGGCACCCTCTCCTTGAGAAAGAAGACATTGTATCATTAATTTTAGATATGAACAGATTACTGTTTTCACCAATGTCTTCAGAGGAGAGAGTGTCTCCCCAATCAATCATTTTCATTGCCTCCATAAAACGTTGTTGCAGGTTTTTGGGAATGAAGCGTGAACCGAAGGCAGGGGTTTTAGGTGTGGCCATGAACCTTTTTTTTGTGAGTTTCCTGGCAAAAAGAACAAGATTATGGTCAGAAAGACCAGTCAGTAAGTTGTAAATAATACATCTATCATAGTCTTGGAGGTTTTGGTTATTCTAGTCGGTTGATCCATTAGTTGTATTAGGTTGTGTTTATCCGTGATCTGTTTTAAGCTCTTTCAATTTTGTTTATCATTCTAGTTGATGTTAAAGTCTCCTACAATAATTAGCTCTTTGTTGGAGTCACAGGAATTCAGCATGAGTTTTACCTGATCATAGAAATCCACCTTAGGGGTGAGTTGTCGATACAGGCAAATCATGGTGAGGGACATTTCCTCAGTGTGATTTCCACACCAACCCAATCAAACTCAATATTAGCTGGGAGTGCAATCTCCCTACAGGTAATGGTATTCTTCACATAAAGCAACACACCTCCCCCCTTTTCCCTTCAGTCTGTCCTTCCTAAACACATTATATCCTGCCATAGATACGAGAGTGGATGGTGACTACTGCTTTAGCCAAGATTCAGATATTCCCAACCACTCAATATTGGAGTCAAGGAGGAGGTGTTCTAGCTGTTCATGTTTATTGCAGATGCTACGGAAATGTAAATGTCCACTGAATAGTCCCTTCAGCTTGCATCGAGGATCCCACACTGTTTTTGCTTGATTCACTGTTTGAAACATTTTTGTGGTGTTTTTTAAATACAGGATTTCTAGACTTTACCTCGGTGCCGTTGTTGACAGTGGAGCAGTAAGAGCTAGCCGGTGATGCATGGTTCTCCGCTGCTGTGTTTTTGTGTCCGGCAGTGGCTCAGTCAGTAGGGGCTTGGCCTGTGAGCCGTAGGGTCGCCGATTCAAGTCCCCGACCAGACCTAAAAATGGAGTGTGGACTTGGACAGGTCCCAGTTCACCTCCTGCCCTGCCGTGGTGCCCTTGAGCAAGGCACCGGACAACCCCCTTCCCCCCTCACTCACATTGTTCCCCGGCCGCTGTGCAATAGCTGCCCACTGCTCCTAGTACTAGACTCCTGGTACTAGGATGGGTTAAAAGCAGAGAACACATTTCACTGTGTGTGCTGTGTAAAGAGGGTTTCATCCCTCCCAATATTATTATTATTTAGCCCCCAGTCCTTAGATGGTGTGGATGTTGGTCCTGCTGCTAGGCCAGCAGCCGTCAGTGCGAGACCACAGAGAGCCGCCGGCAGAGCTAGCTGTTCACCTCTTTTGAAGCCAGTCCGGTGGTGTCCGGTGGTGTCCGGTGGTGCGAGAATCTCCGCTGCTAGGCCGCTAGCCCTCGGTGCGGATCTGTAGTTCTCCGATGGTGTGGAAGCTATCCGTCCTCCTCTGAAGCCAGCCGGCGGTGTGTGGATTTCCGCTGCTCGGCAACCAGCCCTCGGCATGGACCCGTAGTCCTCCGGTGGTGTGGGTAGAGGTCCTGCTGCTAGGCCGGCAGCCGTTGGCGCGAGACCGCAGAGACCCGCCGGTGGTGCTAGCTGCTCAGCTAGCCAGCCTCTTCGGAAGCCTACTGATGGTGTGTGGAGCTCAGCGGCTGGGCCGCCAGCCGTCAGGTTGATGGCAATGACGCCGGGACAGTTTCCCCATTTCACCAAAGTGATGGACATTTTTACATAATTTGTATTTTAAAGAAAAGCCTTATTCAGGTCTTTTCTACACTACAGAGTTCAACTTTTCACTTTGACTTCAAATAAGAACAAAGATGTATCTAGATCAATGTTATATTCCCGCGAG
Source organism: Harpagifer antarcticus (assembly GCA_902827135.1). Classification (NCBI taxonomy): domain Eukaryota; kingdom Metazoa; phylum Chordata; class Actinopteri; order Perciformes; family Harpagiferidae; genus Harpagifer; species Harpagifer antarcticus. The sequence goes on along the minus strand of CADEHL010000187.1, from coordinate 423,492 downwards.
AGTGCAGAAAACTTAAATGTATTTATTTATTTCAAATGTGAAATTTTACCAATATACTCACGGACCACTAGGGGGCGCGGACCACACTTTGAGAAGCACTGGTCTAGACCAAGGGTTCCCAAACTTTTCAGCCCGCGACCCCCAAAATAACAGTGCCAGAGACTGGCGACCCCCCACTATCACATGGTGACTGGAAGAAAAAGAAAAACGTGTGCACAGGACGCATGCACTAATAGGCGTATCCAAACAGGCGCATAACGACGACACACAAGAACAGAACAGCCTGACAACCATGATATGATTTTACATATAGCAATTTAATATAAGATAACAGCAGAACTCGTGAGGCAAAGTAATCTCCATGTGAATGAGGAGAACATTGTTGCGGTGCAAACTTTAAAAGACATAAACTGTAGTAAACATATGAACTTTGTTGTGGTGCAAACTGTAAAAATACATAAAGGTAATTTTTCCGGAGCTGCTTCCTCTGGGAAATACTTGTTAAAGTGTTCCAGGAGGGCTTGCAGGTGGGTAGTGATAGACTTATTCACAGAGTTAACACTCATCATTTTTCTCTATGAATTCCTCCAGCTCAGGAAACATATCAATCCTACCCATTTCAACTCGCGCAGTCCAGCGACTTTCCTCTTGAAAGCGCAGATTTTATCATTCAAGGACATGATGCTTGTGTTTTCACCTTGCAATGACAGGTTAAGTCCGTTCAGTCTGTCAAATATGCAAGACAAATATGCCAGCCTTGTTAACCAGTCAGGGTCTGTCAGGTGGTCAGCGAGCTGGGACCCATGCTCCGTGAGAAATAAGCGCACCTCGTCCCGCAGTTCATACAGGCGGCTGAGAACATTTCCCCTTAAAAGCCACCTGACTTCTGTGTGGAACAGCAGGCCCCGATGCTCCGATCCCAGTTCGTTGCAGAGATTGGCGAACAGCCTGGTATTGAGTGGACGGGATTTGATGTAGTTGACCATTTTTATCGCCGTCTCAAGAACACTTTTAAGCTCTGGGTCAAGCGTTTTACTCGCTAGAGCTTCTCTGTGGATAATACAGTGCGTAAAGATAACGTGGGGCGCCACTTGTAAGACTCTTGCTTTTAGTCCTCTCTTTGTTCTTTGTTCAGGAACTGAACAAAGAACTATTTTCTTTTGGGGGTTTATTTTAATTTTATTTGGGGTGCACCCAAGTGTTAAGTGCTTTAAAAACTATTGGAATTATTTAGAAGAATGTTGTTTATTCCTGTGCCAATATATACAGTGGGGCAAAAAAGTATTTAGTCAGCCACCAATTGTGCAAGTTTTCCCACTTAAAAAGATGAGAGAGGCCTGTAATTTTCATCCTAGGTACACTTCAACTATTAGAGACAGAATGGGGGGAAAGAATCCAGGAAATCACATTGTAGGATTTTTAATGAATTAATTGGTAAATTCCTCGGTAAAATAAGTATTAGGTCACCTACAAACAAACAAGATTTCTGGCTCTCACAGACCTGTAACTTCTTCTTTAAGAGCCTCCTCTCTCCTCCACTTGTTAACAGTATTAATGGCACCTGTTTGAACTTGTTATCAGTATAAAAGACACCTGTCCACATGGGCGCGGGAAGGGGGGTGCTGAGGGCGCTGCAGCACCCCCTAGCGGCAGGCAGGGGGTGCGGAGCTCCCCTGTCTGAATTATTATTTGACGGTTATTGCTGCTCCTGCTGTGCATACTCTGTGTAATATGTAGCCAATAAATTCCACATTGATAATATTATTAAAAATAAAATAATATTCTGGCCTGCCCCGAATGTTGTTTCTGTAGCCCCGGACAATTCTACCTCCATAATATAATACATTAACCGTGCTTTACGTGAACCTCATCAAGACACGAGAGAGGACGACAGAAATGTAATTTCCCGTGTTCAGTGAATGCAACAGAGGCAAGACACCAGACCAATCAGAGAGTTGCATGGAAATAAAAGTGTGCTTGTGTCATTCAAGCTCGGCTGTGTGTGTGTGTGTGTGTGTGTGTGTGTGTGTGTGTGTGTGTGTGTGTGTGTGTGTGTGTGTGTGTGTGTGTGTGTGTGTGTGTGTGTGTGTGTGTGTGTGTGTGTGTGTGTGTGTGTGTGTGGTGTGTGTGTGTGTGTGTGTGTGTGTGTGTGGAAATAGCGCATTTAGTGTGTGTGAGAGAGGGAGAGAGGGACCGGTGCCAGCAGCAGGGGCCGTGTTGTTAGCATCTGGTTAGCTAGCTGCACTAACGGACATACGGAGCTGTTGGTTCCACAACAAGCTGGAGGAGAGTCCTCTCCTCTCAGACTGAGAGGCTCAGGTGAGCTAAAGGACTCTCTGACTGTTTAGATAGTTAACTTTAGTCTAAGTTATCTCAGTGGGTCTCAAACGGTTTGGTCACAAATTATTCAAAAGATTATTTCAGCGGCACACCTTCATATGATAAGAGAATAAAGGAAAAACAGTTATGAAATACTATATGGCAATAAAACAAGAATACAGTTTGAAAAGGGAGTGATTTGTAAAATATCCATAAAGAAAAAGAACATCTGCTTACAGTTGTGTTTCATCTGGGTGTTGAGAGATGTATCCATAGATCTCTTAATGTTGCTCTCAAAGTGCACCAGATTGATGCTTTTAACTTCAATATTTAAAAAAAATCTTCCCGGGGGAGCATCCCACCGGACCCCCCTAGAGGAGCTGAGGTCCACTCCCCACTCGTAAAAAAATAGCACTTTACCCCTGCCTATATGCCGTGAGCTGATTATCGATTGTCGCGGGTGTACTGTGTGTTTGCGTGTGGGGAGTGCTTTTGTGCGTGCTCTATAGTGCCCGTAATAGTGTTCACTGGAGTCCAGCACCTCAGCACCCCCACTCAAAATACCTTCCCGCGCCTCTGCCTGTCCACAACCTCAAACAGTCACACTCCAAACTCCACTATGGCCAAGACCAAAGAGCTGTCAAAGGAGACCAGAAACAAAATTGTAGACCTGCACCAGGCTGGGAAGACTAAATCTGCAATAGGTAAGCAGCTTGGTGTGAAGAAATCAACTGTGGGAGCAATTATTAGAAAATGGAAGACATACAAGACCATTGATAATCTCTCTCGATCTGGGGCTCCACGCAAGATCTCACCCCGTGGGGTCAAAATGATCACAAGAACGGTGAGCAAAAATCCCAGAACCACACGGGGGGACCTAGTCAATGACCTGCAGAGAGCTGGGACCAAAGTAACAAAGGCTACCATCAGTAACACACTACGCCGCCAGGGACTCACATCCTGCAGTGCCAGACGTGTCCCCCTGCTTAAGCCAGTACATGTCCAAGCCCGTCTGAAGTTTGCTAGAGAGCATTTAGATGATCCAGAAGAGGATTGGGAGAATGTCATATGGTCAGATGAAACCAAAATAAAACTTTTTGGTAAAAACTCAACTAGACGTGTTTGGAGGAGAAAGAATGCTGAGTTGCATCCTAAGAACACCATACCTACTGTGAAACATGGGGGTGGAAACATCATGCTTTGCGGCTGTTTCTCTGCAAAGGGACCAGGACGACTGATCCGTGTAAAGGAAAGAATACATGGGGGCATGTATCGTGAGATTTTGAGTGACAACCTCCTTCCATCAGCAAGGGCATTGAAGAGGAAACGTGGCTGGGTCTTTCAGCATGACAATGATCCCAAACACACCGCCCAGGCAACGAAGGAGTGGTTTCGTAAGAAGCATTTCAAGGTCCATGTGATTTCAAGGTCCATGTGATTTTCTGGATTTTTTTTTCTCATTTTTTCTCTCATAGTTGAGGTATACCTAGGATGAAAATTACAGGCCTCTCTCATCTTTTTAAGTGGGAGAACTTGCACAATTGGTGGCTGACTAAATACTTTTTTGCCCCACTGTATATATATTTCTTTATAAAATCTCAGTATTCACTTCATTCACTCTGGTGTTCGACTTCATTTATTACCCATCCTTTAAGAACCTGGAATACTGGTCCAGTTTTCACACACCTGACAGACTGGTTACAAGTACATCTGATTTGATTACATTGTGAGTTATGATTAAATGTTATTTAATTAAATGTATGTATGTTTGCTGCTGTGTAGGCGGTCTGGGAGAGAATACCTTCTATGTGGACTACAAGACAGAGGACGGTTCAGCCAACGCTGGCTCGGATTACGAGTACAACGAGGGAACTCTGGTGTTCAAACCTGGAGAGACGCGCAGAGAGATCAAGGTGAGAGGAGAGAAGGGAGGGAGAGGCAGATGTTAACACCTGACACTGCCTGTGCTTTAGGAGGTGGAGCGAGTTGTCCACCAACCAGAAGATAAATCCCGGCTCCTCTGCACGTGTGTTTTTTAACCTCAAGTCCTCCCAAAGGGACAACCATAGGAATAGGACGTTTAATGAACTCAGAGGCAACAGATATTTTAAGAGGGGAGTGTTACATAACTATTGAGTCTTTAGTCAATTTGATAACTTGAATAAATAATTCCACCAGACTCATTAATTAAAGTACTTTTATAAATGCAATTATATAATTGATCTATATTTATTTTCTCTCTGTTTTGCTCTGTCATTGTAAATCCTGTTCAGCGTGTCACTAAGGACTCTAACAGCCTACTGTAGGACTTCTTCATGACTGGTTTGACTTTAAACTGGCAATAAGAGAGACCGCATTATTCACAAATTAATTTAAGTCGTTCTGGAGATGAGATTAAACTTTATTGATCCCTTTGCGGAAACAAAAAAATAAATCTTACATGAACATTATGAAACAGGATATCTGCCATCCCCAAATCTCTGAGCTCAGCGTTTCATCGTTGAGAAATTGGAGATATAAGATGATATATTTTACCTCTGAATAAGAAGTGTTTGAGAGGCTGCTCTGCCTCTCAAACACAATAACTGGATTAACACACAATGAGTTGCCAGCTGAGCAAACATGATGCAGGAGGACTGAGACGCTTTTACATTATGCATAAAAATGCTTCAGATTTCTGAGAAACTGCAGGGTGGCTGTGGAGAGATTGGAGGATATCGGAGAGGGGGGGGGCGGGGATTACTAATGAGAGTCCCAGCAGGAGAGACAGCCTGAGGCTGAGGAGAGAGAAGTGTGGGGATAGAAGAGGACAGAGAATACTGCTGGTACTAATCCAGCTAATCTTATGTTAGCTAGTGATTTACTGTATGAACCAGAAAGACCCGTAGGTATGAAACACAGCAGGAAGCTCGTCATGTTGTGTTGACCTTAAGCACTTACAACGTGTAAAATAATCAGAGGAAAAAAACATTCTCTTTTTATATCACACGTACATTTACCCAAGTACTACATACTGTACACATTTGAGATACTTGTAATTACTTGAGTCTGTTCTTCTCTTGCTTCTTTAAACCTCTACTCCACTACATGTGTCTGACAGTTATTATTACACATACGAAGTTCAAAGCACAAAAATCATAATTACATGTTTTCACCTCAACCAACGACAACAGTAACATCTATTATTGTTTCACATTAATGCATGATCAATTAAAATCAAATATTATTGCACATTTTCCCGATTACTTACATACGGTATCTGTTTGCATATAAAGTGTCCTTGAACACTGGGTAAAGTGCTATATAAATATGATTTATTATCATTATTAAGTAACAAGTAAGTTTCAATATAGGCATATTAATTGATATAGTAGTTTCACAATATCAATTACCTTCTCCATTATTACTAAGGTGTTCCTATTGGCTGTTCTACAAATGTAGATGCACCTGAGCAGCCTGACATAACAGTGGAATATCCTGCAGGAAAATGTGATCTTGCAGCCTTGGCAACAACCACTGACACTGCAAAGCACCCGAAAAAATCACAATGTCCATTCAATAAAAAAATGTAAAAGTCTAACTATCGGCGAAGCATTTCAGAGATGGAGAGAAACATTTTCTAATAGGTAAACCTTCTGATTAACGTCGTTTTTGAATACGTCAAAGTCACGCAATTTCTGCTAGCCTTTCAAAAGCGAAGGAATTGAAGAATCAAATTGAAATGTAGCCAAATGTAATCAAAGCCATCTTGTCCATAGTCACGACTGATGTCTTGAATGAAAAGCATATGATTGCAGAGGGAAGAGACAAGGTGAGCCGGGGATGCTCCGCTCAGATTCAAAGCTGAAAAGCGGTGTGAAGGCCGGGTGAGGAGAGTGATGCAAGAGCCTGAGAGCCACATTAAAGAAGCATGGGGGTGGCTGGACTAGAAAAACACACACTTAAAATTGGCTCATCTCCCGTGTGGGAATAGATAGCGGAACACTTAGTGGGTACATTAAAAAGGTCATTGTCATCTATTTCAACAGCATTCCAGTGGGTTTCATCGATCAGTGTCAGAAATAAGCAGCGGGAAAACCAATTAAATTTGAATGTCTCACTCAGTTCCACTGTGTGACTCCTCTGCTGATTAGACCTGAGACATGGGGAGACATACCCAATTAAAGGTCTTGTTGTCAGCACTCTTTGTTGTAGCCAGTCAAAATCATTATTATATAAAACCAAAGAGAGACAACCATTCACAGAGTTACAGAACAAATCTAAATCTAATTGGAAACACAGTGAAGAGATGGAAGTGCTGCAAGATCAGAACAGGGCTGTGTCACGGTTATCATGTCAGGTCACAGGTCTATGTCTAGGTTTGGGTGTTTTCACTGTTCTCTATGTCATGTTTTCCTCCTGTCGTTAGTTTCCCTGGTGTCCCTGTGTTTTCTCCTCCCTCCTCACCTGTGTCTCGTTAGCTGATTGTGTTCACCTGTGGCCCTTGTGTTTTCTCCTCCCTCCTCACCTGTGTCTCGTTAGCTGATTGTGTTCACCTGTGGCCCTTGTGTTTCTCCTCCCCTGCCCGGCTGTGTCTCGTCTTGTAATTATCCCTCCCTGTATTTAGTCTTGTCTCGTCCTGTGTTCAGTGTTGGTGCTTCTTTTGTTGGTGACTGAATTCACCCCGGTGAGTGTTCTGTTTTGTATGTATTAGTTTCATTTTCCTTGAAATAAAGGATTATCAGAGTTATCTGCATTTGGGTCCTGCTTCCTTCACTCAACCGTGACAGAAAGCACCAACCAGAAATGGACCCAGCAGATGATCCATTTGAGGTGGAACTACAGCATTTTTCCTTTGCTTTGGCTTGCTGCTATGATTGGTGGAGGGGAGCGTCCAGTGTTCTGCAGAGGGAGGCCGCTCTGGTAGAGGCGCACCGGTTGGCTATGGAGAAACCAGACTTGGTGAAATTCTTACCTGGCTGGATTTTGAACTTCATCTGGGTGTGTGATTTCCAGCCTGCTGACTATAAACGTCTCGGTGTGTTCCGTCTGGAGTCAACCAGTGCTTCCGCCCCAGTTCCTGCTCCTGTCCAAGAGTCGTTTTCTGGAACTCGGCTGGCTTTTGGAGGTCCACGGAGCCTTCAGGCGGCTTCTAAGAGAAGGAGTCGCAAGTCCAGGCTAGCAATCCGAGCCCCAAGAGCCATGGTTCCGGCTACAGAACCGGCCCACACAGCCATGGTTCCAGCCCCAGTTCTGGCCCCAGCAGCCATGGTTCCAGCCCCAGTTCTGGCCCCAGCAGCCATCATTCCGGCTCCAGTTCTGGCCCCAGCAGCCATCATTCCGGCCCCAGTTCTGGCCCCAGCAGCCATTGTTCCAGCCCCAGTTCTGGCCCCAGCAGCCATCATTCCGGCCCCAGTTCTGGCCCCAGCAGCCATGGTTCCGGCCCCAGTTCTGGCCCCAGCAGCCATGGTTCCAGACCTAGTTCTGGCCCCAGCAGCCATGGTCCCGGCCCCAGCAGCCATGGTTCCAGCCTTAGCTCTGGCCCCAGCTGCCATAGTCCCATCTCTGGTCCCTTCTCTAGTCTCTTCTCGAGTCCCTCCTCAGGTCACTTTCCTAGTCCCTTCTCTAGTCCCTTCTCCAGTCCCACCTCGAGTCACTTCTCTAGTCCCTTCCCTCATCCCATCTCAAGTTCCCTCTCGAGTCCCCTCTCTAGTTCCCTCTCAAGTCTCCTCTCGAGCTACCTCTCGAGTCCCCTTTCTAGATCCCTCTCAAGTCTCCTCTCAAGTCATCTCTCGAGTCTCCTCTCGAGTTCCCTCTCGAGTCCCCTCTCCAGTCACCTCTCGAGTTCCTTCTCGAGTCCCCTCTCGAGCCCTCTCTCGAGTCCCCACTCAAGCCCCTACTCATGTGCCGTTGGAGGTCCCGCAGACAACTCTCCTGCCGGGGGTCCTGCCAACCCCATGTCCTGTGCCGTTGGAGGTCCCGCCGACTACTCTCCTGCCGGGGGTCCTGCCAACCCTTTGTCCTGTCTCGTTGGAGGCCCCGCCGACCACTCTCCTGCCGGGGGTCCTGCCAACCCCATGTCCTGTCCCGTTGGAGGTCCCGCAGACTAGTCTTCTGCCGGGGGTCCTGCCAACCCCATGTCCTGTCCCGTTGGAGGTCCCGCAGACTAGTCTTCTGCCGGGGGTCCTGCCAACCCCATGTCCTGTACCGTTGGAGGTTCCGCTGGGGGTCCTGCCAACCCTGTGTCCTGTCCCGTTGGAGGTCCCGCAGACTAGTCTTCTGCCGGGGGTCCTGCCAACCCCATGTCCTGTCCCGTTGGAGGTCCCGCAGACTAGTCTTCTGCCGGGGGTCCTGCCAACCCCATGTCCTGTACCGTTGGAGGTTCCGCTGGGGGTCCTGCCAACCCCATGTCCTGTCTCGTTGGAGGCCCCGCCGACTACTCTCCTGCCGGGGGTCCTGCCAACCCTGTGTCCTGTCCCGTTGGAGGCCCCGCCGACTACTCTCCTGCCGCGGGTCCTGCCAACCCTGTGTCCTGTCACGTTGGAGGCCCCGCCGACTACTCTCCTGCCGGGGGTCCTGCCAACCCTGGGTCCTGTCCCGTTGGAGGCCCCGCCGACTACTCTCCTGCCGGGGGTCCTGCCAATCCTGTGTCCTGTCCCGTTGGAGGCCCCGCCGACTACTCTCCTGCCGGGGGTCCTGCCAACCCCATGTCCTGTGCCGTTGGAGGTCCCGCCGACTACTCTCCTGCCGGGGGTCCTGCCAACCCTTTGTCCTGTCTCGTTGGAGGCCCCGCCGACTACTCTCCTGCCGCGGGTCCTGCCAACCCTGTGTCCTGTCCCGTTAGAGGCCCCGCCGACTACTCTCCTGCCGGGGGTCCTGCCAACCCTATGTCCTGTCCCGTTGGAGGCCCCGCCGACTACTCTCCTGCCGGGGGTCCTGCCAACCCCATGTCCTGTCCCGTTGGAGGCCCCGCCGACTACTCTCCTGCCGGGGGTCCTGCCAACCCATGTCCTGTCCCGTTGGAGGTCCCGCCGACTACTCTCCTGCCGGGGGTCCTGCCAACCCTATGTCCTGTCCCGTTGGAGGTCCCGCCGACTACTCACCTGCCGGGGGTCCTGCCAACCCTGTGTCCTGTCCCGTTGGAGGTCCCGCCGACTACTCTCCTGCCGGGGGTCCTGCCAACCCTATGTCCTGTCCCGTTGGAGGCCCCGCCGACTACTCTCCTGCCGGGGGTACTGCCAACCCTGTGTCCTGTGCCGTTGGAGGTCCCGCCGTCTACTCTCCTGCCGGGGGGTACTGCCAACCCTTTGTCCTGTCTCGTCGGAGGTCCCGCCAACCGCTCTCCTGCTGGGGGTCCTGCCAACTCCTGGTCCTCTTCCGTGGGGGATCCTGCCGAAGCCTGTCCCGCCGGCTCCGGTTCCTGTCCGGCCGACACCGGGTCCTGCCCGGCCTCCGGAGCTGTCTGGTCTTCGCCCTCGATCCCGACCCTCTGTGAGCCGCGGTCTTCGTCCGCGGGCCCGGCCTCCTGACTCTTCCTGCCGCTGCCCTCGTCCTCGAGCCCGGCCCCCTGACTCTTCCTGCCGCTGCCTTCGCCCTCGATCCCGACCCTCTGTGAGCCGCGGTCTTCGCCCGCGGGCCCGGCCTCCTGACTCTTCCTGCCGCTGCCCTCGTCCTCGGGCCCGGCCCCCTGACTCTTCCTGCCGCTGCCCTCGTCCTCGAGCCCGGCCCCCTGACTCTTCCTGCCGCTGCCTTCGCCCTCATGCTCGGCCCCCTGAGTTCGCCCGCTGTGGCCTTCGCCCCACCATGGACTCTGCCTTGCCCCCGGGCCGTCCGCCCGAGACCCCACCTTGGACTCTGCCTTGCCCCCGGGCCGTCCGCCCGAGTTCCCCACCTTAGACTCTGCCTTGCCCCCGGGCCGTCCGCCCGAGTCCCCCTTCTCGGCTTCTGCCGTGCCCCCGGGCCGTCCGCCCGAGATCCCTTCCTGGTCCCCTACTGGGCTCCTGGGCGGTCAGCTTAGTTCCCTCCTCCGGACCCCCTCCACCCACCCTGCTGGACTGTGTTGGATTTTCGTTTTGGGGTTTAGGGACGTCTGGAATCCGTCCCTTGAGGGGGGGGTTCTGTCACGATTATCATGTCAGGTCACAGGTCTATGTCTAGGTTTGGGTGTTTTCACTGTTCTCTATGTCATGTTTTCCTCCTGTCGTTAGTTTCCCTGGTGTCCCTGTGTTTTCTCCTCCCTCCTCACCTGTGTCTCGTTAGCTGATTGTGTTCACCTGTGGCCCTTGTGTTTTCTCCTCCCTCCTCACCTGTGTCTCGTTAGCTGATTGTGTTCACCTGTGGCCCTTGTGTTTCTCCTCCCCTGCCCGGCTGTGTCTCGTCTTGTAATTATCCCTCCCTGTATTTAGTCTTGTCTCGTCCTGTGTTCAGTGTTGGTGCTTCTTTTGTTGGTGACTGAATTCACCCCGGTGAGTGTTCTGTTTGTCTGTATTAGTTTCATATTCCTTGAAATAAAGGATTATCAGAGTTATCTGCATTTGGGTCCTGCTTCCTTCACTCAACCGTGACAGGCTGCCAGTTAAACGTGTGAAAACATTGATGCAAATGGTAATCCATTATTTCCTTCAGCCAACACCTCTGTATACTGAAACTACAGGACTCTCAAAGGTGCATTTATTCTGTTTATCATTATGAAACACAACTACCTGATTATGTTAAAGCAACAAAACTACTCAATCAATCAATGAATGTTTATTTATATAGCCCAATATCACAAATGTTACATTTGTCTCAGTGGACTTCACAGTTTGTACAAAATATCAGTATGACAATACGACGGCCTCTGTCCTTAGACCCTCACATCGTACAAGGAAAAACTTCCGAAGAAAACCCACAGTTTAAAGGGAAAAATGGGAGAAACCTCAGGGAGAGCAACAGAGGAGGGATCCCTCTCCCAGGACGGACAGTCGTGCAATAGATGCCGTGTGTAAATTGAAAAGATAATACATTTGCAACATAGGTAGTCCAAATGTTTGGAAATGCATGTGTGTATAATAGGAAGATGGATCCACGAGGATATCCATCCAGGACCTATGATCCAGGACCACAGCCACGACTCAAGATCCAGGGCTCGTGATGCAGGACACAGGACCGCAGGATCATCCATGACTCCGGATCCCAGCGTATATAGACACCAAAAGAAAGACATTTGGGGAAGCTGGGTTAATCGGAACATGGGAGTACACAGGTATAGACAGAGAGAAGGAAGAAGTAAGATGTCCCCCGACAAACTAAGCCTATATCAGCAAAACTAGGGGCTGAATCTAAGCTTATAGTTAGGGCTGATTAGATTCAGCCCTAACTATAAGCTTTATCAAAAAGGAAGGTCTTAAGCGCACTCTTAAAAACGGATAGGGTGTCTGCCGCCCGAACACAAACTGGAAGCTGATTCCACAAATGTGGAGCTTGATAAGAAAAGGCTCTGGCTCCCATTGTACTTTTAGAGACTCTAGGAACAACCAACAACCCTGCATTCTTGGAACGCAATGCCCTAGTAGGGCAGTAGGGTATAATGAGTTCTTTAAGGTAAGATGGCGCCTGCCCATTAAGGGCTTTGTAGGCGAGAAGAAGAATTTTAAATTCTATCCTGTGTTCTATAGGGAGCCAGGGTAAGGCAGCCAGAACAGGAGTAATGTGGTCCCTTTTCCTAACTCTGGTTAGTACACGAGCTGCAGCATTTTGAATTAGCTGAAGCGACTTGACTGACTTCTTGGTACACCCTGATAATAAAGAGTTACAATAATCCAGCCTTGAAGTAACAAATGCATGGACTAGTTTCTCTGCATCGTTTTGAGGCAAGATATGCCTGATTTTTGCAATGTTACGTAGATGGAAGTAGGCGGTCCTTGAAATTGATTTTATGTGGGCGTTAAAGGATAAATCCTGATCAAATATAACACCAAGATTCCTTACAGTCTCACTGGAGGCCAAATTAATGCCATCCATAGTTAGTGTCACAAGTTAGACACTTATTTTATTGTTTGTTTGATGCCTCATCTAAACTCTCCTGTCATTTCAGATCCCGCTTTCCTCCAGGCCCTTGTAATCAGCTCATTTCCCTCACCTGGTCTCCTCAGCCCTTCCCCTCACCTGTTACTCATTCCCTCATCACTCCACAGTATTTATACCACCTCATTATCAGTTGTCCTTCGCCAGATTGTCTTGTCGTTTCCGCCAAGCTCTCTAGTGAGTGTTGTGCTCTAGTCCCGAGTTTTGTCCTGCCCAGTTTTCGATTCCTGCCTGCCTGTCTAACGGATTTACTGGTTTTGACTCTGCCTGTCCTTGACCTGGAATAAACTGAACATTACTATACTGGTGGTATCTGAGTCGTGCTTTTGGGTTCTTATCTGTACCTGTGATCGTGACAGTACAATCTGGCCAAACATGAATCCAGCCGACTCAGCGACAGAACCGCCTTCGCACGATATCGTGTTACAACGCCACGAGCAGCAGCTTACCTTCATGGCTGAAGTGATGCAGGAGATGGCCGCTCATGTCGAACGGACCTTTGTGAATCTCCGTGATCATCTTCAGACCCGTCCTGCAACGGTCCATGGCCCGGAACTAACTCCAGCTTCCGCTGTTCGAATCCAGAGTCCTCTGGCATCGGATGCACGCCTGCCTCCTCCGGAACGCTACTCGGGAGCCCCAGGTTCGTGCAGACCATTCCTGGTCCAATGTTCCCTCGCCTTCGAGCTTCAGCCTTCCGCCTTCCCAACAGAAAGATCCCGGGTGGCGTATATTGTCTCTCTTCTCACGGGCAAAGCTAAAGACTGGGGTACCGCCGAATGGGAAAGACAATCCGCTGCCTGCTCGTCTGTAAGCGTATTCTCCGATGAACTGCGTAACGTTTTTGATCACGCTACACCCGGAAGAGAGGTAGCTCGTGGACTGTTTAACCTGGTGCAAGGAGGGAGATCTGTGTTGGATTACTCCATCGAGTTTCGTACCATAGCCGCCGAGAGTAACTGGAATGCTTCTTCACTCCTCGATGCCTTCTACAACGGTCTGTCGGATCGCCTTAAAGACGAGCTGGCAGCTAGGGACCTTCCTGCTGATTTAGATGAGCTGGTGGCTCTCTCCATCCGCATTGACTGCCGTCTGCGGGAGCGGAGGAGAGAGAGGGTTTTCTCCGTCGCCCCTCAGGCTCCGTCTCTCCCGTCAGCGCATGCTACTGAACAGGTGAGAGGAGGATTTTCTAACTCGTCTGAACCAATGCAGCTGGGGCGGACCCGGCTTTCCGAGGCAGAACGACAGCGCCGCCTGCGGGACAACTGCTGTCTTTACTGTGGCCAGCAGGGTCATCTTGCCTTCTCTTGTCCTGTAAAAGACAGGGCTCACCAGTTATCCAGAGGGCGCTGGTGAGCCGTATGATGAATTTAGAAATGCTCTCTCGACCCCTAACCCATGCTCAGCTGAGCTGCTTGGGGAAAATGCACACTGTGGCAGTTCTTATTGACTCTGGTGCTGATGCCAGTCTTTTGGACATAACACTGGCCTTTCAAATGGGACTTGGTCAGGAGGCTTTGGAGAAGCCAATCAATGCTACAGCTCTAGATGGTCGTCTTCTCTGCAGAGTGACACACCGTTCAACTCCAGTTCAAATGAGCATGTCAGGTAATCACAGCGAAACACTCTCTTTTCACCTTATCCATGCACCACATCAGCCTGTCATTTTGGGGTTTCCTTGGTTAAGGAGGCATAATCCTCATATAGATTGGGCTTCAGGGACTATTAGAGAGTGGAGTGCTCATTGCCATGCTGTCTGCTTAAGATCTAGTTCCTCAATTGATTCCAGTCAGCCGAGGATCTCTGAGTGTGAAGACCTTTCCGGTGTTCCCAATGATTACTGGGACCTTAAAGAGGCCTTTAACAAAGTTCGGGCCACCTCACTCCCGCCTCATCGTGCTAATGACTGTCCTATTGACCTGTTACCTGGTACTTCTCCTCCTAGAGGTCGACTTTTTTCTTTATCGGCTCCTGAAACTAAGTCAATGGAGAAGTATATCAATGACTCTTTGGATGCAGGGCTTATCCGGCCTTCATCATCTCCTGCTGGTGCAGGTTTCTTCTTCGTGGGTAAGAAGGATAAGACTCTGCGCCCATGCATTGACTACAGAGGACTCAATAACATCACTGTCAAAAACAGGTACCCCCTTCCACTTGTTTCCTCTGCATTTGAACTGTTACAAGGCGCTACTATTTTTACCAAGCTGGACCTACGTAATGCGTACCATTTGGTGAGAATCAGGGAGGGGGACGAGTGGAAGACGGGATTTAACACTCCTAGTGGACATTATGAGTATTTAGTCATGCCTTTTGGACTCACCAATGCACCTGCAGTCTTCCAGGGGTTGGTGAATGATGTTCTGCGGGATCTTCTCAATATCTGTGTTTTTGTATACCTGGATGACATTTTGATTTTTTCCAAGTCTAAACTGGAGCATGTGGTCCATGTTCGCCTAGTCCTCCAGAGGCTCTTGGAGAACCACCTCTTTGTCAAGGCCGAGAAGTGTGTGTTCCACACCACAGAAGTCCCTTTCCTGGGATTTGTGGTCTCCACCGGAAACATCAAGATGGATCCTGAAAAGACCAAGGCGGTCACTGACTGGCCACGCCCTTCAACCCGCAAGGAGCTCCAACGCTTTCTGGGTTTTGCCAACTTCTACCGGAGGTTTATTCGAAACTACAGTTTGGTGGCAACCCCTCTCACAGCTCTCACCTCTCAGAACATTCCCTTCCGGTGGTCCTCGGTGGCCGAAGGGGCTTTTGGTGAGTTAAAGTCACGCTTCACCTCTGCTCCCATTTTGATTTTTCCAGACTCTACTCGGCAGTTTACTGTAGAGGTAGATGCGTCGGACACTGGAGTTGGGGCAGTTCTTTCGCAACGGTCGGCCGAAGATCAGAAGATGCACCCGTGTGCCTTCTTCTCCCGGAAGCTGTCTCCAGCAGAAAGAAATTACGACATTGGAAATCGAGAACTGTTGGCAGTGAAACTTGCCCTGGAAGAATGGAGACACTGGTTGGAGGGAGCAGAGCAGCCTTTTGTGGTCTGGACGGATCACAAAAATTTGGAGTACATCCGTTCAGCTAAGCGGCTGAACTCTCGTCAAGCCAGGTGGGCTCTGTTTTTCACACGCTTTGATTTTTCTCTTTCATACAGACCTGGTTCTAAGAACATCAAACCTGACGCCCTGTCTCCATCTCATTCTGAGAATATCATCGCTTCTACATGTGTCATTGGTCTGGTGACCTGGGAGGTGGAGGATAAGGTCAAGCGCTCTCATGCTGAACACCCAGCCCCAAGTGCCTGGCCTGTTAACCGTCTGTTTGTTCCTGCCACTCTCCGTACCCAGGTTCTCCAGTGGGGTCATAACTCTCGCCTGGCTTGTCACTCAGGAGTGAGACGGTCCCTAGCCCTGATTCGACAGCGATTTTGGTGGTCTTCCATGGAGAAGGATGCCAAGGAATTCATTGCTGCTTGCCTAGTCTGCTCCCAAAATAAGACCTCACGCCAAGCTCCCTCCGGTCTTCTTTATCCCTTGCCTATCCCTCATCGTCCCTGGTTCCACATCGCCTTGGATTTTGTCACCGGACTACCACCCTCAGACGGTAACACAGTCATACTCACAGTCATAGACCGGTTTTCCAAGTCTGCCCGACTTATTCCATTAACCAAATTACCTACTGCCAAGGAAACGGCTGAAATCATGCTACAACATGTGTTCAGGCTGCATGGTCTTCCCAGTGACGTTGTGTCTGATCGGGGACCACAATTTACTTCTCGTTTTTGGTCCGAGTTTTGCAGACTGCTGGGAGCCAGTGTCAGTCTCTCGTCCGGATTTCATCCCCAGTCCAATGGTCAAGCAGAGCAAATGAACCAGGAGATGGAGACTGCCTTACGCTGTCTAGCTTCCTCCACTCCCTCCTCCTGGTCGAGGCAGCTTCTATGGGTTGACTATGCCCACAACACCCTTCCTAGTTCTGCTACTGGTCTTTCTCCATTCCAATGCTCCCGCGGATACCAGCCGCCCCTTTTCCCGGCACAGGAACGGGAGGCCAGCGTCCCATCTGCACATGCGTTTGTAAACCGATGTCGACGCATGTGGTTAAAGGCCCGCTCCGCGCTCCTGCGCTCTTCCGACCGTTATCAACGGACCGCCAATCGCCGTCGCAAGCCAGCTCCACAGTACTCCCCAGGGCAACGTGTCTGGCTCTCCACACGGGATCTCCCTCTCAGAGTTGAGTCAAAGAAGTTGTCTCCCCGTTTTGTAGGCCCATTTCCCATAGCTAGGATTATCAATCCTGCAGTTGTCCGCCTGCGTCTGCCCCCTTCTATGAAGATTCATCCTACCTTCCACGTGTCCAAGGTCAAACCAGTTAATGTGAGCCCTCTTCAGCCCCCCTCTACACCCCCACCACCACCCCGGACTATCGACGGGGAGACTGTTTACACTGTCCGTCGCCTCATCAAGTCCCGGCGACGTGGTAGAGGGTTGCAGTACCTGGTACACTGGGAGGGTTATGGTCCTGAAGAGCGGTCATGGGTGCCCGCTCACAGTATCTATGATCCATCTCTCATTACTGACTTTCACCAGGCCCATCCCGATCAACCTCGTGGGACGTCAGGAGCCGTCCATAGAGGGGGGGGTTCTGTCACAAGTTAGACACTTATTTTATTGTTTGTTTGTTGCCTCATCTAAACTCTCCTGTCATTTCAGATCCCGCTTTCCTCCAGGCCCTTGTAATCAGCTCATTTCCCTCACCTGGTCTCCTCAGCCCTTCCCCTCACCTGTTACTCATTCCCTCATCACTCCACAGTATTTATACCACCTCATTATCAGTTGTCCTTCGCCAGATTGTCTTGTCGTTTCCGCCAAGCTCTCCAGTGAGTGTTGTGCTCTAGTCCCGAGTTTTGTCCTGCCCAGTTTTCGATTCCTGCCTGCCTGTCTAACGGATTTACTGGTTTTGACTCTGCCTGTCCTTGACCTGGAATAAACTGAACATTACTATACTGGTGGTATCTGAGTCGTGCTTTTGGGTTCTTATCTGTACCTGTGATCGTGACAGTTAGTATATCTTTAGATAATTTGTTTCGTAGATTCTTCGGGCCAAGTACAATAACTTCAGTTTTGGTCGTGTTTAACATCAAAAAGTTTAAGGTCATCCACGTTTTTAAGTCCTTGAGGCAGTCTTGAATTTTATTTAGATGATTAATTTCATCAGGCTTGATTGATAAATATAGTTGAGTATCATCCGCATAACAATGAAAATGTACAGAATGATTCCTTATAATATTGCCGAACGGAAGCATATATAATGTGAACAAAATAGGTCCGAGCACTGAGCCCTGTGGCACTCCGTGGCTAACTTTGGTTTGCGTGGAAGATTCATCATTGACACGTACAAACTGAGAGCGTTCAGATAGATAGGACCTAAACCAGCCTAAAGCAATTCCCTGTATGCCAACTAAGTGCTCTAGTCTTTGCAATAAGATATCATGATCGATAGTATCAAATGCAGCACTGAGATCGAGCAAAACAAGAATAGAGACAAGTCCTTTGTCAGAGGCTATTAGAATGTCATTTGTGACTTTGACCAGAGCTGTCTCTGTGCTATGATGTGTTCTAAAGCCAGACTGAAAATCTTCAAATAAATCATTGTTTTTTAAGTAATCACACAGCTGTTTTGCGACTGCTTTCTCAAGAATTTTTGAGAGGAACGGAAGATTAGAAATAGGTCTATAGTTGGCTAAAACCTCTGGATCGAGGTTGTGCTTTTTAAGAAGCGGTTTTATCACTGCTACTTTGAATGATTGTGGAACATAGCCTGATTATAAAGACATATTCATAATATTTAAAAAAGAAGTGCTAATTAATGGAAAAACTTCCTTCAACAGCTTAGTTGGAATTGGGTCTAATATACACGTTGATGGTTTAGAAGAGAGAATCATTGAATTTAATTGTTCAAGGTTTATGGCTGAGAAGCATTCTAGTTTACTATCTAGTGTAATATTAGAACTTACGTTTCCGGGAGTTGATAACACTATACTGGTCAAAGGCAAGAGGTCATTAATTTTGTTTCTAAGAGTAACAATTTTATCGTTAAAAAAGCACATAAAATCATTACTACTGAGTGCTATGGGAATAGAAGGCTCAATCGAGCTATGGCTCTCTGTCAGCCTGGCTACAGTGCTGAAAAGAAATCTTGCATTATTCTTATTCTCATCTATTAGTGAAGAGTAGTAGGCTGCTCTCGCTTTACGCAGTGCTTTCTTATATTCATTGAGAGTAATATGCCAAATTAAACAAGATTCTTCAAGTTTAGTGGAACGCCATATCCTTTCAAGTTGTCTCGACTTTTGCTTTATTTTGCGGGTTTCGGCATTATGCCATGGAGCTAATCTATGTTTTATTTTCTTCTTTTTCAAAGGAGCAACAGAGTCTAATTTTATTCGCAGCGCATCTGTAGCACTATCAACAGCATGATCAATTTGGGGTGGTGGACATTTTGTATAAGTTTCCTCCCCTCCATGCAGACCTGCTATCGAGTTAAGCATTGGTGGAATCTCTTCCTTAAATTTGGCTATAGCACTAACAGATAGGTTTCTGCTGCAGGAGCTTTTGACTAATGCTTTGTAGTCTAGTAACAATACTTCAAAAGTTACTAAGAAATGGTCGGATAAAGCAGGATTATGCGGTTCGACTAATAGTTGCTCAATTTCAATACCATAAGTCAGAACAAGGTCGAGAGTGTGATTATAGCAGTGGGTTGGTTTATTTACACTCTGACAAAAACCAACAGAATCTAATATAGCAGTAAGGCTATTTTTATCATCGTCAACATGAATATTAAAGTCACCTACGATAATTACTTTATCTGTTTTAAGAACCAAAGTTGATAAAAACTCAGAGAATTCTGATAAGAATCTGAATAAGGACCTGGTGCACGGTACACTGTAACAAATAAGATTGGCTGCAAAGTTTTCCAGGTCGGATGCGTAAGACTAAAAACGAGACTTTCAAAGGAGGTATAATTTAATTTTGGTTTAGTATTGATAAGTAAACTTGAGTCAAAGATTGCTGCAACTCCACCTCCTCGGCCCACGCCTCTGGCAATATGAGTATTGATATGGCTGGGTGAAGTGGCCTCATTTATGCTGACATATTCTTCATGTCTCAACCAAGTTTCAGTGAGACAGCATATATCAATATTATAATCTGATATTAAATCATTTACCAATATTGCTTTAGATGCTAGAGATCTTATGTTTAAGAGACCACATTTAATATTCCTGTTTTGTTGCACTGTAGTAGTTGTTACATTTACTTTTATTAGGTTATTATGTATGACACCTCTATTAGGTTTTACCTTAAATTGTCCTTGGGCAGACACACACACCGCTAATATTGGGTATTTTATTGGGTTCGGGATTCCTATGGATGACTGCCTAGGAGAGAGCGCAGAGAAGCGTGTAAGACTGCGACTCCGCCTCCTGGTCTCAACTCCAGTTTGTCATGGATTAAGTCCACAAAGCCCTGAAATGTTTGCCGAAATGAGATTTGCACCTTCCAAAGTAGGATGAATGCCGTCTCTCTTAATCAGACCAGGTTTTCCCCAGAAGGCTGTCCAATTATTTACGAAGCCCACATTGTTTGCTGGGCACCACCAAGACAACCAGCGCTGAAATGATGACATGCGGCTATACATGTCATCATTGATCAGATTGGGGAGGGGACCAGAGAAGATTACGGTGTCCGACATTGTTTTAGCATAACTACACACCGACTCCACATTAAGTTTGGTGCATTCTGATCGGCGTAAACGAACATCATTACCACCGACGTGAATAACAATCCTACTGTATTTACGTTTATTTTTAGCCAGCAGTTTAAGATGCGCCTCAACGTCGCCCGCTCTGGACCCCGGAATGCATGCGACTGTGGAGGCTTTGGTCTCTAACTTCACTACTTGGTTAGGTTTAGGAAAAGTTTTGGGTTAAAGTAAGTATGGGAAATATTTAGCACTTCCAAAGTTAAACTAGGAACCATTCTATTTAACGTTGTTGAACAAAAATACTTGTCTGTAGACAGTAAAACAACTCACTAAGCTTTATGCTAAAAACCAAACTATGGGTTAGGTTTGGGAAAAGTGTTTGTTGTTGAACATATGTTCTTGTTACTGTTTTATCATGCAGTGTTGGAGAGCATCATAAGGTATGGTATCACTGCCTGGTATGGTAACTTGAAAGTGCAGTCGAAGTCACAGATCGCTCGCCTGGTACAGACTGCTATGAAAATGATGGGGGTCAAAAAACATCCATCTCTCCAAAACATATATGAGCAGTTCATTATTAGACAGGCACAACAAATTGTGTCTGATCCCACCCACATACTCCACCCAGAATTCCAGCTCCTACCGTCTGGTAGAAGATTCAGGGTTCCCAAGATCAGGCTGAACCACTGTCAGCAGGGTTTAAATTGGGCCGGGGCTGTCCGGGGCTCAGCCCCGGCACATAGAACGATGCTCTGACTTCATCGCCCTCGCACATTTGTCATATGTTTACAAAAAACGATATATATGTTAAAACTTTTCTCGTTCTTAATATAGACTATATTTAGGGTCGATATGTGTTGACTTTACTTTAAAATAGCAGATCTCTGTGACCGGATATAGTTTGGCTTAGCAGACCCGGCGGCAGACATACATCTCTGGGCGGGCATTTGATTTACCAGGGCGGGCCCACCACGACACTTACATTTCCCGGGAAATCTGAATTGTCAACGGAGGGAGGCGCTCGTGAATTGTTGAAAGAGAGGGGTTTTAGGTTGCCATAAGGCTGTTGACGGTCTTATGTATCCATTGGTTGGTTTTGTGACACATTTGTAACGCTGTGCCAACTTGGGCAAGCACACAGGGAAACTTGAGCGCACACAGGGTGGAGAGGTGGAGTGAGGTTGAGCGATGGAGAAAAAGGGAGAGAGAGAGAGATTGAGCAAGGCAGAGAGCCTGTGCAGTGGTCTGCTTGCGCACAGAGCAGGAGTTTGTGAGAGAGCCGGCTTGAGAGTCAATTTCTCTTCAAAATATAATTGATTGCCAGCTGACTTGCTTGCTCGTTGGTAACGTAGGCCTAACTGATTTCTTCTAATGTGCCTGCATCTGGCGCTGAGTTGCCATATTCCTTTCATGAACCACTAGCAAGAGTAAACTAACTGACAGTGCCGCATCTCACTCAACCCACACGACTCAACCCAGCGAAAAACCAGTCTTGCGCGCAGCCTTTCATTCAGAATTTCATAGCAAAATAAAAAAATGATATTAAACTAATACAAAAATAAATATTAGGACAAAGCCCTACAAATAACAACAATAAACATAATAATAAAACAATAAAAATGTGGTATTCAGCCCTGATTAAAACAGCGGGCCCAAATCCTGGATGGGCGGGCCCGGCCCCATGGGGCCCGCCCATGACGCCGGGTCTGTGGCTTAGTGAACGTGTGCCTGCTCCGATCACGAGCTGCAGCACCGCCCGGATTTAGCTGCGGCTCCTCCGTGCAGAGAGTCTGCGGCGGTGTGTGAGTGTGTGTGTCCAAAGAGTCTGCAGGGGTGCCGTCAAACCCCCCGATCCGTCTTGTAACACGGAGCCCGTTTCTTAAACCATGCTAAATGTATGTGTGTGCATAAGGCTGAGTTATGATCGCTCATAATTAAATAGTTTACAGTGAGATTTACTCACATACTTTTCACCATACTTGCGCAACTGAAATTTGAACTGAGATTTCCACACAAATGATCTTTAGCAAGTGTGCAGAGCAATGTTGATTTAAAATAGCAATTTGAAGGTTGGATATTTTAAAAAAAATGTTGTGTATATATTAATAATTTAAGATGTAAATTTACTTATTTGTAGTACTTTTTCTTTTTACTGTGTCATTTGGTGGCATCAATGTGTGCATTTGATAATGGAGCAGAACTTTAGAGCCACATATATAAATATAGCCCTTAAGGTCCAATAATGAGATCCCAACCCCCCTCGCACCTCCAAACAGAGCCCCCCCACAATTATCTGCCGCGGCCCGGGGCAGATAATTGGACTTGCTTTTTACAGCGCCACGGCTTTCAGAGATGAAATATTTTTATATATTTATTGTCAAGCATTTCATTTATTCATTGCTATCGGGATGTTAAGAGCATTCCATGGAATATAACAAAAAGTGTTTCTGAAGTGAATTACCTACCCTACCTTTAATACTGCATATTTTATGACGTAGTATGTGATGACTTTGATACACCAAGAAATAGAAAGAAAAATATGAATGAATACTTTAGAACCTAGCTGATGCAAAATAAACAATATAACATCAATTAAATATTATTACGCATTCATTTATTTTCATTGAAATTTCATCAGTCTGTTCATTTATATTGACTAATTTAATCAATTCACCTATAAAGTAATAAAAACAAAAAACATTTGATTTAAGTTTATCAAATCTTTGCAGAGTCCGAGACTACACAATAAAAAGCAGCTGAAGCAGGAAATACTCATATTTCAGAAGTTTAAGTGTGATGCTTTTGTTTCACAAATATGGGACATTTCAACAATCAGTCCATTCTCAATTTTTTTCAAATGTTCTGCTGATGGTCATATAATCAGTGAACTACTTATTGTTTCAGCATTATATCTGAGAGTAAGGGGACTTCAGGCTGATAATCACGTTTTATTCTCCTCTCTGGTTGAACTCTCAGGGTCCTATCCCCTATGTAGTTTTTGCTGCCGCCCCATAGCCAAAACATCTATTATTGCAGGTTTAAGAAACAACCCCCATTCTCCAGCTTAATAGAGTGGTGCACTGACGATGTGTTTTTGTAGGCCGGCCCTCAAGTTAACATTGCAAGGGCTCCCTCGACAAAGAGCAATGGGATGTTTCCATTCTATTTGGGAATATTGCAAAAAAAATTGAGGATATTGTCCTCATATTAATAACACTTTATGATTTATGAAGCGCAAATACAATTACTAGAAGTAAAAGGCTAATTATATCCTACTACATCACTTGTCACATAGGATTTAGGATTACAAAAGACCCCCATCACCCCAGCCACAAACTGTTCTGTCTGCTGCCATCTGGCAGGCGGTACCGCAGCATTCGGACTTAAACCACCAGACTCAGCAACACAGTCTCACTCCCTGATTGCACTCAGAGACAGTTTTATCCCACAGGCCATAAGACTGTTAAACACCTGAACTTTTGAAATAACATCATAACTGTGAGGGAATCACAATCGCCTGTTGACGTTTATGGGCAACAGGCTGAGTCTGTTATCTCTCTTAAGGAATGGGAGGCTCCAGCTATCTTGATAAACTAGTTTATGACTGGTCAACTCTCGGTCATGAAATGGTTTATGGTTGTGGGAACGCTGGCTTCAAGGCCATTAAGGGTCAGACGCAAGTGATTCAGGGTGCCCAGCTGTTTAGTCTATCTCCCCAAATATGTTGTTTACTCTCTCTGAACTAGTTAAAACGGCTATCGAGAAAGGCGCTGCAGAATTGATGTGGAAACCCACTTGTGCAGTCAGAACCTCTGGCAGCTGTGACTTGTGATGTGAAATTCTCCGGCCGATACTTGTAATAAAACACCAGTGTTTGACATCAAAGCTCCAACTCTCCTCGTGTCTCTCTGAGTCCTGACTCTCCATTGCTGCAGAAGTTTCCCTTACAATAACATTAATCTGGCTGCTATTTAGGAATTATTTATCTAATATATCATTCCAATCACTTGCACTATTTCACTCTTTTTCGTTTTGCATTTACTATTTACTTGCACAATTATTTGTTCTGTTTATCTGTTTATTGTGTTGCACTGTTGGAGGAGCCTGTGACCTAAGATTTTCATCGTCATAACTACACTGTAGCTATGCACGTATGACTAATAAAAGCCTTGAAACACATGGCTGCGCATCACCACCGCTAAACTAAAGGCCTACTAGAATATATTTATATTGTACAATGTTCCAAACTCACATTGGTTTCTCATACAGCATCTCTGTATAGTATGTGTATTCACTCTCTGCCCTAAACGGCTTGTTGGAGCTCCTGCCCCCCCTCCCTGTGAGCCCAGTGTGCTCCGATTGGTCAGCTCGGCTACTCTGTTCTGATTAGACAACTATCAGAGAGGCTCCGCCCATGTCTAACACAGTGCTTTTTTCGGCTCTGAGCGGAACATCAGTCTTACGATGGCGTCGGTCAGGGGCGGACTGGCCATTGGGAATACCGGGAGTTTTCCCGGCCTCTCCCTTTTTTTTGTTTTTTTTTCTTTGCCTAAATCCTACCGGCCCACATTTGTAAGTGTTACAGGGTATGGGCCGGAACCCCACTGGGCTGGGCTGGGCCGTTTTGATCTATCTACTGTATGTTCTTATCATATCATATTACAGATTCTATCAGATAGTTTCACTTTCACACAACATGTCCGTAGCAGCTGTCACTGCGCAGTGAACGATCAGGAGTGAGTGACTGAGAGACCTAGCTGGCAGTTGCTTACAGATGGATAAACAAGCTCCAAAGCGTAAAGGCGTTTTTGTATAGTTTGTGTATACAGTATACAGTATTGTAGCGAGCCCTGGGTTCAGAGGGAGGGGCTTGCATAGGGCGGGGGGGGGGGGGTTGGCAGAGAAACGGGGTTCAGGGGGAGTGGCTGTACCCGTAGGATAGAAAAGGGGGAAATGACGTCTGACTCAGAGGTTGCGCGGCTGTGGAGAAGAACGTGTTGCCCACATTCTGTTACTGAGTTTAGGCTAGTTAGCTAGCAGGTTTATTGTTTTGGGTGCAGTCACTTTTGCCTCCACTTGCTGTTCAAATAAATGTTGAAAGAAAAAGTAAATCTGTTCATATGGGTGTTGAGAGATGTATCCATAGATTTAGTCCCTAATTTTGCTCTCAAAGTGCACCAGATTGATGCATTTAACTTTAACATTTAATTATTGCATCAATGATCTGTTAACATTAAAATCACTAAATATATGCTGTAACTATTTTGCTCTCGGCAACTCAAGGGCTCAAGTAATGTGATTACTATATGAATAATGGTCGAAAATAACATTAAATGCATAGGGTTTTTGTTAAGTAACATACTTTCGTCGCCGGCCGGCCGATACATGCCGCGCATTAAGTGGGCCTGTCTGTCAATTAATCCCCGGGCCACTTTTTCCCCCCAGTCCGCCCCTGGCGTCGGTACAGCCGTATCTGTTATACGCTAACTAACCGAACTGTACCTACAACTGTTGTTATTTAGGTGCACTTGTGGAAACTGCGCCATGATGCCTACCGAAGTGGAAAACGTCTGTTGCAAAGACATTAGAAAGGTAGCCTAGCTGACAGTTACAACATTATGTAGCCAGCTAGCTGAAAACACCAACAGTAGCACACAACATTATATGCCAAGATATACAGACACCATACATACCCCACACCCTGCAGAACCTCCATAACATGTACAGATTCGATTATAGACCTTTGAGGCGTAGAACGGAAGAAGAGTAAGTTATTTTTACCTGTAATAAACAACTACTGTGTTTGATGAAAAATCAAATCATGGTTTGCTATATATGAATGATATGTTATAGGAGCAAATAATTCAGGGAAGAAAGGATACTAAGTATTTCCATCAACATTTATTTTTAGAAATGTACAAAATGAACATGTGTAAATATACATACAGTATATACACTGTATATAATCCATTCCTCCCCTTATAGGCGTTTTCGGCATCTTGCCTATCGCAGCTTTGTAAGCTGGTGCAGGGGCTTTTTAGGACGAGGCATTAGAGTGGTCATCCCGTCATGGGTTGTCCGCCGGATACGCCAGGAGTTTCCTGATCTGGCTGGACGAAATCAAATGCAAATCACCTAAACATTAGAGAAATGTAATTGTTTTAGATTCGTTAGCTTGCCAGCTAGATTAAAATGCTAACCTACGTTTGCATACCTGCCAACCCTACCGATTTGGGCGGTAGTCTACCGCTTTTGACATGTTTCTACCGCCTACCGATTTAGCTGGCTTTTCCTACCGAATTTCATTCTTCCCAAATTATAAAAAATAAAAATGACACTCCATAGACACTGGACTCCACTTTTAGCGGAAACCGATTGCAGCGTGTCTGTGATCCCATCATACAAACAGTCCTCTGTGTTTCTGAAAGAGAAACAACGTGCAGAGGAAGGGCAGCATTACCCCCGGGGCTGCGGTCAAGCCAGCCTCAACTTCGGAAAACACAGTCAAGCCAGCCTGCCGCAGTCACCCGGGACTGATAATAATCAGTCATCACTCCCAAATGAGTTTAGGGGAACAGAGACGAGGCATTTGAGTCCTGCAGGGTTTCCCCATTAATATTAATGTCTCGAAAACACACTGAAAGACATCCAGTGTTTGATCTTTTCCGGAAGCATCCTACAGTGTCTCAACTAAAAGAGGACCACAAACACACAAAAAATATAATACAATTTTGAGATTTTGGAATATTTATCTCCCATTCTTTTTCTTTTTCTGACATTTTCAACACCAAACATGTCGTTAATGTCTCTGTTTAGTGAACTACAGCAATCTGAGAGCTTGTACATTATTTATATCACACTGCAAAAACATGCAGGAAATGACTTTTTTAATGCAGTATTTTCTGATTTATGGCACAACACAAAGATATTTCGCTGTGTGTAAACCTTTAACTAATATGTCAACAACATGAAACAAGAATATGAACCTGGCTTTATCCAATGTTCACACAAAGGTTCTGGCTTTCCTACATCCTTCCACATCCTTCATCTACACTGCCTCAACTGAAAGAGGACCAGAAACACACAAAATATAATAAAATGTGGAGACTTTGGGATATTTATCTCCCATTCTTTTACTTTTGGACATTTTACAGACCAAACATGTCGTTGATGTCACTGTTTATCAAACTACCACTTTTTCTGAAAAATGCATGAAATATATGTTAAATATATGGTTTATACATGTAATTACTGGGGTTCCATTTCTTCTGATTACCTAGTTTGGGCGTGCACATTTGCCACGCGCAAACCTACCTCTTTTGGATTTGGAAAGGTTGGCATGTATGCGTTTGCTAGTTGTTCAGTGTAATATGCCAACCTACTATGAACAACAGCTAGTGGTTCATATTAGGCTATCAAGAACATGTTTACAATTGCAATCTTATACGGGTAGTCTGCTACGTTCGGTCATTCATTGTAGCTGGCATAAAAACAATGTTTTCCCTAGCATGTCTAGCTCTTGGTAGCCTTCTTGTTTAGCTCGGTAGCATACACGCTAGGAACGCCAACTATAATGTAATGAAGTTTCACGACTGACCGTACGGTAAATCACCCAGAGTATACTGTCTATGAGTATTTCATGTGTGAATGGAGACATTCTCCTGCTATGTCGCTAAGTTGCTAGCGATATATGGAAACGCTAGCAACTTAGTTAGCCCAGTTAGCACTGTGTCAATGGCTTAGCAGCCCGAAAAACGTTTACCCATTTAAACAGTCGTGGTAGATACCTTGTTTGTTTTAAACATCATAAATACACAAACAACAATGAATACTTACAGGTTGTGTACCGAATCTCCCGCTGGTCCAAACAAAGTAGGAACAGCATCGTCCTTCAGTGTTCTACGCTGTGCATATCCGGCATGAATCGCTGCAATGTTTGCGAAGCTGGTCCGTGAAATGCCGCCCACACAGTACAATACCGGCTCGAACATCTGAAGGAACAGTGTTAACAAGAAATGTCAACCACTGACTTCGTCGTGGTTCTGCCCTCGGTAAGGAATACATTGAAGATTTCTCCTCACAAGACAGGAAACAGACCCTCGTCGGCATGACTGGATACAGTTTTGAACTGAACCTGAGCGTATATGTTCGGCTGGCAGAGGTTGCGGCCATTGCTCTGGGCGTGGCTACTGGGTATCCCTACGTAGCGATACCCAGGAAGAAAACATTGGAAAATGAGAAATCTCCAACGAGGCGTTTTGGGGAGGTCTTTTCTGTGTTAGAGTTTTACTCGCTACAGCAGGGGTCGGCAACCTTTTTGATATGAAGTGCCATTTAAAAAAAAAATTGTTATCAGCGTGCCAACGATCGAGAATTATCAGGGGGGGGGGGGTTGAGGAGCTTGACGCTCGTCAACTATCAGCAGGAGGGCGGGGGAGCCTCGCTGCGGGGAAGCAGTGTATGGACCTGTCAGCGCAACTTACATGATGTCGAATTTAACAAACACATTTAAATAATTGGTTTAAACGGCATAATAATAAGGACGATCGTCCGTTCTGTGATTCTCCAGAGCACACATGTTATGATATTAGGGTCACGCAGAGTGAGATGAGATCGCTGTCCCTTTAAGAGAGAGAGAGAGGGGTGTGGCTTGTGCATACGTGTTTGTGGATGGTAGAGCGACAGTGAGGGAACGTGTGTATGTTTCTGGAAGTGAAACGAGGAAGCAGAAAAACAGAGGTCTGTGATGTATTTTGTGAAACAGAAGAACAGCTAAATAAATGCAACGGCCTCCCAAGAAGAGCTCGCCTCTCTCCAGTCATTTAAGCTAAAGTGGGTTATTGAACCTGAAGCTTGTTGCTTCTGCCCTCCTCGACTACGGTCTGGGAGCCGACAGGAAAGTTCAACACACAGATGGCCAGTCCACCCCTTTGTAGCATATTATTTCAATGAGAGATGAGCAGATCGCCACTGGGCTTTCAACTAAATACACAGCCACGCAAAAACTGCGGCATTTGTACAGCTCCTTGTGGGTACTGCAATTTGTGAAGTGTTTTCCTCTCTGTGGTGAAACGATCAGCACCACGGAGGAAAGCGGCAGAAAGTCACCTGGAGATAAAGAGAGCGGGGCTGCGTTGCGTGCATGGCTTCCTTCTGCAGGTAACGGGGAGACGCGCTCTGGCGGCGGCCTCGTTCAGGATCCGAAAATACAATTTAAATATTTTTGCACACTTATTCCACTTATTCCTAGTGTGCCACTGGTTACGGTGCCGCGTGCCAATGCTGGCACGCGTGCCAGGGGTTGCCGACCCCTGCGCTACAGGGTGTACTTTGAGGGTTTTTGACTCTGCAGACCGTTTACATGCATAAAAACCTTCATAACACACAAGGGGATGGGTAATAACCAGAAAAGCATGACATGGGACCTTTAAGACGTTAACCAGGAATTGATAATATCTCCAAAAAAGGAATCAGATTTTCACCTTCTTCATCTCGTCATGTTTCATCTTGACAGACCACATCCAGAGTATGTTTTCAATCTGAATGGAAAGATGTGGTCTGGATCATTGGAATACGATGCCAACGTAATCTGATTTGATCGTGCCCACCTCCAGTAATTGCACGATGGCATAATCAGATAATAATCTCTCTGTTTATGAGAGTTGTAACTGGAGCCTCTGTTTATGCAACCCAGTCTCATGGCATTTCGTATTCACCAACACGATTTTTAATCTATTGATTCGTGTTCACCAACACGATTTCCCCCCTTTTTTTTCGTGTTGCACAGCACGATTTTAAAAGCAATGTAGTTCTACTGGTAATGTGTTTCGTGCCTGCAGCACGTCTTTTTCTCCGGTCGGGTCGTGGAACACCGGAAGCTGTGTGGTTCATAAAAACATGTTCTTACTCAATATCAAGCCACAACTATTGCTTTTATTTTAAATCGTATAATTTCAGACTTTTGTTGCCGTCTGTGAGGAAAATAAATGGGGCTCAGAGCCTCAGGACACTGAAATCTGTATTTTTAAAATCTTTTTTTCCTTCTAATTTGTTATTCTTTTCAAAATAACACACTGTTATTTACTCACCAATAACACACAATTATCCTTGCTTTTATTTATTGGTTTAATTCCATAATCTCGGGCTTTTTTGGCGTCCGTCAGGAACTGAATTTCAAAATAAAAATAACCGGAAACAAACGTAGGCATTTCGAGCAATTACCCAAGATCCTCAGCTATGGTTTAAGCTCGCTGATTGGATGTTTTAGCCGCAATGCATACTGGAATTTGGTGTTTATATGATATGAAATGGATGCCAAAAAAGCCCGAGATTATGGAATTAAACCAATAAATAAAAGCAAGGATAATTGTGTGTTATTGGTGAGTAAATAACAGTGTGTTATTTAGAAAAGCATAACAAATTAGAAGGAAAAAAAGATTTTAAAAATACAGATTTCAGTATTCTGAGGCTCTGAGCCCCATTTATTTTCCTCACAGACGGCAACAAAAGTCAGAAATTATACGATTTAAAATAAAAGTAATAATTGTGGCTTGATATTGAGTAAGAACATGTTTTTATGAACCACACAGCTTCCGGTCTTCCACGACCCGACCGGAGAAAAAGACGTGCCTGCTATCTAAAAATTCATATTAAATTGCAAGTATCCATATAAACTGTGCTCGATACATGCTGCTTTGTAAAATGTACCATCGGTGAAAAGTCTAATTGAGTTGAACTGACTACAAAAGTCATTCATTATTTAACAACACCTTCTCTTTTCCGCTGTATATCCACAGAAAAAAGAGTGGATTTTTCACCAGGGGTTCAAGATATCATGTTACGCTTAAGTATTGGGAAATTATATTTTGTAATATTGTACTGATTCTTAAAAATATATTTATTTTGTATTATTTAGTTAAAAAGATACAGTCAGTGTGGTCAATGTGATCTGTCTGCATAAAAAATGTTGTGTGTATGTTGTGTCATGATATAGGGGTCACCATTGAATAGTGACACCTATATGATGACACAACATACAGCCTGATCTCCACTATGCATCCGCGATCCATCCTGCTTTATTTCTTAAATGATAGAAACATTTAAGGTACAGCGTGTGTTGGGTACAGTGTTCACCATCTAATCCAAACCTAACGACCCTCTCTGTCTCAGGTTGGTATAATCGATGATGACATATTCGAAGAGGACGAGCACTTCTTTGTGCGCCTGCTGAATCTGCGAGTTGGCGACGCAGAAGGCATGTTCGAGAGCGACGAGGTGGGAGCCGCCCCCAAAGGTCGATTGCTTGAGCCCCTGGTTGCCACGGTGACCATCCTGGACGACGACCACGCCGGCATCTTCACATTTAGCGAGCGCATGGTGCGGGTGAGCGAGAGCGTGGGCACCATGGAGGTGACGGTGGTGCGCAACTCAGGGGCCCGCGGCACCGTCATCCTGCCCTACAGCACTGAGTCCGGGACTGCCAAGGAGGGGGAGGACTACGAGGAGGCCAGAGGGGAGCTGGAGTTCAACAACGACCAGACCACGTGAGTCACACTGATGGCAAACAAATGTATCCCAAAACATTTTACATTTTTACACATTCGCATTTCAGAAAATCCCTTGACTACCTTGGTCTACTGCTGCTGGTCACAAAGTCACTGTGTTACAACCTTAGACCCTCACTTATCACACTACCCTTTGCATAATGGATGAAATGACTCATTACTTTGTAGTGCACCCAATTCTGCAATTTCTCTTGGTTCCACTTGATATATTGGTCTCATCAAGAACAAACACTCATCGAGCCTGTTGAGTGCTGTCTAGACAAAGTTATTGAGCAGCTGCTGAAGAAAATAGAATATCTAGCAGCTAAAAAGACCCTGGTAGAGACCAAAACAGAACCTAAAGCAAGGAGAATATCGGACTTGTATTCCCAGGCAGACAAGACCTAACAACACGGTGGCTTGAATAAAAGTTACAGTGCAGTTTAAGATATGAATAGCTCAATTAAAAGCAGCGACAAAAAGAAAAGTCTTCAGCCTGGAATTTAAATTTTTAAGGTGATAGTAGGCTGATTTAGTTCTTCTGTCCGTCATTACCCTTAACTTCTCTCCCATTCTCATCTTGCCTCATCTTTCCTCTTATTCATTCAACCCTCTCTCCTCCTTTTCACCATTTTAGCTTTGTCTTGTTTTCCGCTCTCTTACTTCATCCTTGTGTAATCCTATACATTATTTATTAGAGCTAACAAGAGGGGAGTATCATTCATACTTGAAATGGTTTGGTTTTGACCCCAAAAGTGAACACGGCACATCGTTGCACGGCAGGAGGGAATACTAATGGAACTTGGATTTAGGATTTGATTTCTAGTCAAGAAAGCCGGAGCTACCCTCGATCATTATTGAACCACTACGCTGCAATTTGGCTCCAGATATTGAGTCTGTTTCTCTGTGGGCCTTGTCAGTCCACTCAGCGTTAGACTGAAGAGATTTAAGCGTCTTTGGGTTCAAGAAAAGCGCTGTAGAAATACAATTTTTTATTATTATTATTATTAAGCTGTGATCTGTTAACCCATAGTGTGTTCAGCTGCATCAGCAGGGCTGACCAGACACTAACCTTCTGTTTCTGTTGAGGTTTGAAGAGGTTTGACTTCCAGCTTGGTAGAGGAATTATTGAGCACTTGACACTGAAACTGGAAGCTGCTCTTCTTTAAATCTGCACACATGCATGATGCTTACAGTTTATTTTACCAATGACTGTGGATTTCTTCCTTTCCTTTTGAACTGCTTCTCTTCTGTGATCAGTGATTCTTAGCCTGGGGGGGTTACATAACATTGCCTTTAGTAGGTAAATAATCTTCCTTAAAATAGATGTCATGCTTACATATGCTGCTTATTTCAATAAGGACATTGTATTGCTGAAAGGAAATGTGTTAAAAGAACGTTTCTACTTGCCCCCTGCTGTGTGGAACAAATACACTTTAGTAGTTCAAAGGATTTTGATTTCTATTGTTTATCAAATCGGTCTCTAAGTAATCCAAGCGATATCAGTAGTTTCTGTAAGACATATATGTAAAGTAGTTATGGTGTGGACTCCACCATCCCCTTGACATTGGTTTAAAATGGTTGGTAAATTGGTGTGGACAGCCCTTTACACTTGTTATGACATCTTGGTTTGAATAAATACAATAGGTGCATATCTGTCTACCGTTGTGAGGATTTCAGATACTTTGACACGTAAATCTGCTGGTCATGCAGCGTGAGATTTACACATTTCTTGTTGGTTGACTCTGTATGAGTTGAAGTTTGATTAGGTAAACTTGAAAAAATATATGTAGTTATGTAAATGTTCAAATATTATTTTATTATTAATTTTTATTATTTTTTTATTAATTTGTATTATTATTATTATTATTATTATTATTATTATTTTATAATTTTTTTTGAAATTGTTGGTGAGAGCATCTTCATTTTACACTGGTTGGTTTCTTTGGTTCTATACTTGTGCAGCACATGTGTCAAATTCGATCGGACTGCTGCCTGTGTGATATTGATTCCAGCCGCTCTGATCTGATAGAACCTGGCAGGGTCGTTGAGTCACAGAGACCTGGATCAGGTGAGACAGCTGGTGGTGGGGGGTGGATCGATCTAAAGTCTGTATCTGTGACCATGGAAAGGCTCTGCTCTTCAGGGGAAATGTATTCCAGTTTGTTCCTCCAGTAGTTAGAGAGCCCAGTCAGCATGGTATACTTCACTCTCAAATCCCTGCACATCTCTGCTGCTGGACAGACTATTGTCCCTCAGCTGCAGCACAGCTCCCTCTCTCTGCCCTCTGTGGCCTGGCTGCCTGATGACATGATGAACAGACCTCCAGGATTCTGATAGTTACACTCTCTGTGACTGCTTCCTGCTTCTGCAGCTGGGTTCTTTAACCTCTGCTCAGTGACGTGAAGGTTTGACCCCTGACCTCAACATGTCATGTAGAATCAGAGTGAAGACTTCTGCTGGGACTGTTGGTACAGCAGTCTGACATGTTTCTGTGCTTCTTTCTCTTGATAAACACACACTGAAAATTATTAATTAATATTAATTATTAGACTATGAAAAAACTGAACCGTTGACTTTATTAAATGTAGCACGTCAACAGATTTCACATAACTGTATTAGGTTAGTGTGGTAAATGGCTAAATGTGTGTGAAGCAACTGCTGTACAGTCATATAGTACAACTGGCTTCATCGGATAGCAATAATATTAAGTTGAATATTATTGCCCAATATTTTTGATTTAAACCTAATATTATTGCTTTCAATTAAACTAATACAGTTATGTGAAATCTGTTGACATAATACATTTAATTAAAGTCAACAGTTCAGTTTTTTCATAGTCTAATAATTATATTGTGACCTTATCTGAACCTGAATAAATGAAGGTTGATCGCTGTGTAATGCTCCTTTGATGAAACCACCAGAATCGATAAGGCAGAGTGCTGTCCTTAAGTAACTCGCCTGTAAACTGCAAATTGTGTGATTTATAGTCCGATGTTTTGTTTGTTTGAGATGCTGCCAGTTGTACTATGACTGTACTGTACTGTTGCTTTGCACACATTTAGACATTTACCACACTGACATCCAGGTACTTCACAGTTTGTAATGGATGCTCTGCAAACTGTGAACCCATGTGTTTTGATTGTACCTTAGCAATAAAAAAAAAATGGAGGCGCAAAAAAATCCCTTTAAAAAGTTAATGTAGGCCTTGTAACTAATTCACCAGCACCTACAACGGTCAGATCTTGCTTGAAGGGAATATATCTGCACTTGTTGTTTGGAGTTTGAATCTTTATGGTTTTTATTGTATGTCGCTTTTGATGAAAGCGTCAGCCAAATGAAATGTAATGTAATGTCGGTCTGGTCTATTGGTTTATTGGCTGTGAACATGATCACCTTTGAGGAGTTTGTAAATGAAATAGATGTCATGTAATGGCAGAAGCGTGGTGAGAGCAGCGATGTAGTGCAGTTCATATATTTCAGCAGTTCCTCATTGCTGTAACTGTCCTGCTGTATTATTATCAAGCTGTCCGCTCATCCTCACCTCCACTCATCATCTCCCTCCTACACTTCTGTCATCTTCACAGAACACTGCCCTCCAGTCAGGGGGGCAATGCTTTACTTCACTGCTTTTCAGTTTGTCTTGCCACGGGTCCACCCTCCCTCTGCACCCCTCTAACCAACTTGACTCTTCATCTCTCTCCCCTGTACTGCTCCTCCTCTTATACACACCAGTTCCGTCACGATAGCCCGTGCTCCATCTTCATCTCTTCTGCCAAGTCACTTTGTCCTTTTATCCTCTCAGTTCCTTTGATTTGTGTTGAGCCTGTAGAATAGATTAATAATGTGTAACAATATGCACAGTAAACACATTATTGTACACAGGTGTAGGAGATTGACTGCATGTAACTTCAGCAAACAGAAACTATTTGTTTGATATTAAATCATTTAAGATCATTAAAACATTCTTGAGACGGAAATTTGAGAACTAATTATCTGTAATCTAGTCTCATCATTTAAAGGCTTCTTCCGGAGTTCTTGGCCCTGTGTACATGTAATGCTTTATCCACAGAATCATTACAGAATCAAGTTTGTTATAAATGCTTATGGACTACACAAATGAACTATTACACAGAAAAATAAATTAGGAATGAATGACTATAACAGTGAATTTTTTTTCTAATGAAACCTGTTTAGACCTGTTTAATTGTACTTGAATAGATTAGTGCATCCTCCTGCAGTGATTCACACATCAGCTGCTCTTGATCAGAACATCCTGTGTGTGTTACCCTTCCTACTGATACAAAGCTTCACTGTGTGTGTCTGCTGGCAGTGTGTGTATGTGTATGTGTGTACAGGACTGGATGTGGATGCTGCCCTGCATTCATGGAGGATTGCTTGTCTGTTTACAGAAATGCAGGTAACACTTTATATTAAGGTACACAAATTCACCATCAACTAGTTGTTCATTAACATGCATATTAGCAGTATATTGGCTCTTTATTAGTCATTATAAAACACTTATTAATGCCTTATTCTGCATGACCATATTCTACAGGTAGTAAGCCATTAGTTGAGAGTTTTTCCTCAATAACCCTCTAATTGGTGATTATTTGTTGCAAGTAAGGAAGTTGTTGTACGTGAGTTTTAGTCTTAATATGCTCTGCTCAATATGGGCCTAATAAGGCAGTAGTACCACAAGAATAGTAATTCTCCCATAATAACACTTAACAAATATGATCTATTTTTATGAAACAAGACATGAAACTATAAGTGTTAATTGTGTCTAAATAACTCAAAATTTGGTATTTATATCTAAGAACATGTTCCCTATTTTAAAGTGAAGTCTTGTTCATAACCAATGAGCTATTAGTTTGACTCTAATTGACCGGAACAGGTTCCGTATTCTAAAGTTGCCTCCTCTTCACACTTTGTAAATACATGATAGCACACAACTACTGAAATTAACCTCAACAGTACATGAACAAAGTAGGCACACGTTGAAATATCTGTTGTATTAATGAATCACTAAAGAGAGGTTCAGACACATCCCAAAACATGTCAAGTTTCTCCAAGGCTGAGAACACATATGCAGCCTGTGCTTTTTAATAAAAACAGATTTTTTTTAAAAGATTTTATGTATTTGTGATCATACTGTGTGACTTGAGGCCTGTACTACGAAGCTGGTTCAACCTGACCTGGATATGTTTGAGTTAGCTGGTTGGCCTAATCCAAAACATACGCGCTCTCGCTAAACTGTCCTACGATGCTGGTTATCAAGTGAATCGCTCAAGCCAGCCGTGTCCTATCTAGTTAGGTGCGCGTTCACATGAAAGGGGTGGTATTTGGAGCATTCGACCAATCACAAACATGGACAAGCGTACTGACAGCGCAAGGCAAGGCAAGTCTATCCATTAGACATATGAAGAAGTTAAACTTTAAACATCCATGACTTAAACACTTTATCCAGGATCAAAGCCATAGCTGCACCTGCAAGGTGAATACAGCTGGTAACAGAACAAGTGTTTGAATGCATACATTAACAGGTTTATGGTATCACTGCCCCGTCTAAGACACCATCTGACTTTAATTACATTACTCAAGTGTTTCGTCAACTTAATGTGTTGCTTAAAATAATACTTATGCATAGTATGTGACACTGTGAGTGTTGCACGGCCAGATACGGCTCAGCTGACTCAGATAAGGAAATATATGATACATTATGATGTGATATGCCGCGGACTGTACTTAATGTTACTCTGATCCGTTATGTTGTGGCAGATATTTAAGTAAGCTTTCTTAACGCTAATGTTATAATAGTCAGATTGCTCTGAAGATGGGAGGTGATATTCTATTAATGTTCACGTTCACACAGTCGGTGATTTTTGCCGGCCGTCTTTCCTGCAACGGCAGCTTTTCTGTATTTCCTTTCTCCTGTAATATGACTTGATCGCTTTCAACTCCGCACACTGAGCTCTGATTGGTCAGCAGGCAGTGCTTTCACTGAGTTGAGCTCTTAGCCTGCAACCTAACCTGCTCCGGAGCAGGTTAGCCGCACAGCATAAGTTACCATGGAGATCTAGCCTGCTAAAAAGAGAACCAGCGTCGTAGGACCGGAAACCCAGAGTTTTCCCTGAAGTTAGCCGGCTAAGTGAAAATCCTGCTTCGTAGTACAGGCCTCTGCTTGTATGTTCTTACACAATAGGTGTACTGTTCTCTCTATGTGTTGTACTGTCTCAGTGTGAACATAGATTAAACAGCTAGCCAAACTCTTTTGAGAGCCAGGGAATGAGCAGCCATGCTCCTTTATTGACTTATTTGCAGTCCACTGATATTCAAACGGAGTGAAACTATACAAAAAGAAGTTACAAGGCACTTACATACCTGCCAACCCTACCGATTTGGGCGGTAGTCTACTGCTTTTGACATATTTCTACCGCCTACCGACTTAGCTGGCTTTCCCTACCGATTTTCAATCTTCCCAAACTATAGCAAATAACAATGACACTATATAGACACTGGACTCGACTTTTGGCGGACACCGTTTGCAGCGTGTCTGGGATCCCATCATACAAACAGTCCTCTGTGTTTCTGAAAGAGAAACAACGTGCAGACCGGGGGTAACGCTGCCTTTCCTCTGCACCCCGGGGCTGATGGGTAATCACTCCCAAATGAGTGAGGGAACAGAGACGAGGCATTTGAGTCCTGCAGGGTTTCCCCGTTAGTATGAGCGTCTCGAAAACACATGTTGGCGACTGAAAGACATCCAGTGTGTGGTCTTTTCCTGAAGCATCCTTCACCTACAGTGTCTCAACTGGAAGAGGACCACAAACAAAAAAAATATAATACCATTTTGAGATTTGGGGATATTTATCTCCCATTCTTTCACTTTTTCTGACATTTTCAACACCAAACATGTCGTTAATGTCTCTGTTTAGTGAACAACAGCAATCTGAAAGCCTGTACATTATTTATATCACACTTTATCAGTAGAAAAATGCAGGAAATTACTTTTTTAATGCAGTATTTTCTGATTCATAATGCAACACAAAGATATTTCGCTCTGTGCAAACCTTTGACTCTAATATGTCATCAACACATACTTGCCAACCCTCCCGATTTTCGACTCCCGATTTCATTGACCTCTTCCGGTTACCTCCCGGGGTCATATTTCTCCCGCATTTGTCCCGATTTCTGACTAAATCAGATTTAGTCCGGACTGTTTCCACTCGGACTTTAATACAGCTACACCATTGTTTGGTTTCCATGGTAGCGCGTCTCTTTAGCAGGGCGCGCAACTCAAAGTCTAAGAGGGTGAGGAAAATAGTCACAGAAAACTGAACAAGAATCGACAACACGATCCTCTGCTCACTCCCCCCCCCTCCCCCCCCCCCCGCGGTGGTTTTGAAATGCTCCCGATTTCTGAGGTCTCAAAGTGTGGTCCGTGGACCACTGGTGGTCCGTGAATGCCCCCTAGTGGTCCGTGAGTATATTGATAAAATTTCACATTTAAAATAAATAAATGCATTTAAGTTTTCCGCACTCTCACGGGAATATCTCTGCAATGGAGCGAGCTTAAGTTTCACTTTCGATTGCATGATATAGTCCAGATAAACACCTTCATCACACATGTTGCCACTTGTTTGTACCATTTTCAGGCGATTTGTAAAAAACGATGTGTTTTTGGATATTTGTGGAGTTAGGTGGTCCGCGAGTGTTTTTTTATTGGTTAAGTGGTATGAAAAAGTTTGAGAAACACTGAATTCTACACTGTCTCAACTGAAAGAGGACCAGAAACACATTACAAATATAATAAAATGTGGAGACTTTGAGATATTTATCTCCCATTCTTTTACTTTTCGGGCATTTTACAGACTAAACATGTCGTTGATGTCACCAAACTACCACTTTTTCTGAAAAATGCTTAAAATGATGCAATATATGTTAAATACATGGTTTACACATGTAATTACTGGGATTCCATTTCTTCTGATTACCTAATTTGGGCGTGCACATTTTCCGGGCGCAAACCTACCTCTTTTGGATTTGGAAAGGTTGGCATGTATGCGCTTAATGATCTCATACATGCAAGTGTAACATACACAGATTAACACTTAGGACCGCTAAGTGTAAACAAGGTAAATATAGCTAATGCTAGCTGTGCAATAAGCATGTGTACAGGCTAGTATGGCTAACGCTAGCATGTATGCTAACGCTAGCGCAAATGCTAAAGCATTTTCTCATTGTGTTCAAACCGTTTAAACATTTCCAAATGTCATCACATAAACACAATACATGTTACTAATCCTTACAGTGTAAGACTTACACTTACAGTCATTGCTTTCAGACGGAATTTACCCTTTTACTCTTCAGGTTGCAAAGGGAAAATAAGTAGCAGTCTACTCATTGATGTCTACTGCCATGCTATTCAGTAGTGATGTGTCGGTCACGAACGAGCCGATTCTTTTGAACGGCTCTTTGGTACGAACGAGGGGAACCGAGTCGTACTTGGTGAGAGCCGTTCTTGTTATCGTTCAATCGTTGGTCTGCACAACGTAAGACCCGCCCCTACTCTAATTGGTAAGTTTCAGCACGAGGAATGAGATGGGGTGTGTCTTAACGGAATACGCAAGAGAGAGAAGTCATAACAAGTGGTACAGGACAGGTAGACGATGTGTTTTTCGGATGGAAAATGAGACAAACGCGAAAACGCAGCAGCATTTGGATTCACTTCAACCAAAACCCAGGCAGTGATAAAGCGCACCATTTGTAAAGGCAAAATATCCTTTAAAGCAGGGTCAACAAATAATCTCCATCGCCACTTAAAGACACAGAGGGTACATTCAAAGCATTACATTCACTGACATGAATGACATGGATATGGCGCCACCTTGTGTCATGTTTACAATGCAGATTATTGACATTAGGTCTGGCAATACAGTCAATCATTATCCTGGTGATTATTTCGCAGATAACCCTAGTAACCCCGCCCCATTTAAAAAAAAACGGCTCTTTTGAACGGC
Source organism: Harpagifer antarcticus (assembly GCA_902827135.1). Lineage (NCBI taxonomy): Eukaryota > Metazoa > Chordata > Actinopteri > Perciformes > Harpagiferidae > Harpagifer > Harpagifer antarcticus. Next base: position 382,796 of record CADEHL010000187.1, on the reverse strand, counting down.
TCTTTGAAAGGAACGGCGCCATTAGATCCGGCTCCCTTCAAAGAGCCATAATTCCCATCACTACTATTCAGTTCACTTTCTCCTACTTCCTGTACCCGGTTTCCTGTCTAACCTTCAGTACAAATTTTACAAATATATAAATGTGCAAATATGAAACATACAGGTCAATATCACCTTGCTATTGGTAGCTGAACTGTCATACCCCAACACATATTCTTAGATATAAATAGCTAATTTTGAATTATTTATACACAATTAACACTTATAGAGTGGTGAAGTCCCTCCCCTTCCAGTGGACATCCATGGGACCTTATATCGAAAAGATTATGTATTGAAGTCAATGGAGAGAGAAAGATTATCTTTCGATCCCGTTTGAATTGTGCCACGAATTACACATATGATGTTTCAATCAGGAGAGACGTGATGTATGAAATACATGTTTATTAGCGGGACACATAATATGAAGGAATAGTGATTGACGGATTACAACAAGTGAATGGAATGATGTTTGGCGATTAGGCCCCGGTTTACAGGATGATCGTTCAGGAGGGGAAAACCGCTCCGATGAACCCCCCGGGGTAGGGGCGGACTGGCCATTGGGAATACCGGGAGTTTCCCCGGTGGGCCGGTGCTGTGTGTGGGCCGGAGGGCCAAAAAAAAATATATATTCTTTTTTTTTTGCCTAAATCCTACCAGCCCACATTTGTAAGTGTTCCGGCCACTCCCTTTCTATTTCTTGCTTACCTAAATCCTACCGGCCCACATTTGTAAGTGTTCCGGCCCAGCCCAGCCCAGTGGGGTGTGGCCAGGGTTGGGTTGTAACGGAATACATGTAACGGTGTTACATAATCAGAATACAAAAATCAAGTAACTGTATTCAGCTCGCGTTACATTTGCGCGTTACGAGTAATCTGATTACAGTTACTTTCGTAAACCTGAAGTGAATACATTTTGAATTACTTATTGGAATTATTGGTGGAAAGATTTCCTCACAACATTTAATATTCATTACTAAAGGTACAGCCGAATCATCACAGCGCACAAAACCTATTACCGCCGCAGATGGACCAAAAAGGGGAGCGTTTGAAAAAAATGTGCGGGTCCGCTCAGTGAAACAATAACAACGTAACATGGAGGAACAAAAGTCTGCTTTTAATTGTGTGTGTGTGTGTGTAGAGGTGTGTGTGGTTAATACACATCAGCCACACCGCTCTTTAGCCTTTCTAATGATTCTGAAGGTAAACACAGTGAAGGCGGTGCGTGAAAGGCACTGCGCGCTCCTCTTCTCAGAGGCTGAGTTAACCCTCCCGCTGCCTCCTGGTGCTGCAGAGACTTCATGAAGTGAAGGAGGTTTTCCTTCTATAAAACAGCTGCGGGCAGCAGATACTGTGAGAGTCACAGACATGAATACATAGGTCAAAGCAGACTGGTGCACACACTCTCCTGTTTTGCCAATCCGGTGCTTAAACAAATATAGCTCTCCACCCCTGGCCGAAATGTCCTTAAAATGAAGTCCGAGTTCGACATTTTAATTAATGTCCTGCCAACACTGGCAGGACAGAAGGCGACACGCCCTTTCTAAGCCATGTCCTCACATCCCAAGCTGCATCCCCAAAACGTTTATTATGTTGTTACAACAGGGTTCAGGGGGAGTGGCTGTACGGCTGTACCCGTAGCATAGAAAAGGTGGAAGTGATGTCTGACTCAGAGGTCGCGCGGTTGTGGAGAAGAACATTCTGCCCACATTCTGTTACTGAGTTTAGGCTAGTTAGCTAGCAGGTTTATTGTTTTGGGTGCAGTCACTTTTGCCTCCACTTGCTGTTCAAATAAATGTTGAAAGAAAAAGTTAATCTGTTTACAGTTCTGTTTATATGGGTGTGAAGAAGAAGAAGAAGAAGAAGAAGAAGAAGAAGAAGAAGAAGAAGAAGAAGAAGAAGAGAGAAAGAAGAAGAAGAAGAAGAAGAAGAAGAAGAAGAAGAAGAAGAAGAAGAAGAAGAAGAATTGGGAGGGATTAAACCCTCTTTAATGGTCACACATGCAGAGCACACAGCACACACAGTGAAATGTGTTCTCTGCTTTTAACCCATCCTAGTACCAGGAGTCTAGTACTAGGAGCAGTGGGCAGCTATTGTACAGCGCCCGCGGAGCAATGGGAGTGAGGGGGGAAGGGGGATGTATGGTGCCTTGCTCAAGGGCACCACGGCAGGAGGTGAACTGGGACCTCTCCAAGTAGAAGTCCACACTCCAAATAGGTCTGGTCGGGGACTTGAACCGGCGACCCTACGGCTCACAGTCCAAGCCCCTACTGACTGCCATAGATTTAGTCCCTAATTTTGCTCTCAAAATGGACCAGATTGATGCATTTAACTTCCCGGGGGAGCTTGCCCCCGGACCCCCCTAGAGGAGGTGAGGTCCACCACCTGCCCACACCCCCTGTTAAATTGTCTCACCCACATTGAGGATGCTTCCTACGCCCATGTTTTATTCCATGTGTCAAGTCAGGCAAATTGGGTCCAAATGTTATTGCATCAATGATCTGTTAACATTAAAATCACTAAATATATGCCATAACTATTTTGCTCTAGGCAACTCAAGGGCTCAGGTAATGTGATTACTATATGAATAATGGTCCAAAATAACATAAAATGCATAGGGTTTTTTCATACTAAGTAACATACTTTCGTCGTCGGCCGGCCCGATACATGCCGCGCATTAAGTGGGCAGGTCTGTCAATTAATCCCCGTACCACTTTTTCCCCGCAGTCCGCCCCTGCCCCGGGGTCTAGACACTGGTGGTGGTGATAAGTAGTTTGGTCCGGTCTGAAGGGAGAAGGTTTTAGCTTGTCCCTGTATTAGGAGACAGGAGGTGAAGACATGGCGGCACGTACCCGCTCCTATGTAGACAACAAAAACGATAATTCTAGGGTAATACAAATAAAAAAAACTTAAGTTTAAGCCATTATACACTTAACACATTGTTATGTACCTTTAATACAAAAAAGTTACAGTCAAATTACTTACCAGGTACTCCTTGATGAGACTGTTGCTGTCCTCCTTCAGGTAGGCACACAGACTTTTCAGGACAGAGTCTCTTTTGAGCTCAATGTCCTCACTCTATAAAAACAAGGCATATTCAATATTTCAAGACTTTGCACAAAAAATGTATGCACAAGTATATTAGTTATTGTTAAAGTAAAAAACATGCGAGAAGAAGGTTGACACATGTAAGTCTGATCAAAATACATGTGCTTTAAACTCAAATGTAGTTTTTAATATCAGAATGTTGTTACATTTATTCATATCATATATAAACCGCTTGGTATGTGTGAAAAATTAATTTAGCCTTTACAAAGGATCCTATAACCACCCACATAGGATAGCAATTGAGTTTAGATACGACAAACAATTTATTAATGTAGATTGAACATACTGAATACTTTTAAACATCCAAATAGTTTTAAGAAAACTGACATGATTGGGATTTATTGTTAATGTGAAATCAATATTTTGCGTGCATTAGAAATATTTTCAATCTGAAAATACTTGGGACACCTTTCTCTCTAATCTTTCTACATTGAGCTTCCCTTAGGACATACAAATATTACTTGATTGTGTTCTTCTATTTTTAAAACTATCATCTCAAGAAACCTTCATGTTGTAGTAAAAATAAGGACAACTTTCAAAATGAGCTGCACTTCAGATTGCTCTTCATTGGTGGTTAGTGGCAGTGCTAACCTGTTTACATGAACTGTACAAAACAAACCTATATATTTTTCAAGGATTTTTTTAAACTTGTTAAAACCAGTGTTGGATGGCAAAAAGATGCTCATATGGCTAAATAATGTAATGATGTAATGCACAATGCACTTACCCTAGCTGTCGGCGCCATGAGAAGCCAGATCTTCCTTCCAGCATCTCTTCCTCTATTGTGGAAGACCTTCAGTAGGTTAGGCGAGTATCTGTCAAGCTCTGCCAGGAACTTGGCTTGGAGTGGCAAAGTTGTGATTCGCATGAATTCTGCATTTATCTGAGACAAACAATGAAATAAACGTCATGTTCTTCAATTATACTTGCACTAAACAGTGTGAGTAAGCTCTACATCAGCAGAGCAATATTAATATCAAAATATCATTATTAACAATACTCACTTCACTCACTGTAAACAAGGCAGGCCACTTGTTTACATGTTCAGCCACCACAGGAGCATCCTGGACAATCTCTTGGCGTCTGTAGGCGAAGGTCTTCTGCATCTTCTTTTTGACTACAGCGTCGTTGTTTCTCTTTTTCACCTCGGTCAGGAGCACTATTCTTTCTTTCTCAAGACTGTCTCTTGTTTCACCACTAGGGAGTGGTGGGAGGAAGTTAACTTCTGCCTTTCTTGGCTTTTTGATATTTGCAGCTGCTTGTTCTTGTCCTTTGCGCTTGTTCTTGAGAGAGTTTACACTGACCTCAGGGTGTCCAATCTTGTTTAGTTTTGTGCGGAAATTGGCAACCTTTGTTTTTAGATACTGCTTCCATCCCTCATGACCAGCACGAGTTCCTCTCTCCTTCAAGCATGGATGGATATGTACAAGGACTGTAGCAGCCTCTTCGATTTGGGAATCAATGGGATATGCTGTGTATTTGAATATTTCTTCAGCCATGCCTTCAAGGATATCCATTCGCAGTTTAGGAGAAGGGGTAAGAAGAGTGCCATTTGCTCTGAAATCAGCAGTTGCTCTTTGGAGCTGAAATTCAGCAAAATATGAAAAGCGGGAAACAAAGAAGATTGGTGGCCAGGAGGAGGTTCTTGTCTCTGGAGCTGGATCTAGAATGACAGCGTCTCCACTGTCAAATGAGTGCTGAGAAGACAAGCCGTCTTCATCAGGGGATGTAGTACGAAGGGCATTTACAGAGGTTAGGGTTAGGATCACAGAGCTGTTGCATGTCATGGGTGAAGTTAATGGTGTGCTGGTGCTGCAAGGTAGTGATGTCTCTGGAATGCTGGAGCTAGTTTCTTCACATGAAACAAATATCAGTTTTACAGTAGCCTTGTCTTCAATGTCACTGATTGACTCAAGATTAAAATACTCATTTCCAAAGTCGAGATCCTTGTATTGGAGCCTGAACTGTTGTTCAAGTCCAAAATAAGTCTTTATCTCAAGGACAAGTTGATCCACAGATGATGGCATCCCTGACTTGAGGGTAAGTTTTCTTGCGTAATTTACACCAAGAACAACTCGCAGGTGGACAGGACATGACACTTACATGTCGTGTTTTTGTATGCTTTCTAATGTTTTCTCAAATGCAATCATCCTGATAGAGACTGCAGGTGAAATTTGGCACATATGGCTAAATCTGGCACCTTTACATGATGGACGTTGTTCATGTTAATGTGCATTGTCCCTTTTAAATAAAGAAATATCAACAGAGTATTAAGCTTTCATTCACAGCTGTTTAAGTCACATTCAGACCAACCTTAAACAATGATATGCCTTTTCAGGGTAACCATTCGCCTTACACCGACAGTGTAGTCACAGAGTGGATAAGCATCGAGCAGGTGTTCAACATCAACGAGGGCAACCTCTGTATTCGGAGATATGGTCAACTCATACGCTCTGAAGTGCTCATGATACCATGCACACAATACCCTTACAACAAAGCTCACACTGTTCTCAACAATGCATATTTGAATTATTTCAGCAAAATCAGGCAGACCACCAGTTGAGCCATAAGGAATGAGCATGCCAACCCTGTAGGAGATTCCTTTAAGGGTTGCGTGCTTTGCAAAATGTACCTCGTTAATAGTGGGGTATTTTTGCCTGAGGTGTAACACTACTTCCTGGTTCAGTACATCCACAGGAAGCATGGAAACACTTGAAACTTCCAATGTGGATTTAAGGTGGATATGCAATCATTTGCTGATGTTTGAATGCCAATGTGAGTGGTACATTCCTGAAGCAATTTGTGTGACGAGCAACTTGCTTGAAGAAACTGTGCTTTGCCTCAAACCTCATGGTCCATTGCCCAACTAAAGGTCCAAAACGTTCAATCATTTGAGGATAATGCTCAATATAGTGATGTTTTGGTAACAGTTTTGTAGGGAAAAGCTCCAAAAATCTATCTCTGTGTTCTACGATTTTACAGTCCAGGTAGGCAATAGTTTCTTGATTATGAAGAGGGGCGACAGAGAGTTCAACAATTTCTTTTAAATCAAGCAAAACATGCCAAGCAGGCTCTGCCTCTGGTATGAAGTCTCCAATTATAAATGGCAACAACCTCAACAGATTCCAATTTTCGTGGGCGTTTCCTCCAATGGTCTTGGAAGCAGCAAAAGTACGCGGTATGGTATGAGGTTTGTTAGTACTGTCCCCCCACTTGTATGGAAAGCTCAGGATAAGCTCATTTAAAGTGTTAAGAGATAGATATTTCTTGGAAATAAACAAACCAATGCAAAGGGCAATCTCAACTGGAACAACACCCTCAAATAAGTCGTGTGCAATGTCAGGAGGGTAGCCCCGAGAAACGTGAAAATAAGATAATCTTTTTGTAAAAACACACTCTCTCTTTACCCCACAACAGATGGTGGCATTCTCTCTTGCAAATGTAATGTGCTTGTGATGCAAGTCTTTTGTACGATTTTCAAATTAACCTGACTGAACCGTTTTAGTCTGAATGTCTGCTCTTGTACCTGTACAAAATCTGCAGAAGTAGACACCAGAAAAGCTTTCAATGAACCCTGCTATCCCGTGGGCTCCTAGGTTGTCTGCAATGACCGACTGGACAGTGCCTTTCACAGAGGCTCCAAGACCTGAAATAAAAACACCATGTGTCTCTAGAATGACCAAATCTTGTAAAAGGGGATCTAAAATGTGTTCATATCCGTACTCTTTCACATCAATAGTCTTGCATAATACAGCTAAGTAGATGGAAGAAAGAGCCGAGTGAGATCCAGGTGGTAAATTATTCAAAATCCAATACACACCACAAAGTTTATGAGTTTTTCTGGACGTACCTATGAGGTTGCACACCTCAAAGTCATCAACATATAGTGATAATGATAATTTCAAATCCTCCCCAGAAAAAAGGCCATTTTCTTTTGAGTAAATTCCATCTCTTATCGACTTATACTGCCCTAAACACAGTGTACTTTTCTGTGTCTCGTGTGTGTGAATTACACTTTTTAGTATGTCACTGTTACTTAACAGATGCTGCAAAGAACGTAATATAGGAATATACTGATATGTTCTTTTACTCTTAGGATCAAGGATGTACTCAACTGGATTTACCACACTGAAATATTCTTTGTAATACTTTTTTCTTTTGAAAGATGTAGCGAGGGGGCCGTCTTTTGCAAAGGCTTTGGTCAAGGGATTAGATTTACACACTTCTTGAGCAAGCTCTTTGACAATGGACTCATCAATTTCAATACAGTGGTTTATAAAAATGTCCGATAGGCCGTTAAAGGTTATCGGAACAGATGAGAAGCTTAACAAAAAGTGTAAACAAAACAAAAACAAAAATGTGTTTTATTTTCAGTAAAACAGAGGCAATTTTCTGTTCAATAACCTTGGGTAGATCTTCAGTATCAAAACAACCATGTGCATTACATTACATTACATTGCATTTAGCTGACGCTTTTATCCAAAGCGACTTACAATAAGTGCGTTCGACCAACAAAATACAAACTTGAAGAAAACAGAATCATATAAGTACATCAGGTTTCATAGAGCAAAAACATTTCAAGTGCTACTCAACTGGCTTTAGGTAAGCCAGTCCTTTATTAGTATATAAGTGCTTTGTTAATAGTTCTATGTGCATCTATACAAGTATCAGATTCTGCATCTGCAGCACCATCAATAACAGAATATGTCAGATTCAATGAATCCAACAACTACAGTAACAACCTCAGCTTTGAAATCACTTAAAATATGGGGATTATGTTTCCTGTATTTATGAGTATGAAATGTATTGTAGATGTTAAAAACACAATCTTTAAACATGCATGTTACAGTTTCATTTCTCCGTAGATGTTCATTTACATGACTGAAATAAGCTTGTTCATTTGAAAGCTCCGGACAAGCACACAACTGACATGAAAATGTAGACAACTCAGATGGCTTTGGAGATGTTTGGGTTTTATGACTACGGTATATATGACTCAAAAGACTGTTCCACAATCTAAATGTGCAGGGGCAATTAGTGTATGGGCAAGGATCCCGGAACCTGTTCCCATGATGTTTTAATTTGCCATGTTTAAGCAGCTCGTATCTACTTGCTACAGACTTTCCACACACCTTACATTGCCACACGCCCATTCACATATTACACCTCAAAAACTTCTCAATGCTATCAAGTATAAGAAATGAAATTATTGCATCACGTTCAAATTACTTACCTATATAGAGGTTGCCCATCCACAATGTTGATTTAGCTCCTAGATCTATAACAAAAATAGCACACGGTTAGTTTCCAAAGGTGAGGAATAAGCTATTCCTTGGCATTGTAGAACAATGCAGCAAACTAGCCAGATATTGAAATATTGTGTAAATTAATAAGGCCTCTGCTGGATTTCTGTAATGTAGAGCAGCAGCTTGATTTAAAAATGATGCTACTTGGTAGAAAATGTCGGTTTTTAATCACTAATTAATTAGTATTATGTCATATTTGATTATTCACACCAACCCTAGTATGGAGGACAACAACATGAAAAACATCAATAAATCAATCAAATAATCGCTAAATGAAATGAATGCTCAAATAACTATAAGAGGGAATAGGGAAATAATTAATAGTATAAATAATTGCAGGAGTAAATAAATACTTGAGAGAATGAAGACAAATTGGAAGAAAAATAATAAATACTAAATTAATAGTAAAATAAAGCATAAATACAAGAGTAATTCATGAATATATACATAAATCAAGTACATAAATGCATGAATAGAAGTTGGTAAATTAAGAGGGCTCCAATATGTCTTAAATGTATTTATTTTCATCCATGTATTTATGCATTTCTTTTTTCTTTCATATCCTAACTCTACTCTCTTTCTGTCTGGCTCGAGCTACAGCTATAGCTAAGCCTTATGTCATGGACAGGGTATATGCAGGAATCCTGAAGTCAAATGTAATACCTTTTAAGACCTTTTTTAAGACCCTTTCCATACATTTCAAGACCTCATCGCAACTTCGAGTTCTAACCGGTTACATTGGCGACACACTTTACCTCACATTTACTATATTGATTGTAAGATAGCACAACTAAACAGAGTGCAGACAGACTACTGAAGCTTCCTCTCCACATGAACTTCAACCTCTCTGTGAAGGTCAGGTTTAATGCAGTATGCTGCTTTGTTGCTTCTGTACTCTGTGCTCTTTCATTCCTTTAAAACTCCTCAGAAACCATTAGAAACCAGTATTTGACCAATAAACAAAACAATTGACAAAACTTTGAACTATGAAATATATTAAACTTTGGTGAGCTTCAGCGGGGTAATGCCATATAGGAGCTCCCTCACAAATACCCAGGGGTTCAATTGGGCTGGGGCTGTCCGGGGCTAAGCCCGGCACATAGGACGATGCTCTGACGTCATCACCCTCACACATTTGTCATATGTTTACAAAAAACGATATATATGTTAAGACTTTTCTCGACTTTTTCTCATTCTTAATACCTTACTTTAAAATAGCAGATCTCTGGGACTGGATATAGTTTGGCTTAGACCCCAGCACCACGAGGACGCATACAGTAAAACGCATACGCAAACGCAAAAAAGGCTTCCGTTCATACGCATTCGTTTCATTAATGTGTCTGTTCACACTAGACCGCTGGAAATGCTGGAAATGCTGTAGTACATATGCCAGGCCTGTAAGTGGCGCTGCTGCCGCCACAAAATACACCAAAAGCAGCGAAGAAGACCCCGGAGCATGGTTGTCATGGTTGCCCTTCTGTTTATTCTCCGCGGTGGACGGCGTGTTCTCCTGCTGTATATCTCTCAGGTAGTCCACCAGCAGATAAACCCCCCCCCCCCCCCCCCACAGAGTGGAGCAAGGCAACGAAACTTAAAATAAGAAGCAGCATTTTATGGCACGCTATGCATGGGGCCACATTGAGGGGGTTTCCCGACATGTTGTTTCAGTAAATTAAAGGGTGTTTCATGTTGTCGTTGCTGTGGACCTTCTTAATACCTTGCAAAATGCCGTTTAATACTTTTTAATACTTTTTAATAGCCTTAATTTACGCTAAATTGATTTATCAACTTTTAATACTTTTTTAAAACCCCGTGGACACCCTGATGGACTAACGAAGAGTGGAGTTGAAATACGGCACGAAAAGAACTCCAATGTAACTTGAATTACTAACTCTCACGAATTCCCGGGTGTATCTGTGCTGCGATCACCGCATTGAGACAGACCGGAAGTACGGTGGCTAAGGCTAAGCTACTACTGTAATTATTGACGCAACCTAAGCGACAGAAACATACATAGCCCTCCTAATAGGGCATTCGGGCTTATGTTTGGAGGGCAACAAAGCACAAAAGGTGCTGCTGGCTCTGGTTCATGCTTAGTACAAGCAGCACCCAACTAGCTAGGCCTCGTTTCGCTAGCTAGGCCTCGTTTCGCTAGCTAGCCAGCCAGCATTGTGGCGCGAACCTAACTGCACGACGAATATACACATGCAGACAATTCTATTCGTATAGCATAAACACGTTAAAATAACTGTTCATCTTCAATAACGTATGGTTAAGCAGCGGAATATTAAACAATTAGACTTACCTAAAGTCCGTCGATCGACGGTGTAGGTTGAAACCAAACGCCAAGTCAAGCGGGTAGCACATAGAAAACACCAAGTCTACGTCCAGTGTGAACAGTCAACGTCAGTAACGTCATGCTTTGCGCATGCGCGTTACCTCCCTTCAGGGTCTGCCTCCCCTTTATGGGATTTAATAGAATAAACTGTACTAATTGTCTTACATTCAGTTTATATTCAACATATTCACGTTGTGTTTAATTGCTTGAACAAATCCACTTTATATTTTACAGATTTCAGTTATATTATATCTGAAAATATTGCTTCATATTTATGTGGACCAAGAATCAGTTTTTTGAGTGTATGAAGTACTGAGATGTGAAGCATTTCTTACCTTACGGGCTGACTGCAGAGATCTATGGATGAAATGAGAGATTAACACAGGGACATGATGAGAATGCCGGAGTCATTGCCGGGCTTAAGTGCTAATACATCGTGGGATGCAGACTCTGCGGTCGACTGCCGTATCAGTGCCGGGCGTTGCAGGATTAAACATGACGCAGATCCATTGGCCGCAACCTGCACTTGCAGGGTTAAACATAGCGCAGACCTACTGGCCGCAACCTGCACTGGCAGGGTTAAACATAACTCAGACCCACTGGCCGCAACCTGCACGCGCAGGGTTAAACCTAACGCGGACCCGGAGGTCACAACCTGACGTGCAGGGTTAAACATGAACACGGACCCGGAGGTCACAACCTGACGTGCAGGGTTAAACATGAACACGGACCCGGAGGTCACAACCTGACGTGCAGGGTTAAACAGAACACAGACCCGGAGGTCACAGCCTGACGTGCAGGGTTAACATGAACACAGTGACACGTATACATGCTGACGTGCTATGAAACCACCACCAGTTATAGGCATAATTACCATGTTTTCGTGTTTGAGAGACCTTGGATAGCCAGCACGCACTGATGTCCGGGCGAATGTGGGATATGAAGGCGAAGGAGGACCGCCGTCCGAGTTGCAGGGATGAGGGAGAAATGCCTTGATTGGCAGCAGAGGTGGCTGCGCCTGTCTGAACGAAAGCCCTGATATGCTATTAAGACGCCACCACCAGTTATGCATATTTACCATAGGTAAGCTGAAGAGATCTTGGATTGGCAGCACGAGCCGATGTCCAGACGAAGAGGGAGATGTAGACAAGTAATGCACGAGAGCTGTTAGCTGGAGTACAGTGATGCATGAATATCATAACCTGGATTAACACGGGCCGTGTGAGCATGAACCCGAGAATATGAATGAAGTGCAGGATACACGCAGAAAAAAAAACATACACTTAGTTAAATACTGAGACATGACCCGTGATATAGTCTAGCTTAATTAGCAGTTAAGTGCGCCAGGATGAGTCATAGATGCTGATAAACTGATTGAGTGATTAAGACCGTCTTCTATCATCTGAAATGAGGATGATGGAGGGACGCTAGTGTTAGATCCAACGAGTGTGATAATAATGTGTAAGCAATAGTGGAAATCTGAGTGTGCCGCTATGGCAGAAGATCTCATGCAGATATTCCCCCCAAAACAGAGGATGTGCAGTGCACGTCCTTAAAGTCGGGGGAAAACGCGGTCGTCGTGAGGCCGGCGGATGCCACGTCCAGGAAACGGGAGATGATGGCGTGCCGAAGATTATCTGCATGCAAAGTACGGTTGCCCATTGAGGAAGAGCAACTGTCGTTGGAGATGTTTGCTGTATACGCCTTGACGTTTATGTGGATGCACGCAGTTTGGTTAGAGGAACGTTAATACCTTGAGCTTGATGTGATGCCTAGGAACTCCGGGTGTGTGACTGGGCCTATAGTTCCTCATGATTAGGGACGCTGTGCTCCTGGAGGAGTCTCTTCTTGTTTCTTCTTCTCTCTTCTTTCTTCTTCTCTTTTCCCAGTTGAGCGGAGTTATAGGTTAGTAATGTTGTATTTGAACACTAGGTGGCGTAAAGGGAACGCATGAGGGGATCTCCCTGAGCAGTGGGTGATGCACTGGGGAAAGACAACTATTAATATTATTTACCCGAATAGCCGGTGCACGTGTAGTTTCTCCTTACTTGACTCCCGCTTGAGGCTGAAAGAGTTGCTTTGAAGAGCCAGCCTTGGCCTGCACGCTTAAGATTACATTATCTCCGTGCGTAGAAAGGAGGAACATTGCCCTGAGCAATACCAGTCATGTAAGTAGCTTACGCTAAAGCGAAAGAGTTGTAACGAGCAGTAGCGCTTGAACAAAGTGACTAGAACGCGACCGCACCTTGAAACAATTATACAAGTCGGGCACTAAGAATCTGTTATTGTGTAGGAAACGGTTTAATGCCGCAATGATAGTGACAGTAGTCAAGATGAATGATTAGCTCGGTTGCTAAGCAACATCACCTGTAGGATGCTAGAGAACGTTAATGACGGTGTTGTGATGCCGACGGCGTAAATCCATACTGAAACGCGTCGCTAAGAGATGGGAAATAATTATCGGCTGCTTATGTGACAGTCGGACAGTGAGTGCTTAACGGCGACCACTGGCGTGTGAGTTAACAATGGAATAAACTCCGGTGCACGCGCACTGCAGCGGCGTTAATGCCGCTGAACCACATGATAACCGATGCATCACGGCGTTCTAGAAAAAGTATAGTTTGAAGTAGTTCTGATTGAATCTGGCATTAGTAATGCGTTACATTACTTCGTACGCAAAGTAATACGTTACTGAAACTCCATACTGTAACACGTTACACCCAATACTCACCTTAACCCTGAACTAAAGGTAGCAATGCATATTGTTGAACTTCCTGTCGGCTCCCAGACCGTAGTCGAGGAAACAAGCGGGAATGACTCTCTGTCGTCTCCCAGGGCAGAAGCAACACGCTTTGGGTTCAATAACCCACTTATCGGAATTACTGGAGAGAGGCGAGCTCTTCTTGGGAGGTCGTTGCATTTATTTAGCTCTTCTGTTTCACAAGATAGATTCGCAAGATCACAGACCTATCCTTTTCTACTGCCTCGTTTTACTTTTAGAAAACATATATCCCGCTCGCTCGCTCTGCCATACCCGCGCACACATGCACGCGCCACACCCCTCTCTTAAAGGGGTAGCGATCTCACTCTGCATGACCCTAATGTCATACCAATATAATGAACATCTCGTGAATTTGTTGCAACTGCCTCTTGCCAGCGCTACCCTGACGCCTGTTTTAAAGGTGAGGCGCAGGAAAAGAGGCGAGAGCCTGGGCTGTGCAATGGACCTGCTAGCCGCCTATGACGCACTTAGTATCCAGTAGTGACTACTGAGCCGTGAGGAGAAGTAGCTTCAATGGGATGTAGCTTAAGGCCTGCCTGCCTGCAGGAGGTGTTGTGGTTGAAGCCAGAAATGGGTAAAGCTTTGCATGCGATGAGGACCCGTTCCGCGTGAAGCCGGAAGCGCCGCATTTGAGCGGCCCTGATGCCAGTGATGCCCTCTCGAGAGACTGAAGGCGTGCGTCAATTGTTTGCGTGAAGTAGGCCATTTCCATTAAGCCGGAGAAACTTCCGTGGAGTCCGATTTCCTTGTCTTTTCCTCCGGTGTCCGGGTTTGCAGGGCGGCCGGCTGGAACCGCTAGCTGACTGGGGTAATATATAATATATATGCCTGGAGCTGGGACGAAGCCCTGCTGCTGCATGCGCGTTGACACCTGAAATGACGACTGACGGAGAGGGAAGAGCAGATTTAAAGGGGTTAGTGGGTGCGATGATTGGCTAGCCGGGGAGTAACGCCCCTGATCACTTAATGAGAGAGGAGAGAGTATTGAAGTAACGTGTAACACCAGAGGATATTGGTCTTCCTGATTGAACTTGCGCTGAGCTACATTTGTGAATTTAAAAGATAATTTTGCAAGTAAAAAAATAAAAATGTGTCGTAAAACTGTGAAGTAACACATTTGTTTGTGTGAAACGCTCAATGAACTACATCTCTGGTCTCGCAGAACAACACACGTCACCAAGATTGCCGTCACTACTGTCTTGTCAACAAAACGATTGACTACCCTCACTATCACCACAATGAAACACGTCCAGAAGAATGTCATGCAAAGCTGCCTGCCTGCCTTCCTTTGATTCTCTCTGAACTGCCTGGTCTTTTTAATGTTTAATGTCAACCATTTGTGCAGATAGCATGAAGTAGAAAAGATCGGCGATCGCCGATGCTAGCGTTAGCATTTCTCCCCCGGGCTTAAATTGTGTATTATAGAATGATCATACCGGTGACAGTACTCTTCAAAGGGTTCACAAAATATGACTACTGCTCTTACTGTTTAACATTTTGGGTTACTTAATGTTACTTCATATTAAGAATAATAAAAATGACAAGGCTGTAATGCTAACTAACATGCTAACTACTAGCTAGGTAGCTAACTTGATCCAGCCACTCCTGGTCCTTTCATCAGACGGGAAGCGAAAGAACGAGCAAGACCCATTGCTGGTATGATAACAACCTGGTACTAAGCACACAGGCATCTTGTTAAAGTTATCTTATCTTAGCCAGCGCCAGATAGATTCTATCTATATGGCGCTGATCTTAGCTATCTCTTAGTGGAGGAAAACAATTGTGACATCACTTACGTGACTCTGGGATTTGTAGTCTTTCTAGTTGTGTATTTTTCAGAGTGTTATATTTCAACAGTTTTACAACAAACTGTGACTTTTTTGACATGGAAATTATTTTTTAAGATTTACAAACATCATATGTGTAATTTGTGGCACAATTCAAACGGGATCGAAAGATACGTTTTCTCTCTCCATTGACTTCAATACATTATTTTTCCGAAATAATGTCCCATGGACCGGAAGTAGATAGGCGTGACTTCGCCACTCTATAGTTTCATGTTTTGTTAATAAGTGTTATTATGGTAGAATTACTATTCTTGTGGTACTACTGCCTTATTATGCCCATATTGAGCAGAGCATATTAAGACCAAAACTCATGTACAACAACTTCCTTACTTGCAATAAATAAGCACCAATTAGAGGGTTATTGAGGAAAAACTCTCAACTAATGGCTTATTACTTGTAGAATATGGTCATGTAGAACAAGGCATTAATAAGTGTTTTATAATGACTAATAAAGAGCCAATATACTGCTAATATGCATGTTAATTAACAACTAGTTGATGGTGAATTTGTGTACCTTAATATAAAGTGTTACCGAAATGCAAAATACTTCTAAGTTTGTCGTTAATTATTTTTGTTGCTGTGCTTGTGTGTGTGTTTGGATGCAGTCAGACTTTCCAGGTGAGGATCATTGATGATGAAGAATATGAAAAACATGAGAACTTCTTCATAGTTCTGGAGGAGCCGCGCTGGCTGAAGAGAGGGATCTCAGGTATGTCCCTGCAGGATGTTCATTTGATCTCAAGGTCAAACTTGACTTACCACAAACAAATCAAGAGGAGTAAACAGGAAGTCGTCATGGGAAATGACCTGGACAAAGACAAATACTATAGCTTTTCAGAAAGTCTCTTTCCATTGCAAACAAATGTGTATAAAACTGCAAATATATAATTAAAAAGACATTCCTTTAAAGCAGTTTTCTTCAGCATGAAAGTAATCCAATATCAGTTGTATGTACATCCCTGGGCACATGACAACATGAACAGTTAAGTTACAGAATAGCAAATTGGGCATACTTTTTAATCATTACAATTTGCCAAAATGTAAACCAATGGCACAAAGATTGTAGCCCACAGACAACTCATTGTTTTCAGAATACTTCCTAAAACCCCTAAATTATGATAACTGTAGCTTCAAAATGTAGACGGTGAACGGTCTGCAAAGTCACAAACTATGGAGTCAGATTTGGGTCAATATTGTAGCGCACAAAACAAGCTACTCACGAGCGGAAAATGTGCTTTTACACGTGCATGAAATGACCCTCGCGCGCAAATTAATTGATATATATATATATATTAGCTGTACACTTTACGAATATAATAGTTTTTCATGGAAAACTTTACCATTCAATTTCGTCCAACTGATCTTGCTGCTGTCACTCCTCGGCTCTTGGTAGTTCAGGCATTTATCAAACCTGGCAACTCCGGGCTTCCTGGCAGCTGTCAATCAAAGTCCAGTAGCTCCGCCCCAAAGTGTGAGAAACTTTTCACGCGCGCGTAGCCAGACTCCGCGAGCGAGTGAGGCTGACATTTCCGCGAGCGAGCAAGAGGGCTGTCTCTCTCACGAGCAAGCGCATAGCGCGGGGGTTTAATCTGCGCGCGAGGGTCATTTTATGCACGTGTAAAAGCACATTTTCCGCTCGTGAGTAGCTTGTTTTACGCGCTACAATATTGACCCAAATCTGACTCCATACAAACCCTCAAAGTACACCCTGTAGCGAATAAAGACTCATCAGAACAGAGTGGGCGAGCTGACCAATCAGAGCACAGTGGGCTCACAGGGAGGGGGGGCAGGAGCTCCAACAAGCCGTTTAGGACAGAGAGTGAATACACATACTATGCACAGATGCTGTATGAGAAACCAATGTGAGTTTGGAACATTGAACAATGTAAATCTATTCTAGTAGACCTCAACAATGGAATTATGATCAGTATAAATGGCCATGTCATGGGACCTTTAACAAGAGTGCTTACTTTACAATGTAATGTAATGTTTCATTGCTCATAGTAGCACCTTCTGAGTAACAAGATGACAGTTGTCCAAGTTTAAATTCTTGCTCTTTTAGTTTGTCTGTTGTGGTGTGCTGCAGCATGTGGGTTTCCTTTTGTCTTTTATTCGGTTTGTTTAGCTTTTTAGCTGCTTCAATTACAAACACACTCACACACACCTGAACCTCCTCCTTTCTTCTTTGTTGTGTTTCGGAAAAAAAGTCACAGATGAAGAGAGACGAGTGTTTATTTGGATTTTTGAAAGCTTGTCTTGAAGTCAGAGGGATTAAAAAACCCAGCTGTCGGACAGAGGCTCACTCTGAGAGTGACGCTGCAGCTCAGTGATCACACAGGAAGTCTCTAAATAGTGTCTGTGAGTTTGCACTTTGATCACAACATGTGGAGTGGAGTTTGATGTATTATTAGATGTTCCTGTAAGGCAGAATGTGTGCTATTACTAACTGCCCCCCCCCCCCTCTCTGTCCTCTCCACAGCGCTGCTGCTCAGCCAAGGTAAGAGCATCTGATATTCCTCGTGCTGCAGAGTGAAGCTCCTGGCTTCATTTCATTTGTCAGGAAATCTCAGTAGGGCTGAGGATAATAGTTACAAGTCAAACATTCTTCAGCTCTCTTGTTTAGTCCGACCAACAGTCTTTATTAGAGCTTGATTAACCGAGAAAAGCACAACATCCTCATACCTGGAAAACAAGGAGCAAGGACATTTTTGCAATTTGTTCTTAAAATATGACAAACAATTATTCAGTTTATCAATATATTTGCTGAATATCAAACTAATTGTTTCAGATGATAATCTGAGGCTGAGCCCAGTATTAAAACGGCTTCACATTATCACAACATTATCATCACCCTAACCTCCGCTGAAGTATTAGTGAGCTGTAGTCTGACTCATCACAGCATCAACACGTTCAGAAAGAGAAGATACAAAAGGCACTTTCACACCGGAGTACTTTTCCCCCCGAACTAGGCCGATAGGGGGGGGGGGGGATTTGGTTTGACACCAAAAATCTAAATCAAATCAAGTTTTATTTATATAGCACATTTTTTAAATGATTTTTGGTTGAGCCAAAGTGCTGTACATACAGTATACAAAAATACTTTGCAATACGGACACTTTATAACAAATACAACAGCACAGTTTGTGCAGAATATCAGTATAGGAAAAACGACACCCTCTGTCCTTAGACCCTCACATCGTACAAGGAAAAACCTCCACAGTTTAAAGGGAAAAATGGGAGAAACCTCAGGGAGAGCAACAGAGGAGAGATCCCTCTCCCAGGACGGACAGACGTGCAATAGATGCCGTGTGTAAATCGTAGAGATTATACATTTCACAGCGTAGGTAGGTAGACCAAATGTTTGGAAATGTATGTGTCTATAATAAGAAGATGAATCCACGAGGATGTCAGCAATGTTGTGGGAGCCATCAGGGAAGTAATATGATGACAGTCAGGCAGGACCGCAGAGACAGGTTCAGCCACGACTCAAAGTCCAGGACTCAATCCAGGACTCAGGATAGAGGATCCAGGACACAGGACCACAGCAACAGGATCAACCACAACTCAGGATCCCGGCGTAGATATCGACACAAAAAAAAGAAATTTCGGAGAAGCTGGGTTAATCGGAACATGAGACTACACAGGTACAGATAGACAGAAGGAAGAAGTAAGGTGCCCCCCCCCCCCCCAACAGTCCAAGCCTATAGCAGCTAAACTAACGTGTTTACATACAGTACATGCACTCCCTTAGGATAGGTTGAGGGAAAAGGGTAGCAAGTAAGAAGTAAGAAACAGAAGTGGAATACGGTCGTAACACTCCCCGGCCGGAATAGGCCACTCTGCAACCTGTTACCCTCTAATAGAACCTTGAGAGGTCAGAGAGGGGAAAGGTGTTGGATAAAGAGAACATAGAATGAATAGATTACAGGATTAGAGAGTATGAGAAGTAGAGAGAGGAAAGATTTAGAAGAATGAGAAGTAGTAATAACCTTAGTTTTAAATATAAGATCCAAGCTTTTAGGATTTAAGTGAAAGAGCAAGAACCAAAATGTAGGTAAAGAGGCACAGCGTATCTACGTCAATGCACTCTTAGTAGATTATTCTATCAACTGTAAGCTTTATCAAAAGAAGTTTTAAGCGTAATCTTAAAAACGGAGAGGCTGTCTGCCGCCCGAACACAAACTAGAAGCTGATTCCACAAAAGTGGAGCTTGATAAGAAAAGGCTTGAAGGCCAGAGAGAAGAAGTGAGTTTTAAGTGTTGATTTAAAAAACCCTAATGTCGGGGCCAACCTCACATGGAGGGGCAGAGTGTTCCAGAGCCTGGGGTCCAAAAATGATGACCTCAGTCTTGCTCTCGTTGAGGTTGAGGAAATGTTGGCTCAGCCAGGATTTGATCTCTGTTGAACAGTTCATCAACTGCTGTAGTGAGTTGGCATTTTGATTGAAAGGCAGATAGATCTGTACATCATCGGCGTAACAATGGAAGGGGATATTGTGTTTTGTAAGAATTGAACCTAGGGGCAGTATGTACAGTAGAAAAAGGATGGGGGCCAGGATAGAGCCTTGGGGAACCCCACAGGTAAGAGGGGCTTTTGCAGAGGAGAAGGCACCTAGCTGCACTAAGAAGCTTCGGTCTGTCAGGTAGGACCTGAACCATGCAAGGGCAGAGCCTGTGATTCCTGCGGACTGTTCAAGACAATGTATGTGTGTCGGTTAAGAGGAAAAGGAGCTTGGTTTTTTTGTTATTATTACTATCGGGGAATGTACAACTAAACCATGGACCGCCCAGCAGCAGTAGTAGTCAGATAGCTACTCCTGCTGATTTTAATTCTAGATCTGGGTTGGGATTCATTCACTTAAATGTGCGCAGTCTGTTACCTAAGTTAGATTTTGTCCGCATTTGGGCGAGCTCGACTGATAATGATGTCATTGTCTTATCAGAAACGTGGCTGGATAAATCTATTTTGGCCTCTGACATCTACTTATATGGTTATAGTGTATATCGTACCGGCTGTCCTAAAAAAGGTGGTGGCGTTGCCATTTATGTGAAAAATAGGTTTTGTGTAACCAAGATGGTTTCCAAATCTATTAGTAAACAACTAGAATTTTTAGCTTTAAATATCAAAGTAGCAAAGGGTCAACAGGTCATGGTGGTGGGCTGCTACAGACCCCCCTCAGCTGTCAAGGACTCTTTATCTTCTTTGGCAAAACTTTTATCTCAACTTGACTACAAGGAAATAGTGCTGCTTGGTGATTTTAATTGGGACTGGTTAACTTCTGTGTCAGAGGATTTTAAAAACCTTTGTATCTCTCTGAATGTTACTCAGATTATAGACAGTCCTACTCGCCCTAACATTAAGTCCCCAAATAAATCCTCCCTAATTGATCTCATTTTAACTAATGTTCCCCATAAATACTCATCTGAGGGAGTATTTGCAAATGATCTGAGTGATCACTGTGTTGTAGCCACAATTAGGGACACTAAGGTCCTAAAGGGTAAACCTCGCATTATCAGTAAGAGAGACAAAAAGCATTTTGTGGAGCAGGGTTTTGTACATGATCTGTTTGGGTTTGATTGGGGTAAAATCGATCTGTGTGCTGATGTAGAAACTGCATGGTCTTATTTTTATCCTGGTTTTATGGAAATTATAGATAGACATGCACCCCTGCGTACATTTAGAGTGAAGGGACGAGACAATCCTTGGTTTTCTGCTGAATTATCTAGTCTCCTACATGAGAGAAACAAGGCCTGGGCAAAGGCTAGGAAATCAGGCTCAGAGGTAGAATGGCTATGCTTTAAGCAGCTAAGAAATAGCTTCACATCGCAAATCAAAAGTGCTAAGTCTAAGTAGTATCTGTCAGTTACCACAAAGAACCTAAATAATCCTGGAAAAAATTTGGAAAGCCATAAAATCGATATCCACCGGTGATATCCGTAATGAGATACCTCCGTGCATTACCACAGCATCTGGCACTATATCGGACAGGGCCACTATGTTAAATTGCTTTAATGAGCATTTTGTGTCCTGTGGCTCTCTGTTTGATTCTGTCACTAACTCTGCTTCTGTGAACACCACAGTCTGTGACTCTGAAACATGTGTTTTGGAAAACCCTTTTAGTTTTACTCCTTTTACTGTTGATGTTGTTCGTGAAGCTTTAACCAAGTTAGATCCTAAGAAACCGGCTGGCTCGGACAACGTAGAGCCTTTCTTTTTAAAGATAGCTGCAGATTTTATTGCTCCACCTCTCACTACTCTTTTTAACCTCTCCCTCAGCTCAAACACAATTCCAAAATTGTGGAAGTCAGCGTATGTCCTGCCTCTACTAAAAGGTGGGGAGGCCACTTTATTAAATAATTATAGGCCCATCTCTAAATTATCAGTTCTGGCTAAGGTTCTTGAACGCCTAGTGAGTGGTAAAGGTGTTTTTATGTACAAATGACATCCTGTCTCAACATCAGTCAGGCTTCAGAAAGCAACACAGCACCATCACTGCGACAATGAAAGTGGTGAATGATGTGGCGAGTTTTTTAGATAATAAGCAGAGTTGTGCAACTCTATTTATTGACCTGTCCAAAGCGTTTGATACCGTCGATCATCGCATCTTAAAGCAGAGGCTACTCAGTATTGGCACATCCAGCCATGCAGTAGGGTGGTTTGTGAACTACCTCTCTGAAAGGTCCCAATGTGTTCATTTTGATGGGCTGTCTTCTGAGTGGTTAAACATTACTAATGGTGTTCCTCAAAGTTCTGTTTTAGGTCCACTTTTATTCTCCATCTGCATCAATAGTTTAGGTGAAAATGTCGATGGAGCAACCTTGTATTTTTATGCGGATGATACCGTGATGTACTGTGCAGTTCCCTCCATTCAGGAGGCTGGTGTTGAATTGCAAGCTGTTTTTAACATTATTCAGACTCAGCTCTCTTAACTAAAGCTTATTTTAAATGTTGATAAAACCAAGGTAATGCTCTTTTCAAAAGCTAAAAAGACACCAGAGCCTGTTTTAGATATTGTAACTACGCAAGGAATACAAATTGTGGTTACCTGTTACAAATACCTTGGTATCTGGCTTGATGATTGTCTCACTTTTAAACATCATGTAAATAACCTGCTTAAAAAACTGAGGGTTAGGCTAGGTTTCTTCTACAGGAACAAGTCCTGTTTCTCGCTTGAAGCCAGGAAAAGGCTAGTCACTGTGACCTTTTTACCTGTGCTGGACTATGGTGATTTGATCTATATGAATGTACCTGCCAATTGCCTGGTCAAGTTAGATGCTGCGTATCACAGCGCACTGAGATTTGTGACAAACTGTAAAGCATTAACCCATCACTGTACCCTGTATGCAAGGGCTGGTTTGCCTTCGCCAACTGTACGGAGGCTCAGTCACTGGTACATTTTTATATATAAAGCCATGTTAGGGAAACTTCCATCCTACATCTGCTCCCTGATCTCACGGCGAATTGTAAGTGGCTACTGCCTGAGATCGCATGCTGTAGTTTTATTAAATGTGCCAATTGCTAGGACTGTCTTAGGGAAGATAGCTTTTAGATGCGCAGCTCCTCTGTCTTGGAATAGTCTACAATTTAAATGGAAACTGAGCAATCTGGTGCCACTAAATGTTTTTAAAGCTCTGTTGGATGCTACTCAATCGGAAGCTGTTGGTGCCTGCTCATGTGGATAGTTATTGTAATTGTAATCCCTGTAATGATGCTGTAAGATGTCCTTTTTGTTGTTCTGTTTATGTTTTTATGTTTCATGTGGAACCTACTTGAGCAGGTCTCCCTTGAAAAAGAGATCAATGATCTCAATGGGATACACCTGGGTCTAACAGCACCAGGACAGCTGGGCTGCCTGAGTCGGCGGCTAGGAGCAGATCATTAAAAACTCTTAAAAGGGCTGTTTCAGTACTGTGCATGGGTTTGAAGCTAGACTGAAACTTTTCCTGGATTCCATGTGTGGTTAAGAAAGACTGCAGCTGGATGTAGACTACTCGCTCCAGGGCTTTAGATAAAAAGGGTAGCTGGGAGATGGGCCTAAAATTTGCGAGAATGGAGGAGTCGAGATTTTGCTTTTTAAGTAGTGGCTTGACCACGGCATGTTTGAAGGCAGCTGGGACACATCCTGAGCTAAGAGAGGTGTTTATAAGCAATAAAACACTTGCACCAACTGATTCAAAAACATCTCTGAGAAGGCGAGAGGGAATGCTGTCTGAGGTGCAGTTTGTCGGCCGCAGGTGCTTGACCACATCCGAGAGAGAAGAGAGGGATACAGGCTCAAAGTGGTCGAGGACAGCAGGGCACAGAAAAGGAGCAGGATCTGGGGTAGCACTAGTATAGGCTAGCCTAAGCGCAGATACTTTTTCGATAAAAAATGTAAGAAATGTATCGCAGAGAGTAGTCGATGGCACAATAGAAGAAACATCACAGGGATTAACGATCGAGTTGAGGATATTAAAAAGAACCTGAGGTTTATGGCTGTTTTTGGAGATTAACCTCTGTTAATCTCCAAAAACAGCCATAAACCTCAAGTTCTTTTTTTTCCTCATCTCTCACCAATTCCAATTAAGGTTCCAGTGGGGACCTTTCTCCCTGCCCGTGCCTCTCCACCTCTGTTTCTTACTTCTTACTTGCTACCCTTTTCCCTCAACCTATCCTAAGGGAGTGCATGTATGTAGACACGTTAGTTTAGCTGCTATAGGCTTGGATTGTTGGGGGGGGGGACCTACTTCGTCTTTCTGTCTGTTTGTACCTGTGTACTCTCATGTTCCGAATAACCCAGCTTCCCCCAAATCTCTTTTTTTTGTGTCTATATATACGCCGGGATCCTGAGTCGAGGCTAATCCTCTTGCTGTAGTCGTGTTTCCTGGATCTGAGTCCTGGACTTCGAGTCGTGGCTGAACCTGTCTCTGTGGTCCTGCCTGACTCTCATCATACTACTTCCCTGATGGCTCCCACAGGATTGTTAACATCCTCGTGGATTCATCTTCTTATTATAGACATATGCATTTCCAAACATTTGGTCTTTCCAAACATTTGGTCTACCTACGCTGTAAAATGTATAATCTCTTCCATTTACACACGGCATCTATTGCACGTCTGTCCGTCCTGGGAGAGGGATCCCTCCTCTGTTGCTCTCCCTGAGGTTTATCCCATGTTCCCCTTTAAACTGTGGGTTTTGTCTGGAAGATTTTCCTTGTACGATGTGAGGGTCTAAGGACAGAGGGTGTCGTATTGTCATACTGATATTCTGTACAAACTGTGAAGTCCACTGAGACAAATGTAACATTTGTGATATTGGGCTATATAAATAAACTGATTGATTGATTGATTGACTGTGTCGGCACGCCGCTCCCTCAGCTCTCTGCCTTTAGCTATCCTGCTATCCTATGTATGTCAAAATGTCTCTGCTCGTCTATGATCGCCAAGCTCTCCTCCACCTCAGATCCTCATTGGAGTTTATACTGCTGCCCAAACCTACATCTGGCAACCATAAATCGACTCCCCCCCCCCTTCTACTGTCGGATATTCCCACCTACCTGCGCAGGGTGGGTGGAGGGGGGTCTGGAGGACGGGTCTCGGGCGGACGGCCCGGGGGCAAGGCAGAGACCAAGGATGGGGTCTCGGGCGGACGGCCCGGGGGCAAGGCAGAGTTCAAAAAGGGGCAAAGGCCACAGCGGGCGAACTCAGGCGGCCGAGCATGAGGGCGAAATCAGCGGCAGGAAGAGTCAGGGGGCCGGGCCCGAGGACGAAGACCGCGGCACTCAGGGGGCCGGACTCGAGGGTGAAAACCGCGGCTCTCGGGGGGCCGAGCTCGAGGGTGAAGACCGCGGCTCTAAGGGGGCCGGGCTCTAAGGGGGCCGGGCTCGAGGGCGAAGACCGCGGCTCTCAGGGGGCCGGGCTCGAGGGCGAAGACCAGACAGCTCTGGAGGCCGGGCAGGACCCGGTGTCGGCCGAACAGGAACCGGAGCCAGTGGGACAGGCTTCGGCAGGATCCCCCATGGAAGAGGACCAGGAGTTGGCAGGACCCCCGGCGAGACAGGTGATAGTGGGGCCTCCAACGGAACAGGACAAGGGGTTGGCAGGACCCCCGGCAGAAGAGTTGTCGGCGGGACCCCCAGAGGAACAAGACATAGGATTGGCAGGACCCCCAGCAGGAGAGTAGTCGGCGGGACCTCCAACGGCACAGGACACAGGGTTGGCAAGACCCCCGGCAGGAGAGTAGTCGGCGGGACCTCCAACGGGACAGGACATAAGGTTGGCAGGACCCCCGGCAGAAGAGTAGTCGGCGGGACCTCCAACGGCACAGGACATGGAGTTGGCAGACCCCCCGACAGAAGAGTAGTCTGCGGGACCTCCAACGGGACAGGACATGGAGTTGGCAGGACCTCCAGCGGAACCTCCAACGACACTTGAGTAGGTACTTGAGAGGGAACTTGAGAGGAGACTTGAGAGTTGACTTGAGAGGGGACTCGATAGGGAACTCGAGAGGAGACTCGAGAGAGGGCTTGAGAAGGAACTCGAGAG
This sequence comes from Harpagifer antarcticus, assembly GCA_902827135.1. Lineage (NCBI taxonomy): Eukaryota > Metazoa > Chordata > Actinopteri > Perciformes > Harpagiferidae > Harpagifer > Harpagifer antarcticus. The sequence goes on along the minus strand of CADEHL010000187.1, from coordinate 356,856 downwards.
GTGACTTGAGAGAGAACTCGAGAGGTGACTGGAGAGGGGACTCGAGAGGGAACTCGAGAGGAGACTCGAGAAGGGGCTTGAGAGGGGACTGGAGAGGTAACTCGAGAGGAGACTGGAGAGGGGACTCGAGAGGTGACTTGAGAGGGAACTTGAGAGGAGACTTGAGAGGGGACTCGAGAAGGAACTTGAGAGGAGACTTGAGAGGGGACTTGAGAGGAGACTTGAGAGGGAACTTGAGAGGAGACTCGAGAGAGGACTCGAGAGGAGACTCGAGAGGAGACTTGAGAGGGGACTCGAGAGGAGACTAGAGAGGAAACTTGAGAGGGGACTTGGGTAGGAACTTGAGAGGAGACTTGAGAGGGAACTTGAGAGAGGACTCGAGATGGGACCTGAGAGGGGACTTGAGAAGGAACTCGAGAGAGAGGGTTTGAGAGGGAACTTGAGAGGGGACTTGAGAGGGAACTTGTGTCGGTCGGTACGCCGACAGGACTCGGGGAGCTGGCGTTGGCCGATACGCCGACAGGACTCGGGGAGCTGCCGTCGGCTGGAGAGCCAACAGGAGACGAGGTGCTGGAGTCGGCCGGTACGCCGACAGGACTCAGGGAGCTGGTGTTGGCTGGAGAGCCAACAGGAGACGAGGTGCTGGAGTCGCCCGGTACGCCGACAGGACTCGGGGAGCTGGCGTCGGCCGGTAAGCCAGTCCTGGAGCTGAAACTGGAGTTGGGACCGTGGCTACTGGGGCCGGTACTGTAGCCGGAACCATGGCTGCTGGGGCCGGAACCATGGCTGCTGGGCCCGGTACTGGGGCCCGAACCATGGTTGCTGGGGCCATGACTGGGGCTGGAACCATGGCTGTCTGGGCCGGTTCTGTAGCCGGAACCATGGCTGCTGGGCACGGAACCGGAACACGGAACCATGGCTGTGTGGGATGGTACTGGAGCACAGAGCCATGGCTGTGTGGGCCGGCACTGGAGCATGGAACCATGGCTGCTGGGGCCAGAACCAGGGCCGGAACCATGACCGCTGGGGACAGAACTGGGGCCGGAACCATGGCTGCTGGGACCGGCACTGGAGCCGGAGCCGCTGGAGTACGGGCTGGAATCCTGGCCTTGCATCTTCCAGAGACCTTTTGGAGGCTCCGTGGACCTCCAAACGCCAGACGGGTTCCTGAGAAAAGGTCTGAGGCTGGAACAGGAGCCGCTGGAACCGGAACAGAGGCCTGGACCATTGCTGTGTGGGCCAGGTAATCGAGCAAGGAAACATAGCTCTGCGGGCCGGTACTGGTGCATGGATCCATGGCTGTGGAAACCGGAACTGAAGCTGGGATCATGGCTGTTGGAGCACGGGCTGGAATCCTAGCCCTGCGTCTCCTAGAGGCTTTTTGGAGACTCCGTGGACCTCCAACAGGACAGTAGTCGGATCCCAGGAAAGGGTTAGAAGCTTGTGACAAGTCTTCAGGGCTACTTGTAAAAGTTTGTAGCCACTCAGGCAACAAGCTCCTGAGCCAGTGCTTGCGAGCAACCTCCCGGCGTGTCTCCTTCAAAGCAGCCTCTTTACCCCGTCTAGATGAGGCGTTCTTCCAGGTGTAAAAAATGTACTCCAGAGAGTACCCAAGACATTCCGCCTGTGGGGTCAAAACATTAAAATCTGCTGAGTCCAAGTTTGGTCGGTTCATTCTGTTACGATTGGGTGAAGCAAAGCGAGCTTTATTAAATAATAAAAGCTGTGGCAAAAAAAAGGCAGTATCCAAAATATCCAAAACAAACGAGCAGCACAAGGAGCACAGACCGTGGAATAACATGGAGGGGAAACAATGAACCGACATGGAACACACAGAAGGGTAATCACAGGACAAGACACAGCTGGGGAGGGAGAAACACAAGGGCAACAGGTGAACACAATGAGACAATCAGACACACCAGGGAAACTAACAACAGGGAGGAGGACCAGACAAAACACAAGGAGGAAGACAAAACACTGAATGAACAGATTTACAAAACCCATAACCAGACAGACAACACAACAACTGTGACGTAAACCTAGGAGTGTGACACACACCTTAGATTTAGTATTATCGTTTGGACTGTCTGTCTCTGTGGATGAAATCTGTGCAGCAACGCATATCTCAGACCATTTACCGGTTCTGTTTACAACCTCGATCCCTTCCGCAGGAGTCGAATAATGTGCCCCTGCGCGTCGTCTGCGTTCAATTAACACCTTGACTGCCTCACAGTTTTCTGATGTTTTTAATGCTTCTCCGATCTGTAAATTAGAGGTGAACTGTGCTCTTAGTGCGGATGAGCTTATCTCCATGTTTGACTCGACATGTACACTAATACTGGATTCTGTTGCTCCTTTTACGCTAAGACGCACCAAAGTTCTCTCAGAGCCGTGGCTCAATGACTGTACTCGTGCTCTCAAACGCACCTGCAGGCATGCAGAGAGAAAATGGAAAAAGGATAAACTCCATGTCTCCCTAGAAATCCTTCGTGCTTGTCTTACCAGACGGCAGTCAAAGCAGCCAAAACAGAGCACATTTAGAGAATGTCTGTGACTACGTTCCACACTCCCCGGCCGGGATAGGCCTCTCTGCAATCTGTTACCCTCTAATAGAACCTCGAGAGGTCAGAGAGGGGAAAGGTTTTGGATAAGGTTTTAAATATAAGATCTAAGTTTTTAGGATTTAAGTGAAAGAGTAAGAACTCAAATGTATAGGTGAAGAGGCCCAACGTATCTATTCCCACGTCAATGCACTCTTATTAGATTATTTTATTTTATCACTATAAGCTTTATCAAAAAGGAAGGTCTTAAGCATACTCTTAAAAACGAATACGCTGTCTGCCGCCCGAACACAAACTGGAAGCTGATTCCACAAATGTAGAGCTTGATAAGAAAAGGCTCTGGCTCCCATTGTACTTTTAGAGACTCTAGGAACAACCAACAACCCTGCATTCTTGGAACGCAATGCCCTTGTAGGACAGTAGGGTATAATGAGTTCTTTAAGGTAAGATGGTGCCTGCCCATTAAGGGCTTTGTAGGCGAGAAGAAGAATTTAAAATGATATCCTGTGTTCTATAGGGAGCCAGTGTAAGGCAGCCAGAACAGGAGTAATGTGTTCCCTTTTCCTAACTCTGGTTAGTACACAAGATGCAGCATTTTGAATCAGCTGAAGTGACTTAACTGACTTCTTGGTACACCCTGATAATAAAGAGTTACAATAATCCAGCCTTGAGATTGATTTTATGTGGGCGTTAAAAGATAAATCCTGATCAAATATAACACCAAGATTCCTGACAGTCTCACTGGTGGCCAAATTAATGCCATCCATAATTAGTATATCTTTAGATAGTTTGTTTCGTAGATTCTTTGGGCCGAGTACAATAACAATAACAGTTTTGGTCGTGTTTAACATCAAAAAGTTTGAGGTCATCCACGTTTTTAAGTCCTTGAGGCAGTTTTGAATTTTATTTAGCTGATTGGTTTCATCAGGCTTGATGGATACATATATATATATATATGAGTATCATCCGCATAACAGTGGAAATGTACAGAATGATTCCTTATAATATTGCCTAACGGAAGCATATATAGTGTGAACAAAATAGGTCCAAGCACTGAGCCCTTTGGCAGTCCATGGCTAACTTTGGTTTGCGTGGAAGATTCATCGTTGACACGTACAAACTGAGAGCGTTCAGATAGATAGGACCTAAACCAGCCTAAAGCAATTCCCTGTATGCCAACTAAGTGCTCTAGTCTTTGCAATAAGATATCATGGTCGATAGTATCAAATGCAGCACTGAGATCGAGCAAAACAAGAATAGAGACAAGCCCTTGTCAGAGGCTATTAGAATGTCATTTGTGACTTTAACCAGAGCTGTCTCTGTGCTATGATGTGTTCTAAAGCCAGACTGAAAATCTTCAAATAAATCATTGTTTTTTAAGTAATCACACAACTGTTTTGCGACTGCTTTCTCAAGAATTTTTGAGAGGAACGGGAGATTAGAAATAGGTCTATAATTGGCTAAAACCTCTGGATCGAGGTTGTGCTTTTTAAGAAGCGGTTTTATCACTGCTACTTTGAATGATTGTGGAACATAGCCTGATAATAAAGACATATTCATAATATTTAATAAAGAAATGCTAATTAATGGAAAAACTTCCTTCAACAGCTTAGTTGGAATTGGGTCTAACATGCACGTTGATGGTTTAGAAGAGAGAATCATTGAATTTATTGTTCAAGGTTTATGGCTGAAAAGCATTCTAGTTTACTATCTAGTGTAATATTAGAACTTACATTTCCGGGAGCTGTTGATAACAAAGGCAAGAGGTCATTAATTGTGTTTCTAAGAGTAACAATTGTATCATTAAAAAAACACATAAAATCATTGTTACTGAGTGCTATGGGAATAGAAGGCTCAATCGAGCTATAGCTTTCTGTCAGCCTGGCTACAGTGCTGAAAAGAAATCTTGCATTATTCTTATTCTCATCTATTAATAGTAGTGGAACGCCATATCCTTCCAAGTTGTCTCGACTTTTGCTTTATTTTGCGGGTTTGGGCATTATGCCATGGAGCTAGTCTATGTTGTTTTATTTTCTTCTTTTTCACAGGAGCAACAGAGTCTAATTTTATTCGCAGCCCATCTGTAGCACTATCAACAACATGATCAATTTGGGGTGGCGTACATTTTGTATAAGTTTCCTCCCTTACATGCAGACATGCTATCGAGTTAAGTATTGATGAAATCTCTTCCTTAAATTTGGCTATAGCACTAACAGATAGGTTTCTGCTGCAGGAGCTTTTGACTAATGCTTTGTAGTCTAGTAACAGTACTTCAAAAGTTACTAAGAAATGGTCGTATAAAGCAGGATTATGCGGTTCGACTAATAGTTGCTCAATTTCAATACCATAAGTCAGAACAAGGTCGAGAGTGTGATAATAACAGTGGGTTGGTTTATTTACACTCTGACAGAAACCAATATAATCTAATATAGAGTTAAATGCAACAGTAAGGCTATTTTTATCATCGTCAACATGAATATTAAAGTCCATCCATCCATCTTCTTCCGCTTATCCGTGGTCGGGTCGCGGGGGTAGCAGTTCCAGCAGAGAGCCCCAAACTTCCTTTTCCCTGGCGACATCAACCAGCTCTGACTGGGGGATCCCAAGGCGCTCCCAGCCCAGCGAAGAGATATAATCCCTCCACCTGGTCCTAGGTCTACCCCTTGGTCTCTTCCCAGCTGGACGTGCCTGGAACACCTCCCTAGGGAGGCGCCCAGGTGGCATCCTAACTAGGTGCCCGAACCACCTCAACTGGCTCCTTTCGACGCGAAGGAGGAGCGGCTCAACTCCGAGTCCCTCCCGGATGACCGAACTTCTCACCTTATCCCTAAGGGAGACACCAGCCACCCTGCGGAGAAAAACCCATCTCGGCCGCTTGTATCCGCGATCTCGTTCTTTCGGTCATGACCCATCCTTCATGACCATAGGTGAGGGTAGGAACGAAAATGGCCCGGTAGACAGAGAGCTTTGCCTTCTGGCTCAGCTCCCTTTTCGTCACAACGGTGCGGTAAAGCGACTGCAGTACCGCTCCCGCTGCTCCGATTCTCCGGCCCATCTCACGCTCCATTGTTCCCTCACTCGAGAACAAAACCCCGAGATACTTGAACTCCTTCACTTGGGGTAAGGACTCATTCCCTACTTGGAGTGGACAATCCATCGGTTTCCTGCTGAGAACCATGGCCTCAGATTTGGAGGTGCTGATCCTCATCCCAGCCGCTTCACACTCGGTTGTGAACCGATCCAGTGAGTGCTGAAGGTCGCAGACCGATGAAGCCATCAGAACCACATCATCTGCAAAAAGCAGTGGTGCAATCCTTAGCCCACCGAACTGCAGACCCCCCCCCCCATGACTACGCCTCGAAATCCGATCCATGTATATTACAAACAGGATTGGTGACAAAGCGCAGCCCTGGCGGAGGCCAACCCTCACCGGAAATGGGTCCGACTTACTGCCGAGGAGCCGGACACAGCTCTCGCTTTGGGAGTACAGAGATTGGATGGCCCTGAGTAGAGACCCCCTCACCCCATACTCCCGCAGCACCTCCCACAGTAACTCCCTGGGAACCCGGTCATACGCCTTCTCCAAGTCCACAAAACACATGTAGACCGGATAAGCGTACTCCCAAGCCCCCTCCAGGATCCTTGCGAGAGTAAAAAGCTGATCCGTCGTTCCACGACCAGGACGGAATCCGCATTGTTCCTCCTCAATCTGAGGTTCGACAATCGGCCTGACCCTCCTTTCGAGTACCTTAGAGTAAACTTTCCCGGGGAGGCTGAGTAGTGTGATGCCTCTGTAATTGGCACACACCCTCTGGTCCCCCTTTTTAAAAAGGGGAACCACCACCCCGGTCTGCCACTCCTTCGGTACCGTTTCCGACTTCCACGCAATGTTGATGAGACGTGTCAACCAAGACAGTCCCTCAACACCCAGAGCCTTCAGAATTTCTGGGCGGATCTCATCCACCCCCGGGGCTTTGCCACTGTGGAGTTGTTTAACAACCTCAGTGACCTCCCCCCGGGAGATTGGTGTTGATCCCCCGTCATACTCCAGCTCTGCCTCTAACATAGAGGACGGAGTTGTCGGGTTCAGGAGTTCCTCAAAGTGCTCCTTCCAACGCCCTAACACTCCATCAGTTGAGGTCAACAACGTCCCATCCTTACTGTACACAGCTTGGATGGTTCCCTGCTTCCCCCTCCTGAGGTGTCGGACAGTTTTCCAGAACAACTTTGGTGCCGCCCGAAAGTCCTTTTCCATGTCCTCTCCGAACTTCTCCCACACCCGCTGCTTTGCCTCGGCCACGGCTGAGGCTGCTGCCCTTCGGGCCTGTCGGTACCTTGCAACTGCCTCGGGAGTCCCCCGGGATAACAAATTCCTGAAGGCCTCCTTCTTCAGTCGGAATATTAAAGTCACCTACGATAATTACTTTATCTGTTTTAAGTACCAAAGTTGATAAAAACTCAGAGAATTCTGATAAGAATTCTGAATAAGGACCTGGGCTGAAGTCGAATAGTCCATTTAGCTTAGGAACCTTCTCCTAAGTCCTTTTGAATTCTCCTATCCACTATCCCTTAACCCCGTGACCTTTCACTCAGAGGTCAAGGAATAGACGATAGGGTTAGACGTTAGGAGCTGATCTTTGGATTATCCGACCGCAACCCTGGTGCACGGTACACTGTAACAAATAAGATTTGCTGCAAAGTTTTCCAGGTCGGATGCGTAAGACTAAAAACAAGGCTTTCAAAGGAGGTATAATTTAATTTCGCTTTAGTATTGATAAGTAAACTTGAGTCAAAGATTGCTGCAACTCCACCTCCTCGGGCTGTGCCAGGTTCCAGAGGAAAGATGGCGGAAAAGGATCTGGGCCCTAGTTCGTGCGAACCTTTTCACCCCAGATCCTCCCTGCTAGCGAGGTAGTACTTTACTGGGGAGGAAATGGTTCGTGGGTGTGTCGCAAACCACGCCCCGTACATTTTTGTGAAGCTGCCATTTTATTTGCTCGCATTAGCCCAGCGCACCAACTAACTTATGGCAACACAAAAGAAAACATGGGAGCGGTGGAGTGATGAGGAGGTGTCGGCGCTTCTGGCGATTTACTCGGAAGACGCGACCCAGCAGCTTCATTTGTCAGAAGCATTTTCACAGGTGATTAAACGCCGCAGCGAGCGTTACCTGCCACTCTGATCCACTGACCCCCCCCCCCCCCCTCACACACACACACACACACACACACTTTCTTACACAAACAGAAAGTCACAGATAAATGCGGCTTAATTTGCCTAATCCTCCTTCGGGGACTTATTCCGGTGAGAACGCGATCTACTAGGACAGTTCGAGGGACTAAAGAGTTCGGGGGGAACAAGTACCAGGGACAAGTACCGGGGACAAGTACCGGCCAAGTACTTGGTGTGAAAGCGGCTATTGAGCCTGAATCAGTCATTCTGTTTGCCAGAAAATAATATTAAATGCACTACAGTTCATCTGTTTCACTTTTCACAACATTTTGAAAAGACATAAATCCAGAGCTATAGCCACAGAGTCTGTGGTTTACGAGGTTTCAGCCTGAATTACTCATTCTTAACACCATTTCTTCCTAACCTGATTTTATATCTAGATCTGGGCTAGGTTTAATTCATTTAAATGTGCGTAGTCTGTTGCCTAAATTAGATTTTGTCCGTATTTGGGCGAGTTCGACTGATGCTGATGTCATTGTCTTATCAGAAACGTGGCTAGATAAATCCATTTTGGCCTCTGACATTTACATAAATGGTTACAGTGTATATCGTACTGACCGGCCTAAAAAAGGTGGTGGCATTGCCATTTATGTGAAAAATAAGTTTTGTGTAACTAATATGGTTTCCAAATCTGTTAGTAAACAGCTAGAATTTTTAGCCGTGAATATTGAGGTAACAAAGGGTCAACAGGTCATGGTGGTGGGCTGCTACAGGGCCCCCTCGGCTGTCAAGGACTCTTTATCGTCATTGGCAAAACTTTTATCACAACTTTCCTACAAGGAAATAGTGCTGCTTGGTGATTTTAATTGGGACTGGTTAACTTCTGTGTCAGAGGATTTTAAAAACCTGTGTACCTCTTTGAACTTTACCCAGATTATAGACAGTCCTACTCGCCCAAATATTAAGTCCCCAAATAAATCCTCCTTAATTGATCTAATTTTAACAAATGTTCCACATAAATACTCATCTGTGGGAGTATTTGCTAATGATGTGAGTGACCACTGTGTTGTAGCCACAATTAAGGACACTAAGGTCCAAAAGGTTAAACCACGTATCATCACAGAGAGAGACAAAAAACACTTTGTGGAGCAGGGTTTTTTACATGATCTGTTTGATTTTGATTGGGGTAGAATCAATCTGTGTACTGATGTAGAAACTGCATGGTCTTATTTTTATCTTGGTTTTATGAAAATTATAGATAGACATGCACCCCTGCGTAAATTTAGAGTGAAGGGACGAAACAATCCCTGGTTTTCTGCTGAGCTGTCCAGTCTACTTCATGAGAGAAATAATGCTTGGGCTAAGGCAAGGAATTCAGGCTCAGAGGTAGAATGGCTACGCTTTAGGCAGCTAAGAAATAGCTTCACATCTCAAATAAAAAGTGCAAAATCAAAGTACTATTTGTCAGTTACCACAGAACACCTGAATAATCCTGAGAAATTTTGGAAAGCCATAAAATCGATTTCCACTGGTGATATCCCAATTGAGCTACCTCCGTGCCTCACCACAGTATCTGGCATTATATCAGACAGGGCTACTATGCTAAATTGCCTTAATAAGCATTTTGTGTCTTGTGGCTCTCTGTTTGATTCTGTCACTGACTGTAATTCTGCTTCTGTGAACGCTCCAATCCTTGACTCTGAACAATGTGGTCTGGAAAACCCTTTCAGTTTTACTCCTTTAACTATTGGTATTGTTCATGAAGCATTATCCAAGTTAGATCCTAGGAAACCGGCTGGCCCAGACAACTTAGAACCTTTCTTTTTAAAGATAGCTGCAGATTTTATTGCTCCACCTCTTACTTCTCTTTTTAACCTCTCCCTCAGCACAAATACAATCCCAAAAGTATGGAAGTCTGCTTATGTCTTGCCTTTACTGAAAGGAGGGGAGGCAACTATTTTAAATAACTATAGGCCAATCTCAAAATTGTCAGTTCTGGCTAAGGTGCTCGAACGACTTGTGAGTGAACAAGTAAAGGAGTTTTTATGTTTAAATGATATCCTGACTAAACACCAGTCAGGATTCAGAAAGAAACACAGCACCATCACTGCGACAATGAAAGTGGTACATGACATTACTAGTATTTTAGATAATAAGCAGAGTTGTGCAGCTCTGTTTATTGACCTTTCCAAAGCGTTTGACACCGTTGATCATCGCATTTTAAAGCAGAGGCTACTCAGTATTGGCATATCCAGCCATGCAGTGGGGTGGTTTGTGAACTACCTCTCTGAAAGGTCCCAATGTGTTCATTTTGATGGACTGTCTTCTGAGTGGTTAAACATGTCTAATGGTGTACCACAAGGTTCTGTTTTAGGACCACTTTTATTCTCCATATATATTAACAGCGTAGGTGAGAATGTGGATGAAGCTACTTTAAATTTTTTGCGGATGATACTGTGATGTATTGTGCAGGTCCCTCCATTAAAGAGGCTGTTGTTAAATTACAGGCTGTTTTTAACACTATTCAGACTCAACTCTCTGAATTAAAGCTTCTTTTAAATGTGGATAAAACCAAGGTAATGCTCTTTTCAAAAGCAAAAAAGACACCAGAGCCTGTTTCAGATATTGTAACTACGCAAGGAACTAAACTTGAAGTTGTTGCCTGTTACAAATACCTTGGTATCTGGCTTGATGATTGTCTCTCTTTTCATGTCAATAACCTGCTTAAAAAGCTGAGGGTTAGACTAGGGTTCTTTTACAGAAACAAGTCCTGTTTCTCGCTTGAGGCCAGGAAAAGGCTAGTCACTGTGACCTTTTTACCTGTGCTGGACTATGGTGATTTGTTGTATATGAATGCACCTGCCAATTACCTGAGCAAATTGGATGCTGCGTATCACAATGCTCTGAGATTTGTCACAAATTGTAAAACGCTTACACATCACTGTACACTGTATACCAAGGCAGGTTTACCATCACTCTCTGTACGGAGGCTCAGTCACTGGTACACTTTTATTTATAAAGCTATGTTGGGCAAACTCCCGTATTACATCTATTCTCTGGTAAAGCAGAAAGTCGCAAGCAGCTATTGTCTGAGATCACAGGATGTAGTCTTATTAGATGTACCAAGAGTGAGGACTGTCTTAGGTAAGACAGCTTTTATGTGCGCAGCTCCACTTGCTTGGAACAGCCTACAGTCCAAATTGAAATTGTGCAATTTTGTTTCTCTGAATGTTTTTAAGGCACGTCTGCACAAAATGCTTTATGACACTATAGGTGTTTGTAAGTGTTGGTGAATATGTAAATATGATGTCCTCTATTGTTTGTTTTTATGTTTCATGTGGAACTAAATTGATGCAGGTCTCCCTTGTAAAAGAGATCCATGATCTCAAGGGACCTGTCTGTCTAAATAAAGGTTTGAAATTAAATGAAATGAAACTGGGGACGTTACTTCTATAAGTTGTAATAACAATGAACCAGATCTGAACCCAGTCCCCTGAGGTATGACAGGGAGAGCCACTGGGAAGCAGAGGTTGTTTGTTGTTCATGTGATCTCCGCTCTGTGAATGTGAGCACAGCACAATGGAACCGTTCAGAAATAAATATTTGCAAATGATTTGGCTCCCACACACTGAGCTGAGTGTGTGTGCTGATCAGATAGATCCTGTGTTATGACTCTACAAACAGCCAAGGCTTGTAAACCTACAGCAGCTGCTTCTATACTATGATGTAAAATATGTACTAATATATCGATATCAAATATATTTGTAGTATATTTTTCTAAGGTAATTCGTAAGCATGAGTAGTGATTAGCAGATGGGGATTGTTTGGGGATTGAACAGAGGAGGAGTGAACACTGAGTCCTGGATGTGTTCATTCATTTAGGGCAGCTGGATTTATATCAAGTCTTCCTGCAAAGGAGAAGAGGGTCACCTCCCTGCTTACTGGCATCCCACTGATTTAAGTTCATATTAGTTTTGAATGGGAAGTCCTCTTAGCATATGACAAAGCAGAATATAGGTCTGAAATACGTTTTTCCAACAGCAGCAGGGGAACGCCAAATCCACAGGAAATGAGATCTGCAAATTACAAACCAACCCGCAGCCAGAGCGGTTTTTAGTACCAGTAAAGAAGATTTATTTCCACATTGAGCACAAGTCACCAGCATCATATTATGTCATTAAAACGTTCACACAATTCTAAATGCTTCTTTGAGGACAAAGCAGCGGAGCAGCTTTCTCATGTAAATGAGTGGTGATGAGGCAGCCATGAAGAGTGTCAGCGAGCAGGTAGCCCTGAAGCATCATGGTCCTCACTCACAGGGGGGGGGGCACCTCTTCAAAGCCCGTCCTCTCGTGAAGTTTGAAAGACGCTGCTCGGAGGTGGAACTAGTGTCAATGAATACTGCAGGGACGGTTTCCATCTGATGCTTTACTCCTACTGTACTTTTATAATTACACACAGAGACACTGTCTCCAAAACTCCACGTCTCTTCATATGAGAAAATGAATGAATGGCTAATCTCTTTGTGGACCACGTAACCTCCCTTTTTGTAAAGAGAAGAGGCGTTTGAATCCCTGATTAGCGGAGTTTCTCAGTTAATTCTCTAAGAAGAACTCAGCTACTTGCATAATGGATCAATACCACAAACTGGCCTCCTGTCAGCATTAATCCCCTCTCTTTTAAGTCGCTTGGAGCTCTATCTCTCTCTGTGATACTGTATCGAGGGCCAGAAAGGAAGTGGGGGATCGATATGAAGAGGCCCAAGGTTAAGCTTTGTGTACAGTGTAGCTCATAAGTCTGCAAATCCTTCGAACAGGAGAAAGAGGTCCAGCTCAACAGAATGACCTTCCCTTACAATTGACTGTATTTTTAAATATGTTTTGAAGGAAACACATTTTCTCCTGGATTAATTTTTGGACACATGGTCAATGTTTAAACTTTTTGAAAACAACAATGCAACAATGCAACAAAAGCAGTTGGTTAGGTTTTTGAAGTTGACCTTAGTTTTCATGCAGGACACAAACAGCGGTGCACCTTTACAGAGCAGCAGGAGGCCCCACAATATAATCTCCACCTGTGAGCACCAATCATAGAATATGTTCATGGTCAAATATGTGGTCATTTTTATTTAGCGAGAAATGATAAATGTAGTATTTGCTTCACTCTGCTTTATGTCAATAGGCGCATTCACACCGCAGTACCTTTCCCACAAAGGTTCATGAGAACTTAGTTCATCAGAACTTAGTTCATGAGAAGTCTTTAGTTCTCATGAACTAAGTACAGATCTCCCCGGCCGGAAGTCCCCGGAGTTGGGGACTGGCTTCAGTAGAAGCTGCTGGGAGTCCCAGCAGCTTCTACTGAAGCCTTCCAAGTAAATCGCCAGAACGCCGACACCTCCTCATCTCCACCGCTCCCATGTTTTCTTTTGTGTTACCATAAGTTAGTCTCTCTGTTGGTGCGCTGGGCTAATGCTAATGCTAATAATGCTAATGCGAGGATAATAAAATGGCGGCTTCACAAAACATTTTGGGAGTTTTTCGGGGCGTGGTTTGCAATCTGCCCAGCCAATCAGACATAGGAACCTTTTTCTCCCACGAAAGTACCTGCTCTCTAGCAGGGACTGAAAAGGGGGTACAAAAAGTTCTGATGAACTAATTTTAGTTCCGGCACTTTTTGGTGTTAACGCAACATTTCGGAACTATATCGGAACTAAAGTGAGAAAAGTACTGCGGTGTGAACGCGCCTATTGTGAACTGAATAGGGGAATATAAGGACTGTTGGTCAGACAGTCACATGAGGTCCCCCTGGGCTCTGTGACATTGTCTTGTTTTACACATTTGATCTGTTCTAGCAATACAACTCACCAACCTGTCATCCAACTACCTGTCATTGGTGTATATGGTGCATACAAAAACACAGTTAAAGAAGATAGAAAGTACGAAAAAAAAGATGTAGATAAATAATTTACATGAATAGATATACCAAAAAAAATACGTACAGTATGTGCAGTATTGTTCTGAAAAGTGGAAAGCTGTGCAGATGTTAAGAGAGGTAGCTTGTGTACAAATCTATGAAATATTCTGAATACCGTGCAGTTTCTATTGACACACCTGCTCTCTTTCTGTGTCTCTGTTCTGTTGTTCTCTTTGTTGGGCTGTCACAAAATCACATTTTGACTCTACAATTATTCTGGCACAATAAATTCTGTTGTTCTCTTTGTTGGGCTGTCACAAAATCACATTTTGACTCTACAATTATTCTGGCACAATAAAAATAAACAATAAATATATATATATATATATATAAGGTGCATGACCACCTGAAATCACAGCTGACTGCAGGAGAGAGGAGAACCATTTTATAGTTTGGCTGCAACACGCTGATTGGCTGCTGGAGAATGAGGTGAAATGTAATAGGTTAAAGAGAACGCCTGTGATGAGCTGATTATAAGCAGCTGCAGAGTGAATGTATATACACCCAGTCTTCCTGAAAGAACTTGCGCTGAGCTTCATTTCAAACTTGAAAAAAAGATAAATAACACAAATGTAAATTGCCCCACAAATAATAAATAAACACATTAGCCATATTACCATGGGACATGGGGACACAGCAAATACATGCTGCCATCACAACGAAGTTAGAGGCCTTTGCATATTTAAAACCAGTGCCTAATATGTCAAATATGTAAAGTATTTGTAAAACTACAGAAACAAACTCTCGATGGCCACCAGTCTGCAGATCACACATCCATTCTACAAAAGATGTAACAAAGATGTTTACACTGCCGACAGTCATTATCTCAAACAGTATGAACACATTTAACGCAGAATGATTGCTTATTCATTTGTTTCCCTCGACCACGATGGCTGCCATCGTATGGTCAGATCCTGGGCGGACCGGTCACTGATGAAGGCGATATTCATGTCCTTTTGAAGCACATTAAATAATAGGTTAGCGCATCAGAGATAATGAATTAGGTAACTGCATACTTTTTAAACTGTCACTCTTAGAGAATTCAGAGCCATTATTACCAGCTGCTAAAGCAACGCTGGTATTGTTTTCACCTATTGAGTCTGCATGTGTGTGTCGTCATGGCAACGTGGTCCTGAAGACACACAGAGGTGCTTTTGAGTACTTTGTCTATGTTTAAATGCATGTGATATTTAACTGAAAATACTAGGGAAATGTTTACTCAGAATTTTTCTTCCACACTTGCCCCTGCTAACATCTCAGTAAATGAGCTAGTAGATCATTTTAATTCAAAAATTAAAAATATTATAGATGCCATTGCTCCAACTAAGGTAAAGGAAGTGTCTGGCAAGAAAATATCTCCATGGAGAAAGGCCATGACCGTGAAAACAGAAAAAAGAGAGTGTCGAAAAGCTGAACGTAGGTAGCGAAAAACAAATCTCCAGGTTCACTTTGAAATCTATAAAGAGAGACTTGGCCTTTATAATTTGGAATTGAAAAACGCACGACAATCGTTCTTCTCTGACATCATTACCAAAAACAAAAACAACGCACGTGCCTTGTTTGCTACCGTCGACAGACTAACTAACCCCCCAGTGTCAGTAGCCTCTGAATTTCTATCCACCAGGGCGTGCAATGATTTTGCCTCCTTTTTCACTGACAAAATTCAGAAAATCAGACAAGCAGTCAGTGCCTCTGCATCAGGAACAGCAAATGTGTTGTCTCTGTGTCCACTTAACATCAATTCAAACACCATGACACAATTCCATCAGATTAATGATAAAAACCTTGAGGACATTATACAACTTCTGAAGTCCTCCTTTTCAAAGATGTTTTGCCTTGCATGGCCTCAGATCTACTTCATATAGTAAACAAATCTCTTCACTCAGGTATTTTTCCACAGGCCCTGAAAACTGCAGTCATTAAACCGCTCTTAAAAAAGAATAATCTAGATGCTACAGTAATGAACAATTACATGCCCATATCAAACCTCCCATTTCTAGGTAAAATCATTGAAAAAGTTGTTTTTCAACAGTTGAGTACTTTTTTGCATTTAAATAACTGTTTAGATGTGTTCCAGTCAGGCTTTCGTCCAAACCACAGCACTGAGACTGCTCTTGTAAAGGTCTTTAATGACATCCACTTAAACACAGACAGTGGCAGAACTTCAGTGTTAGTATTATTAGATCTCAGTGCTGCGTTTGACACTGTTGACCACAGCATATTACTAGACCGACTGGAAAACTGGGTGGGACTTTCGGAAACCGTCCTAAATTGGTTTGAATCCTACTTAAAGGACAGAAACAACTTTGTTTCTATAGGTAAATACACATCTGAGTTGACAAATATGACATGTGGGGTTCCTCAAGGCTCCATCTTGGGGCCTCTTCTCTTTAACATCTACATGCTACCACTGGCTCAGATAATGAAAAACAACAACATAAGTTACCATAGCTATGCAGATGACACACAAATTTACATAACAGTTTCACCAGGAGACTATGCTCCAATTCAAACACTGAGTAAGTGCATTGAACAAATCAATGACTGGATGTGTCAGAACTTTCTCCAATTAAACAAAGATAAAACTGAGGTAATGGTTTTTGGAGCCAAGGCAGAACGTATAAAAGTTAGCACTGAGCTTCAGTCTGCAATGTTCAAAACAACAGATAAAGCCAGAAATCTAGGTGTAGTCATGGACTCTGACCTGAGTTTCAACAGTCACATTAAAACAGTTACTAAATCAGCCTACTATCACCTAAAGAACATATCTAGGATTAAAAGACTAATGTCACAGGATTTGGAAAAACTTGTCCATGCTTTTATCTTCAGTAGACTTGACTACTGCAATGGTGTCTTCACAGGTCTCACTAAAAAATCTATTAGGAAGCTGCAGCTTATTCAGAACGCCGCTGCTTGAGTCCTCACTAACACTAAGAAAGTGGATCACATTACTCCTGTTCTGAAGTCTTTACACTGGCTTCCTGTGTGTCAAAGAATATATTTCAAAATACTGCTGTTGGTTTATAAAGCTTTGAATGGTTTAGGCCCAAAATACATTTCTGACCTCCTGCTAAATTATGAACCATCCAGATCTCTCAGGTCTTCAGGGACTGGTCAGCTTTCTGTCCCCAGAGTCAGAACTAAACATGGTAAAGCAGCGTTCAGTTATTATGCTCCAAATATCTGGAACAAACTCCCAGAAACCTGCAGGTCCGCTGCAACTTTGACTACTTTTAAATCCAGGCTGAAGACTTTTCTTTTTGTCGCTGCTTTTAATTGAACTATTCATATCTTAGACTGCACTGTAACTTTTATCCATGTATTTTTTCTTTTCATGTTTATCCATGTATTTCTTCTTTTAATGTTTATTTTATTAGCTTTTCTTTTTAATGACTGATTTTAAATGCCATTTTCTTAATGTCTTTCATTTTTTGTAAAGCACTTTGAATTGCCTTGTGTTGAAAAGTGCTATATAAATAAACTTGCCTTGCCTTGCCTTGTGGACAGATTTTGTCAATCACAACCGTGCAAGTTTTAGTGTATCTTCTCATCTGTTTAGCAGGTTCCATACAATATGTGAACTGGAGCAGAAGAGCAGAAGCCACTTTTCAAATGTTACACAATCCTTTTCCCATGCCATTGCTGTCAACACCTATCCATGCTGAACGTTGCTAAGATATTATTGTTGGGGTGTGGCCAAAAGTGCAATATGCTTCAAAATGTAGCTGATAGAGAGCAGTGCTTTTGTCCTGTGTTTTTACACTGTGTCCATGGATTTTATGTTATTTCAACATTTGTAATTATGTCGCTAAACTCCTTGAAAAGGTCCTCTTCCTTTTCTCCAAGGTACACGATAAGGCAGCGGATGGCTATTCTCTGCATACTTGAATTGTATTGTGCTATTTTTGAAAAAGGAAAAAAAGATAAATGACCTAAATGAATATATTCTGAATGCGTGACTGCCAACAACTTGCATTTCAATGACAACTCTAAATAACGATCCTACCTCAAGAAGCATCCTTGATCTGCTTCACGAGATTCATTTTGAATAAAAAGCGATATCACTATAGTAACCAAAGTATTTGTACTCTCACAGTAGCCTCTACTACTTTGTATCCTCTCTCAGAACTATTCACAGTTCAAAGGCGGCTAATTTTGGTCAAACAGCAATTTGCCTATACAGTGCAACTACAAGGCTATCTACTGTATTTGAATGACAAAAGATGACACTCACCTTAAAATGTCCTTTGTACATTTCTATTTGTCTTAACTGTGGGAACTTGTCCCGGCATGTTAAGTGGGAGTGGACTTGAAATCCTTAACTCAAGGTGTAGAACAATTAAGTTATCAAGCCAATTGCATGACTTACTACAACTTGAATTTTGTCAATTCACGCAGAAATCAGAGTTCAAATTACACACAATATTAAGTTGATAATTACCAACATTATTACGTCAACACAACTTATAAATTAATGTTTGCAACTCAAAATGTTTATCTAAATCAATTAACTCACATTTTTATCTTGCAACCATGCATTTAATTCGTTTTTAGAGTGTAGATACCAAACAGATATCATCCATCTGTCCCCCCTCCCCCCCCCCCACACTGTGTGAGAACACTCACCCATATTTCAGACTCAGGCGGATGCAGTGCAGCCCGAAATAAGGCTGACTCACAATCTATTATTGATAGGTGTGGAACTTGGAAATATCACGCGCTTTAGTTTCACTCCGAGCTCACGTCGGTGTACTTATTGTTCCCTCCACATGACCTCTTCCACGGCAGAGGGGGCGGAGGGGCAGATGAGCCCTGAGGAGGAGGAGGCCCGGAGGATAGCAGAGATGGGGAAGCCCATCCTGGGAGAGCACAGCCGCCTGGAGGTGGTCATCGAGGAGTCCTACGAGTTCAAGGTGCAACATTCAATATTTTTCTTTGGAAAAAGTGTAGTTTTATGTGTTTTGTACTGCTGTGTACTGCCAATTCATTCCAGCAATGGTCTAACTTTATAATTTTGTTTCATTTTTCATTCAATTCTGATGTCCATGGGTACATTTATAGATGCATTATTAATGGTAGTCTATTGCAGCTCTAGAATCTAGACAAGATCCAAATCATTCTACACATTACAAAAACATGTATTCTCTTCCAAAATATATTACATGCTTTTGTGAAAAAATGTAATCACTCTTGCATTCAAGCATATTACTCTGTATAGGGAGCAGAATATGGCTCCAGCAATGCACAGTGTCATTACAATTTGTTTTCAAATGCATCTCATTTGAATTCATCTTTAGAAGCAGCAGTCGAATCGTGGGACACAGGGCTGTGTGTACACACCTCTGAACATATAATATACGGTACATCCAGGTAAAAGCTGAAACCAGAAAAGGAGCATGGACACTTACGGCCCGTCCACACAGCGGCGTGCGTTGAAGCTTGCCGGCGGGCGTGTCTGAAACTCGACCAACAACCAATCACATGAATCTCCCGCCCCTGACACACAAGCAGCGGTTTGATTGGCTAGAGCTTGTACTGGCATATGTTTTGATTGGCTGACACTTCTGCCCAAGCTTCAAAAGTTGAACATTGCTCAATTTTTGCAGCGAGCAACGCCAGCAACTTTCCGCTTCGATTCCCATAATGCAGTTCGGCGAAAAGTCACATCACACCCCATTCAAAGTGAATGGTGAAGCGTCAACGCACGCCGCTGTGTGGACGGGCCTTATGTAAACAGTGTGAGGGGCATAAAAAGAACGCTGCTTTCCTGGAAATGTTATATAATCCACGTTTACACTCTCACACTAAACCCGGGTCATAACCCTCTCAGCGAGCAGATCTAATATGAGTTTAAATTGTTCAAAGTGCCCGTTGCTCACGATGCAGCGGTGAGCTTGAGGCATGAAAAATGCAAACTCTCATGGCATGAACAGCTGCCACGTCTCCCAGGCTCCATGCAATCCAAATATTTAAAATGTGCAGTGGGCTCAGGTAATTAAGTACATAAAAGCAGCCACTGACTGCCACTCCGAGCAGCTTGATGAGTGTAGTTTACTGCCATAGCAATAAGTCGATAAAACAGTCCAACACACAGAAGGATGATATTTTGCTAATCCATCTTTTTATTGCTCTATTTCTCTCAACACAATTAAAACGATGGATTCTTCATGTGTTGTTTTTTTATTAAATAAGAAGAACTCAGGGAAGGAGCATATTGTTTTGTACGCCTCTGAGTCTGTGTAAAATGCACAGAATCAAATATTTATACAGCCCTCTATGACTATTTCCTTTTGTCATCAGCGCACATGAATGTAATTGAAGCAGTGGGTGCTACACAAGTTGAAAAAAAGCCCAGAAATCATGAAATTCCCTGAAACATTTAATAAAATAACACCTGTGTGTTGATTATTTTTGTGAACAGTGGAAGCTTCTAGCTGGCAGGTGAATGTTTGCATGGGTATTTCTCTTATAAGCCATCTCTTTCACACTT
Source organism: Harpagifer antarcticus (assembly GCA_902827135.1). Classification (NCBI taxonomy): domain Eukaryota; kingdom Metazoa; phylum Chordata; class Actinopteri; order Perciformes; family Harpagiferidae; genus Harpagifer; species Harpagifer antarcticus. Next base: position 336,660 of record CADEHL010000187.1, on the reverse strand, counting down.
TCCCTAAACATACAAATGAATAAAGCAAACAGATCAAACATATGCCTAACTTTGAACTAATTAGAAACCAACAGAAGCATGGATATTTGACAATCTCTTCCAGAAGTGAGTAAAAAAAGAGTGCAAACATTAACCAATAAAAGAGATGAATGAGAGCCTGTCAGACTGTCACTCCAAACACATTACAACCAAATTCAATATTCTTATCCTTCATTTAATGACAAAGACAATCGACCCTTTGGGATGAACAGTTTATTATTGAACTTATCCTTCATGATTTGCGGGTCGTAAGAACACGCTGGGGGAATAGTGAAATTCGTGGAAGCATACACGGTAAATAAAAGCTGATGATGGTCCCCGTGAGTTCATTACTTTGTGGAGTACTCTTTTAAAGCCTGTCATTTGGCATGTTGGCACAACAAATGCTAATTTAACAGTTAACATTAGCACTTTCCAGCTGGCTTGTTCAGCAAGAACCCCAGAAATATGTCCCCTTTCACCCAGAGACTATATCTTTGTCCGACCTATAGCCGAATGGTTGAGTGAGGGACGGTTTAGGTCCCACCCTTTAAAACTGTTGGCCCTCCCTGCATTTATAGAGAGACTAAGAACCTTTTAGCACTTTAATACCGAGATGGCAGGGTTTCTTCTGTAGACAACCTTTTGGATTTTCCTTCACTGAAGAATCTAGTTGTTTGAATTAAAAAGGCTTTGGCAATAAAAAAAAAAGCTAGACAGAAGAAGAGAGGGCGCACTGACATGCCCATTTATTTTGGTCTGATATTCTGGTGCTCTTGTGCAAATCTGCTGGTACTGAGTGTGACATAGAGAACCTTTAAAACTTCACTCACAGATTTTCATCATTGAAACCCACAAACAGCACAGCTAACGAGCTCAGTGTCCTCGGCTGTTTTTGGCTGCTAATGAAGTGTGTTTTGCTCCTGATTGGCAGAGCACCGTGGACAAGCTCATTAAGAAGACCAACCTGGCGCTGGTGATCGGCACACACTCCTGGAGGGAGCAGTTTGTGGAGGCGGTCACTGTCAGCGCAGGTGAGCTGTGTGTGTGTGTGTGTGTGTGTGTGTGTGTGTGTGTGTGTGTGTGTGTGTGTGTGTGTGTGTTGTTGTGTTGTGTGTGTGTGTGTGTGTGTGTGTGTGTGTGTGTGTGTGTGTGTGGTGTGTGTGTGTGTGTGTGTGTGTGTTGTGTGTGTGTGTGTGTTGTGTGTGTGTGTGTGTGTGTGTGTGTGTGTGTGTGTGTGTGTGTGTGTGTGTGTGGTGTGTGGTGTGTGGGTGGGGTGTGGTACTTCTACTTCTACTTTAGGCAAGTAAAATATCTGAGTACTTTTACTGAAGTAAACACAGGGCTCGACATTATAATTGGCCCGCTGGCCCGGAAGCACTATTTATACACCCCGGGCAGCATAACGTACTTTCCACTTGCCCGCTCGGGCCACTACAAATATTGTTTAAAAAAAAATGTTTCCTGTGGTATTGGTATTTTGACACTAGTAATTTTGTTAAATTGTTTCGTTTATCAACGCTACAACATAGCGTTTCGTGAGTCGCTTGTCGTTGTTGGGTGAAAAGCAAACAGCTGTTTGCTGCGGAGCGCAGCGCGAGCGGGCTCCCGTGAGCGCGCTCCTTCACGACAGACTATCTCGCCACCTAACCATTCGCCAAAATGTTTTTAATACCAGCGGTAACCGGCCAAGCGCCGAGCAAAACACAATTTTCAAATACAAGAAAGTCACCGGAGGAGTTAAAGGAGAGTGACAGGGAGCATGAGAAGAAGAGGGAGAGGAAGTTTCATCTTGATCGATGGAGTTGGCTAGTGGTGCAGTGACGCGTCCTAAAACCCTTTTATAATCTATCGATTAGATTTATGATTCCAAAATTATAAAAGTAGGGTAGACATGTGGATATTATCCGGCAGAACAAAACGTGCATTTATCAAACAGGTTTGTTTTCCATAGACCTTATTTCCAGCTATTTTCCAAAACCCTGTGGAGAAATCCCGTTGCTTTCTGTCGAGGGAACCAGCAGCTTACTTCCTGGTTTTAGGACGCGTCACTGCACCTCTCAATATGATGCCAATATAAACAAGGTCTTCTGTCGGCTCTGTACATCAATGCCGACCTATGCTGACAAGCAAGTGAAGAGTAGACAATATAAAGGTATTGGCTATAGGGAAATGTCCCAGCAGTTTAGGATAATGAAGGATCTAATCTAATCTATAGCCATTACATGTCTAACTCCTAATGACAGGAAGGCAGAAAGTGCATTATACAAATAATAATACTCATAATAGCAGACATTTTTTAACAATGACCACAATATCATTATTTTAATAAACCAAATATGAACAATTGAGGAAAATGAGGAAGAACTGATTGTTCAAATGTTGTAGTAATGTAGTTAGTGCATAAATTACTATTGCAACAAATCTGTTCATTTTCTTCATTATTAGTCGATTTTTTTTTTTTGGACGAATGCTCCGGGCCAGTGGTTACAATGGTTGGGCCAGTGACAATACAATTCCACCGGCCCGGCGGGCCAGTGGCTTTTTACCCTTAATGTCTACCCCTGAAACAATCGGAGTACTTCTACCACCTCTGATCATCGCATGCTTTATAAGAAATAAGAAACAAATAACTCTTATAAGGAGAATTTAAAAAAATACACAGGCCTACTTTAAAGGGCACCTATCATGCTATATTTAAATGATATAGTGTATGACCATACCTATATAAGGTATATTTATACATTTTATTTTTCAAAATACCAAACAGATCATATTTTAGCCATGCCTCGTTTCGCTCATTTTCGCTCTATTGCAAACCTGTCTTTGAAAATTCTGAGCAGCAGCTGACCACGCCCCCCTGCAGAAGAGCCGGCGAGAGTCACGTTACCATGCTTGCTGTGTTTACGAGTGTGGAATAAACATGTCCTCTCAGAGCAATGCATGTGTTCAAGCATATTATAGATTTGATCCAGAAACTGACCCTGAAGCAGCGGAGGTTTTGGTGGAGGCGCAAACATCTCGGTTGCAGCAGGACGTTTCTGAATGGTTAGTTGACAAGCTGTTGTCCCGATTTATTTTTACTCTGTTTGTTACGATGAAGGCTAATTAGCAAGAATGCAATGTGTACAGTTTAGTAACGCAAAAACAGCGATATATATTTATAAAGGGAGACGTTCATATTTTCAGCATATATACAATGGACTCATTGCGTTGACACACCTCAGTTGTCAGCATTATGTGTTTCATGTGTTTTTAAAAGCTCAGTTATTTACTTCTTTCTACAGGTGTACATGTGCAAATTGCGCCACGATGCCTTCTGCACCGGAGAATGTGTGCTGCATGGAGATACCACAGGTAACATTTTTGATAGCTTCACTAAGTTGTCTGTTTAGAGAATACATTTTCACATGTCATTCAATATATGTTTATCACACTAGGTGTCAAGACGGATGCAGGAACTTGAGGACTCTGTAACCTGTGTGGTGGAACATCCTGGATTGGAGCCTGTGTGTCTGAATGTGTTCTCACTGCAGAACGCATTGAATATTTACAGAGCTGAACATGGTGTACTACAGTTGAGGCAAATAGAGCAGTGAGTGGTTTGTTTTGACTGAAATTGTAAAACGAATGCTAATATTGTTCATGGAAATAAATACTGGTGTATATGGCTTTATGCAATCTTTCATTCTGTCATTTTACTATTATATACTACACAGCAATGGCAAAACACACCCATGTGTACGACAAAAAAAGTCCACACACAACCTTATGCTTTTGAAATCAGAATATTCTTTACCCATCCAAACATGAATAATCACGACACATTCGATATCAACTCGGAACTTTATTGTCAAAATGAACGGTTCTTTGAACCCATAAAAAAAAACTAAATGTACTTCTATTTTGTATAAATGACACTAAATATTTTTTTTATGATTCCAGGCGTCACAGGTATCTAGCCTACAGAAGCTTTGTGAGCTGGTGCTGGGGCTTCCTTGGACGCAGGATCAGAGTGGTGATTCCGGCCTGCGTTGTCCTCAGGATTCGCAGGGAGTTTCCTGATCCGCGAAATGTCTATGTTGGGTTCAGACAGCAGCCAAATTGAACCTTGTAGCATACCCGGCGATGACCTCCTCCCTGTCAGGTCGCTCATAATGGGAACACAGGTCCTCTGGGATGGGTATCTTCAGAAGCTCCTGTGTGAATGGTGCCGGGTCCACAAAGACTTGGTCGAAGATGAGGTCCATCAAGTTGGCCACGTAGCCTGTGCAATGTTAACAAAAGCACAAAAAAAAAAAATGTGGTTTAGATTAGAATATGCATGTAAAAAACTGAAAGTTCTTTCTAATTTTTTTATTTTATATATTTGTAAATAGTTGTATAATAAATATTTTAAACACTTACGGAATGTGGGGTCAGTCTTTACTGGTTTTGCTCTGCATTCTCCCTTCCTGGCCTTTGGGAACTGCAGTTTATACAGAGGGTTTCCAGTGGATGTAGTGGCCTGTGCACGCTCAGCATTTTCATTGTAGTGCAGGGCTGCCAGGTACAGTCTTTAATTTCCGCCATGAGAAAAAAAAATGTAAATAATAGCAAAGGATGTACAAATTGTCACTAATTAGTAAGTAACTATTGTTTATTTTACCTGCACAACATTCCAAGAAATGGAAACACAACATTCTTTGTAGCAAAGCGCAGGATGACGGCATGGAATGACTCCAAAGATGAAGTCTGGTGGTGGGGGCTGAGTTTGGCCACAGCTTTCAAAATCCTCTTGGTTGAGAGAATTGTCTCCAGCTTGTGAAAGGCCGGCGTTCCTAAGAATTTGAAAATCAAAGTCATATTTGAATTGTCATCCTTTATAGATTGTGTCTGACAACATCCTGTATTCAATAGTTGTCCCTTACAAATATTTATAGAGGAGTAATGTAATATGGTTTATGAACAACATACCTGCAGCCATCCATTGGTATTGCGCAATGCGCAGTGGATGAAGGCACTTAGGGAACAGGGGGTCATCATGAGAGTGGATATCCTGCACGTGGTTCAGGATGGAAGTCCATTTGGCCACTCTCTCAGGCCCGGTGGTGGAGGTTGCTGCAGTCCAGTATATGTGGTTTCTTATACTCTTCACCCACCCTCAAAGTTTTTCGCAGTCCTTCTTTTTTGCAGCCTTCTCCAGTTGCTTAGAAATCCCTAATAAATACATTTAACATGTAGTTAATATACATACAAGTTTACTCAAAATATTAGTATACTGATGTGATTGGAGGAAGCCGGGTTTGTGTCTAAATAAAATAATGATTGTATTTACAATTGATTTATTTACATAGAAATTAATATAAAGAAAAATACCTTTTTCTATGTGCCAAACATCAAAGAATTGGGTGATGCTGCTTTCCCTTAGGAATTTCTGAATTTGCAGATGTCTGTCCGTGACAATACAGTCCAGAGTCACACCACGTTCCTTTAACAACTCCAGACTTCTTTTCAGGCCCTCTAACTCCATGTGGTAGCTTCCACCAACCTCATTGCTCTGTTAAGACACATACAAATAACCATTGATACACACATTTTAAATATAATGTGCAAACAGTGTTAAAGAAAAAAACATTGATATTTCATTTCACCCCACTTACCTGAACCAACTGGAGGTCAACGACATTGTTGTTCTTTAGGTTCATCATAGTGTAGCTTCCGAACTTTGCAGAGTGGCCTGTGAAAATATGTTTTACAGTAATTACTTTTCTCTGCGGATGGTGAATTAGTATTTTTGCTTGTAGTGTTTAGCATATGTTTTTCAGGAACCATGAATTTAACAATTCACACATAGTGAAACCCCTTTCTGAAATGTAAAATTTGAATTATATAAAAAATACATACCTGGAGAGAGTCAGCCCTCATATCACCACCAACTATCACTTTCTCCTCTGCATGGAGCTTCTGTAGCATGCCTTCCTGTGATTTTTGCCAGTAAGAAACAATCGCTGGCTCAATGAACATCCTGGCATGCCTTCGGAAGGTGTTGTATTTGCACAGCTGCATATTCATTGCTTTGAAGACCTAATGGTTGAAAGAAAACAGCAAGAATACATTTTAATCTCAAAGATCAGCTGTAGATTTGTTGACGAGTCGTTGAGGGAGAACCTGGAAAGTGCAAATGAGCTGCCCTTGTTTTTAAAACAGCTGAACATGTCATTAGGGGTGCTTACTCTACAGTGCCCCTTTCACATCTCTTCTCTTTCTCCACCCTCCCAAAAGAGCTTTACATATTAGCATGGGTCGTTACATAACAGTGCCCTATTCCCACTCTTGTTACCTTGTCCTATCTTATTCAACAACAACATTTGCATTTTCAAACATTGGCAAAACAATCTTCTGCAGTTAATTTACCTTTGAAAGTTTGTAGAAAGATGCTCCGTTGACATATGTTGCAACTGATAGCTGCAGGTTTCCAACTGGAGTACTCCCAAGAACAGGCTGGCTATTCCAGTTTCTTGTAAACTGACAATGGGGGCACAGCTGCTGCACTGATATGAATGTACCGATCCTTCTGGTTTGTACATCACACACACGCTTGCACACAGGACATGATTCAAAAAGCTCCATGAGGCAGGTCTCATACACGATGTATGTGTTGATCGTCTGGGGGGGGGTTTTGTTCTTGACCACTAAAACAAAAAAATAGAAGTTACGATCCATCACACAGATTGTTGCTTTAGAGATCTTTTGTGTTTCCCTATTATCAATGTTTGAATTATATACAGCAAAAACTACAATACATAGACAAACTCACACATAGTGATATTTCAGTAACTTACGACATGGCTGTTGTGTTCTGTAGCATTTGTTATGTATTCTGCTGGATCATAAGTTGCATCCTGGCCTTCGGAAATCACCAAAGAAGAGCTTCCCTCAAATGGATCTTCGTATTCCTCTTCAAGGTCTACACGGGCCCTCTTTGGTGGTCTCTTTATGGGGGTGGATGTTGAAAAGGGGCACTGGCACTTCCAACGGAAGTGTTTCCACACCAACGCTTCTGCAGGGAATTTTAGCCTGGACAGCTGTAACATAATTGTATTTGACATTAAAAACAAAAGAAAAGATAAAACAAAAATATTTTTACAACAATTAGTAGCACACAAATTAAAGGCTACGACATCAGAATGTCAAGATGTATCCAAAGAACATTTGAAAAACGTGATTCTAACCTGTACTTCGATGTGAACCAAGAGTCCTCGAGGATAGTTGTGTACGAACAGTCCGGTACTTGGGTGGGTCAGTCTGACATGCAGAATCTATCATCACAGGTAATCTGCTGGTAGCATGTGAGGTGCTGGCCTGTAAAGAAGAAAACATAGTTAGAACAAAATCATCTCAACTTAGTATTCAGGATGAGAAAATACTATTTGGATAAATATAGTCTGAAATCCCAAAAGATGGGGCTTAAAACTATCTATTTAGCAAAGGTCTTTGCTTAGCCTTTTCCAATCTGAGTTAGTTTTGAACCGTAACGTGCATGCTGTGTTTCTGACTCAATACAGATGATGTGTTGGAGGGGCTGAGCTCAGCAGACTGACTGTAATGAGTGCTAGCTGCTAATTAGCCTGTTGCTAGAGGTTAGGCCTTGTCAACAACAACATACCAGGGCTTTCACTCCATTTTACTCGTGGTGTGTGTCCCCTCGCATACATACAGTGTTGTAACACACCTCCATTTATATTCATCTGCGCAAACAAGTAAACACACAAAAGCTTTTACATATAACGCTACAAAAACGGCATGTCTCATTAGCTTAGCGTAGCTTAGCTTACAGGTCGATGATATCTGATCGTTCTTACAGACTACAATCACAAAAGCTTTTACATAACGCTGGAACAAACGGCACTTACCTCCAGAAGATTACGTTTGTTATTATAACTTACTCAATATGATTTTAGAGGATACAAAATACTAATAAATAGGAGAATAAATACTTGTGTTATCAGCTAGGGTGTGGCTTTACAGCCTTCACACAGATCGCCATTACGGCAGTCTGAACATGTTCGCAAATGCCTGATAATTAAAATAAAAGACAAAGCAAAGACTGCGGAGCGTACAAAATAAAATGTTACAAGAACATATAAACACCTAACCGATTACTAGTTGGGGTTGAGGCGACATTGATACGGCTAAGCTACATGCTACATGCTACATACTACAAGCTAGAGATAGCTTTATCAGGAAAAACACTGCTAAATAAAAACTTACAGCTTCAGAATTGGATGTGCCCTCACTGGCCTGGTCCCGGATGGTTGGTATTGATCCCGGGTGTAGCATTAGTTTGGAGGCATATCCGTGTTGGACTTGAGAGAAGTTCATAAACATGTCCGGTGGTAAAATGTTTGGAACACACAAACAGAAATCTGCCGGGGTCTTCTGGCACATGTCCCTTGAAAATGAAGTCTAACCACAGATTCTTTTCTTCTTCCACTGATGGCATTGCATGCAGTCCCCTGTCCCGAGTCTTGCAGCCAACAACAGCACAACGTTTAACTGGCTTAGACATCCTAGCAAGAGCAGGCAAAAACACAGATGTGACTGGGGTTGATTTAGCCTGCCGATAGCTTATATGCGAATGAGAGGTTTGGCAATGCACGTGGCCGTGGCTCATTCCCCTGATAGGCGGAGAGTTGACCAATAAGCGGAGTACGTCTTTGTGACGTAGAAAAGTGTCGGAATGTGGATCCATTTTTTTCAGATCCGTTGCAGCCCCTTTTTTAGAGATTTGGGCGAAGGAGGAAAATAGAGAGGGTTGTGTTTTCTGACACTTGGCGAGTTCCCTGGAACACCGGGGACACATAATCATGTATAAAAGACGTACAAAGGTGCATTTTGCATGATAGGTGCCCTTTAAAATAAATGAAGCACGGCACTTGGGTAGTCCTCTGCACATTTGAAGGGAAAAAAAATACAATTAAAATTAACCCACTTTGAAATAAAATAAAACATATAGCTGCCACCGTAAAAAGAGTAACTGATTGAATTATGACTGAAGATCGTCAGCTGTCTTCCTCTTCCGTTTTTCTCCTCGATACGTAAAGGCTGCAGCACCTTTGACAACTTCTCTCTACATATCAAACATACCAGTAAACCAGCATCGTTTACTCTGAAAGCAGATAACTCTGTCCACGCAGAATTAAATCCTGTGTTCCTCCGGTACTTTTCTTTTCTTTGATGTATCCATAGTTCGATCATCGAGCCGGGGGTCAGGTTATTCACCTGCAAGAAAAGGCACTGGCGCGGGACCGTAGCAGGATGTGACGCATATTTTAGTTTACCTAATTAAAACCGTTTTGTTTTTATTTATTGTGTCACTGTATCACCTCAAAATACAAGATACGAAACATTTTCAACCATGCAAGAAAATATAAATAGTCCTACAAGTACTTTTATTTAATTTCCTTTTTATTTTTGTCTAAGCTCAAGGGAGCCAGAGCAGAGGGTTTTAAAGAGCCGGGTTGCCGACCCCTGGTATAGTGGAATACCAGTTCCACTGCAGACAGTCATTACTCCTCTCTAGTGTCAGCTGTTATGAAACCTGCTGCTTGTATTTTAACATGAATTCAGTCAGTATACTTCCGGACAAGTGTTCCGTACATCTTTCATGTTTTTAAGCCTCTTTTCCACTCTAATCTTCTCTGTGATGTGGTCTGATGTTTTCCTCATAGGTGATGGCGACGATGACAAGAGGGTAGTGAAGAGCGTCTTCCATCTTGTTACGACTACTTCATGCATTTCGTCACCGTCTTCTGGAAGGTTTTGTTCGCCTGCGTTCCGCCCACAGAGTACTGGAACGGCTGGGCCTGTTTCTTGTTCTCCATCAGCACCATCGGCCCTCCTCACCGCTTCATCGGGGATCTGGCGTCACACTTTCGGCTGCACCGTGGGGCTGCGGGGACACCGTGACCGCCGTGGTTTTCGTGGCGCTGGGAACCTCTATTCCAGGTGAGCGAATCCTCATTCGCTGTGTGAGGTGTGTAGAGGTCATACGGGTGAAATATGTAGAAAGTGCAGAGACCAGCAGAAATGTTGTATCCTCATAACTATCTATAGATTCAGTTTAAGTCTTATCAAACAACTCCCACCACAAATATGACCTTCATTTGCATAATAACAACTAAGATAACATCAATGGCCTATATCCTCAGTCACTCTCTCATGATGAGAAGTTGATTTTTTCTGTTGTGAAAATGAACATTCACACTGCAAACAAAACTGTAGCATTTGATTTGCAATGATTTACGTGCGCATATTCAAACATCCTTTTATCAGCAGGAATGTTCATTCGGGGTCGAGCTGCAACAGTTCACCGAGGTGCATGGATCACTCTCACACCTCTTTCTCTCATTTCCAGACACCTTTGCCAGCAAAGTGGCCGCCATGCAGGACCAGCATGCTGATGCGTCTGTTGGTAACGTCACTGGTAGCAACGCTAGTCAACGTGTTCCTGGGGATCGGCGTGGCGTGGACGGTGGCCGCCGTTCTACTGGAAAGTCAAAGGAAAGGAGTTCAGGGTGGACCCAGGGTCGCTGGCCTTCTCCGTCACTCTCTTCACCATCTTCGCTTTCATCTGCATGGGCGTGCTCCTGTTCAGACGCCGGCCCTCTATCGGGGGGGGGAGCTCGGGGGGCCAAGGAGGGCCCGCATCGCCACCAGCCTGCTGTTCCTGGGCTGCTTGTGGTTCCTCTACATCCTCTTCTCCAGCCTGGAGGCCTACTGCCACATCAGCGGCTTTTAAAAAGCAGATGGGAAAATGTTCTGAAAGAATATTGCACAGCAACACAAACATATACTTTAACACTCAGTCCATACAGTACACAGTTCTACATGAAACAAGTGTGAGATGTTTGGAAGTGTTCTGGCTTTTAATGCAGGGTAACTAAAACACTTCAGATACATTCACACAGACACACACAAACTATGTACGCATGTGTAAACAGATCATAACAAACACACACAGGCAGTTACAGGCATGATAAAGGGTGAGGGAAGTGTTAGTGAAGTGTTAAGGTTAGTGAACACAAGAGGTTACTGCAACAAAGTAAGCAGAGCGCAGCCTGAGAGAGAAAGAGTGAAAGTGAAGTTTTCTATCTGAACTTTTTTGAAGTAAAAAAAAAACCTGCTCCCCACCATCTTTACTGGTACAGTCAACTGAGGAGGTGAAACGCTGTCTGAAAAGGAGTGGAATGTTTACAATACAAAAATAACATTAAGTATGTTTACTACTGGAGGTTCTTATAAAGTGGTGATGCTGATCTAATACACTGTACAGAAGAACGCGGTTCTCCACACACGCTGTAAATAATGAAACCAGTGTACTGTACATATAGAGTGTCGTGTTTTCAGTAGGCAGATGATGCCTACCATTGACCAAGTTAGACAGGGAGGAAATATGTAGCTACTGTTCTGTATAATTAGTCATATTACAGAGAAAAGAAAAGAACACCATCAGGTCTCTGCTTCCACCTTTTTATATCCATGAGAAGAAACACCACAGATCCCAAACATTAAAATGGTGAACATTTTTGGAATCATAATATTAGGCAGTAAAAGTGTTAGCTGCCCAAACAGATGAATGCCACACTGGTGAAATAAAACAGCCATATCCCCTACATACTGCGTTCAAGTCAGATGTGTCTCTCAGATGTTTGTACACCAAACCAACAGATGTTGCCTGTATAGCCAGATACAGACACAGAAACAGTCAAGCAGAAATACTATGTAAAGGAAACGATCAGAATACACCTGTAAATGACATCCCTGGTGTTAAATCAGACATATAATGCTCACTTTCAGGTTTATACTGGCCTTTTAGTTTCTATCTGAACTTGGTTACATGAGTTGTTAATGATATGTCCACTTACCTGTATAAAGCTGAGTGTGCAGGCACACAGGAGGGAGGAGAGGCGGTTTGTTCTGAGGGAAACAAAAAGGGCATTTTGTTCTTCTCAAAGTTCAAATGTGTGCTGTGTGTGGAACTTGGTTGGACAGACTGAGATGACGGAACTCCTTCAGTAATGTGGAGACAGACCAACCCATTACTGCGGCATGTTTCCTTTACCTTCAGTGACAGCAGCACGGACAGACAAACATCATGGGGTGGTCAAACAAGATTTAACAGTGTTAGTTTACTTTCAACAGTGAAGCCTATGAAGCTAGTAATTACAATATATATAAAAACGGACAAAACAGATTCCAATCATCAGTCTACAGCATAATGATCCACACACAAGATCCTAAGCTACACTCAAATTAGGATGCAGGATGCCGGTCTAAACCACGAACATTTTCAAGATGGCACCCATACAATGCCTTAAGATACAATTCTCAAGTACAAATCCAGTAGTCAAGCTTTCAGCTGTACAGATGCACTGTATCTGATGTAACAGAAACACACTGTTTTGTTAGTGCAATTCAATACAAGTACCAGACATTTAATACAAGAACCAGACATGCTTAAAATTACTTTCCATTTTAATGGAAGGTGTGCACACCGTTTCAAAAGAACTTACTTGCAAACAAACTAAGGTCTATCATCTAACATTCTCCTGTTTACAGTCTGTAGGTCAGCAGCAGACAATGCTTTCCATTTTCAAATCATGCTGTCGTATCCAAAAGATGTAATCTGCACAGAAGCCGCAGTCTCACTTTGCATTTGAATCAAACACCGTTTCTATAGTCATAGTACCATAGTGTTGGCTGTTTTTAGTGAATAAAACCTCACTGTCGCTCAGTAATGCATGGCAGAGTTGGAACATACAATAAAAATGTCATAAGCTTCTGAAGCTACTGGCTGCTATATATACAGTCAAATCAACTAGAGAAGTGCAAAACTGTTCAATCTAAAATGGTATCGACACACCAACAGTTCAGCTTTATCACTTTCAACTTTAAGATACATAAAGCTGAGAGGTCAGTCCATGAAAAAATAAAGTCATAGCTAATGTAGCAAGAAAACCTCATAGTATAATATTAAAGAAGCTAGAAGCATCCAGAGTCCTGCATCCTTTTCTACATGGGGAGGAGTTGATTCAATATGGCGTCCCATCACAGTTAACATTACTGTAATATTCAATGCTTAAAGGTAGGGTAGGTAAGAACGGAGAAACCAGCTCGAGTGCGCTAGAATTTGAAAGTAAAATCTGCCCCTTCCTTCAGACTTCCTTATAGAGCCCCTCCTCCAACACACACGAATGCGCACATGACCAATGAGGGCACGAGATCAGTTTGTGCACAGATGGAAGGCTGACAGGCAGGTAGGCCATCCAGTTACTTTAGCCGGGCCGGCTCAGATGATTGGTCGTGCTTTTTACAGTACTACGGCTTCCACAGATGAATTTATTTTATGTATTTATTGTCAAGCATTTAATGTATTCATTGCTATCGGGATGTTAAGAGCATTCCATGGAATATAACAACAAGTGTTTCTGAAGTGAATTACCTACCCTACCTTTAATATCATCACTTTACATACCCTGCACTGTGCTGCGGGTGCATGACAATCATTCACCCACAAATGATAGGTTTATCCAGGTGGAATTTGTTATAATCAATTGTTACACACGAATAATATCAGAAAGATTGGATTTGTTAACCCTTGACTTGCCGTACCCATATCCGCAGCAGGTCTCCAAGGTGAACAGCCTCTGCATGTTAGATAGTTTGCTTTGTAAACTTTCTAAAACAGATTTGTATCCTTCCTTGCCAATATTACTGCAGCTGAAGTCCATTTTTTTTGTACTTCTAAACAATGTTTAGACTGGTATCGATATATTACATACGATTGGTAGTCGTAGATTACTATCCTTAGTAAATTTAGTAGATTAGATTTGATAATATTTCCCACGCGAGGAAGCTTCCCTTTGAACTGCTCAAACAGTGTAGTGTATTTTTAACCACACTAATCCATCTAATTTACTCTATGTTTGTGTCCTATGTCACTTATGGATAAGATTATTTACTTCGTATTTATTTATTTACAAGAAGATTATTTATCTATAGATTAGCTGAGCCGCAGGTCCTTGAGGCGGACAGTTTGGAGTTTAGTTCAAGGAGTGTGGTTTCAATGTGCAATACAGAAAACTATTAAACACATATCATGTCTTTAGTAGGCTTTGACGAGAGGACAGTTCACATTTTCTTCTTACTCCAGTGTTTGTTTGTAACGCTCCGCCAACGTACATTTCTCATTTCAGTTCTCTAGAGGAGGAGTTTTGAGTCTAAGTAGCATTGTTTACATGAAGAAAACTGTGGAACATTGTGAGTTAATTGTCAATTGTGGATCGTCATGAGCTAAAGAAGAACTTTTTGTTGATATTAACGGTGTCTGTGGGGCAGGTCAGTAGCTTAGATCTACTCACTAAACACACACAAACACAGATACACATACACACAGATCTGCTGGGACTCTTGTGTAAGAATGATCAGCACCAGCGGTACAGAATGTAGACGTCATGCCCTGTCCCTGCAGGTGTGGCTCAGCACCTACACACAGAACTCTACAATGTCCGGGACAATGTTCCGTGTTTTCCATGACTCTGAACTAACTGTCTGGCTTCGGCCCTCTTGCTGTTCTGAAGCTTGATGTGCTGCCTCTCTTCCCCACCCCCTCCCCCAGTGTGTGTTTCTGTGTTGCTTCCCCTCCGTGTTCCTCTGCAACGATGCATTTTGAATCCCCGTGTTTGTGTGTGATAGCAGCAATGTCCTACTGTGATGGACGCCTATTGGCACACTTGTAATTTCCACAGTTTGGACACACAGAGGCTCTCTGTGAAATTAAAATGAGCAAGTGGCACACATAGACCTCCATACAGATACTCTGAAGATAACACACACAGAGGCATTTATGGGTCAGTGCTCCACTGCTTACTTGTTTTGTTACCTTTAAAGCTGTGAGAGTGTGCTAGCGGGCTAAGTCTGCAAACAAGCAACATCCCCCAGTCTTCTTTTTGTTTGTTGGTGTACGATATTTCTGTATCTGTGTTATTGCCCCTCCTCTTCTTGTTCTCCCATGTGCCCCAGCCCCCAAGGTCTTGCTCTTCAATGTGTCTCTGTGAAGATTTTTTCCTGTGATGATGAAAATGTCTCTCTCTGCCTGAACTTTAGTAGGAAAACAATGACTGAGTTACTCCGATATCATGTGATAGATATAAACATGTATTCAATACTGTAATAAATTATTAACTGAAGCTGATATATAAGTTTTCTTATGAAATGCATAAAAAGAATTAAAAAACGACCAACTTGTTTTTGAGGATAATGGCATGTGTTACCGAAAGATAATGAAGGTCTTTAATTAAGTAAAATTGACTTTATTTGAATATAGTTTATTTATTTTCACGGCATCATGTGTCCTGAGTGTTTATTGTTGCACCAAATGAAGGAACAGCAGTCAAACCCAACATGTACGAGTCTTGTAATCTAGCACCTGCACATCTGTAGACATTAAAGCAGGACGCAGGAAGTCAGTCAGAGCTGGGGGGCAGTTGTTGCATTAGACTTTTTCGTTTCCGTCATTTTGACGGACAGGATCGTAACATTTCCGTCATAATCCAATTATTACGTCATTTATTTTTCATGTTTAATGATGAGATGAGACATATTTAATATTTATGTTTGGGTACTGAGCAGCAAATGCTCATTCCTTCATGTTTTAATGATGAGATGAGACCTATTTAATATTTATACTGAAGCAGCAGGGTACTGAGTCAGCAAATGCTCATTCATTCATGTTTTTAATGATTCATACAGAACTTTTAAGGGCATGGAGAAACAAAAAAGATGACCAGAGACACCGACCGTGTGGTCCACTTTTCATGTCAACACGAACATGAATGATGTATTTGTTCCTGCACTGACAGACACAGCAAGAGGGGGCAGAGGCCGCTAAAAACACCGCGACCATTGGGCCTAAACAGGCACAATATGAACCATGCCATCGTTTTAAATGAGACAATTACAATCAAAATATGAACAAACATTTACAAGAAACAACTCATTGACCTGTGTAGCCTGAACGCTGATTTCTGCATCGTCGTGCAGCCTCGGACAAATCCGTTTACTCATCTTAGCTCTCTACAGATGTTCCGCAGAAAATTTTGCCATCTTCCCTCCTCAGCCACTTAAACTCTTGCTCCCACTGAACCCTGGTTTACTCCCGCTTGAACTCCTTGCCACTTGCTTGCCCCTCTGCCGCTGGCTGAACGTTGTCAGTTTAGTCTTACCTGGCTTGTCCTTCATCCTCCACCGCGCATCAATCCTCTTTTTTCACCTCGTTTATTTCCACACACATCACAATTACTGGCTTATTAAAAAAGCTTCGGACGATCAGCTGCCGTGACATTTTGCGATTGCTAAAGCCGGTTAAACAACGAGGTAATCAACGAGGTCAAAAAAACAAGACTAGACATAGCTACTTAATATGCACACACTCGCCACCAACCCTGGACAGGCGGTCTTGGTGAATGACTAAATAATAGTTACCGACTACAGTAGAGTACAGTAGATCGCCCTCAGTCTACCTGGCCACTAAGGATTCTGTAATATAATGTGGGCCGCTGGTGGACATTTTGGCGTTGTTCCCGAGTTGTGTTCTAATCTGTGAAAATGACGGACTGTTTTAGATTTTTTCGTCATGTTAGAAAAATCCGTCATTGACGGAAAATATTCGGTTAACGCGAAGCCCTCTGGCTGGGGTGCGGCTGCGAGAGGGGGGGGGGGGGGAATCTCACATACGAAATGGAGTAGGTTTTTTTCTCAATCAGAAGACGATTTATTGTTGATTGCGACGCAAGTCCCGCGATAGCAATACAACGCAATTTGAACTTTCTAGCGCACACCTGTGCACCGGATATGTCATAAACAATAACAGATGCAGAGTAGTTACACAGGGATTAAACAGATTAAAGCGGGAATAGGCCTACATGCAATAATCACTAGGTTCTTCTAACCAGTCTGACAATTTACACAATTGCCCATTTTTGTGAATTTGGCTGTGCGATATGCTAGAAAAGCGCTAAATGAACGTATTTATTTATTTTATTTAAGTGAACACAAGCAACCATCTGAAAATATTAACAACGAGTAACTCTGAACTTCTCTCTCACTCTCTCTGACTATCTCTTCACATGCACACAGCATAGGCTACAGAACACCGAAGGTGGTGTCGCGCTCAGGGGTGGTGGAAATAAACTCCCTCATGAGAACATGAATGTCCAGTGAGTCGAGAATTTCCTGCTGTATATGCAGCAAGGCCAGGTGAGTGAGTCTCTTCTGGGTAACTGTGTTACGCAGCCAGGTTTTTAGGCGACGGAGCACCGAGAAGGATCTCTCTGACGAGGCCACGGAGATCGGCATCTATGGTAGGAGACACAGCTGGAGGAGATTTTCCACGTATTTGAAGAGTCCTCTTGTTTGCATGTGCAGGCTGGACATATACATAGCCAGTTTGTGAACAGTGCAAAAGTCCCCATCCTTCGTAAGGTCTCCCAGCATCCTCATTTGCATGTGAAGACCAGAGACATCTATATATCCTGGCAGCTGGAGATATCTCAGGTATTCCTCTGTGCCAACTGACCCCTTAGCAGCAGCAAGCAATGTTTCCTCCCTGCGTGAGGCAGTTTCCATGCCACTCTGGTCAAAATGGCGCTTTATTTGCACAAGATCAAGAGCCTCGAAAAACTCTCTCCTCCATGATGCCACTCCTTTTGTTGGACGTAGGGTCCGTGACGTCACCCATAGGATTCTGCAGAGTTGCCGAGAAGCCCTTAGTAGGTGGAGTCGGCCACTAATGGCTCGACAGTGACGTCAGAGTTCAACTCCCGTCTTCTCCAGCCTGCTCCAAATAAGGGCAAAGAGGCGGAGCTGAGGCGGGACCTGCTGCCACCGAGCTGGAAGTTCCAGAGCTAGCTGAAGCTACCAAACTAAGCTAACATGCTCCCCATCTGCACACTGCCGTGGCATTTTACGTTTCTAAGGTAAGCGGACATGAAACTATTCAGCAAAACTATAAATAAAAATCTAAGTTATTGAGTTTTTAGCATAATACTACAGAATCTTAAAACCCCTTAACGTTTGTATGCAATTGTGCTAAATTCAAAACTGGAATCAAGCAAATATTAATATGTTTGCATGACATTAATTATTTATATTTTGATATCACTTAATTACACGTTTAATACATTTAAGTCAAGCTAAGGTACATGTGATGGTAGCTAGTTAGTGCTCTTACCTGTGAGGCCTCCTCCAAATCTCTTTCTTCCACTTGACTTGTTAATAATCAGGAGGTGGTTTTGTTGGCTATTTTGTGAGTAAGTAAGGATACAGGGCAATCTGGGATCTCATTTCAATACTCCTAAAGAGCAGAAGAAGAGTGGGTCACACACAATTAGAGAGACAATGGTCCTTCTGATTCTGGGTGAGCTGACTTCAGGGTGGAAGGGAAGTTCAGAAATGGCCTTAGGGCATAGGAACAGTTAAGCTTTGTTGGTTAGCGGGTCCTGAAGAGGTCATGAGTTGATGCCTGGTAAACCCCACAAATATGGCTTTCTTAGAGAAGGAGATGTGACATTCATGAGGGACTGCAGGTTGAGATGTGTGTTTTTTGATTACTTATATTTACTATATATTAATATGTATTAATAATAGCAGTCTATGTAACTAGAGGCTGGAAATATGAGAAAGGAAACCTTTGTATTATCTTTAAGGGAATATTCTTTATACACAACTGAAGTTTCTGGAGTGCTGCAGGATGGGCTCTGTAGGAGGAGAATCTCCCCTGACTCCTCCCCGTGGTACCACTATATCGCCTGTCTGTATTCATGTGTTCGCTCTCTCTTCTCTGGCTGTCAAAGACCGAAGGATCTCAACAGCAAGCGAACCAGGGCAGGAGTATTATATTATATATTATTATGATATTATTATATTATATTGTATTGTATTGCATTGGATTATTACCTTGTATAATTAAAACAGATTATTGTTTAAACTGGTATCCTGGTGTGTTCTGATTTTCCTCCTGTTATGATTGTATTCAGCTCGCCAAACGACACGCGGAGGCAAGGTGGGTTGTAAAAACCTCTCTGCCACAACAAGCCAGGGGTAGAAACATGTTTTTTTCTGCTGTAAAATTGGGCATTTTAACATGGGGGTCTATGGAAATTGCTCCTTTCTGCAGCCATCGCCTATCGGCCAATTATGAACTGCAGTGTGTGGCACTTCCGTATTGGCGTCCCGGCTCTACCCCAGTTTGCCGCTTGCTTCAGCCTCTGTTGTGCTGCGGAATCGTGACCAGTACTCAAGTTGTAAAAAAAAATCAGGGGGATGGTGGATTTTATCATATGGGGACATCATTTGTGCTGATAACCCGCAGAGGGTGGGAGACCAACCAGCATAAAGATAATTATTATACTCCTAAAACAACATGCATGTTATGGATGTTCAGATACTCCTTTCATTGCTCTTGACCAAGGCACCTCAGAATTAGAGTCGGTCCCCGGGCTGCCATGGCACCACTAACATTTAGGGTCAAATGCAGAGGACAATTAGTGCAAAATCTTTTTTTCACTTTAATTTAAAGGGGGGAGGGGATACATAAATGTGGTTATAATGAAAGTATATGGTACAAATCTTGTAGGTTAACAGTCCCTCATTTATTATTCAGATGGATCAGCTGATTATACTAATAAAAGTCAAAATAGTTTTTAGAATATTGAATTATAGTGTATTTTTTCAAAAAAGCAGTTACTGGTATACGATCAAAACAGGTATCTAAAGGGTTACATTTGTATCGTAATTAATTAAATCATTATGTAAATTCTTCATGAAAATTTGAGGAAAAAAATTAGAAAAATATTGATCCGTCATCATTTTATTGCAGTTCAAATAAAAATATTTTATGTTAACATTCCCAATGTTACTTTTTTAACAGGGTATTAAGTGCAAAATATGAAAATATATTAAAGGATCATACAGATAATACAAAATAGGACCAATTTTGTCAATGGCTGCCTACTCCACTCTCCCCCATCTCATAGAAGTTTCCAAAGATTTTCATAATCATGTTTTTGGTCTCAATTTTTCTGGCTCTTGCTTTCGGATTATTAGCTAAGCAATGGCTTTGAACCCAAGTCCAGACATATACCTCTGGTCTGAACTTGTTCAGTGGAGGGCCAACACACTTGATGAAAAGCAAGGCTGACATGCTTTTTACCTCTAGGGAGCTTCTAGTTGTGGTTAAAATGTTTATCTCACTAAACCCACGTTTACACTCAGCTGTGGAGATGACCAGAGTGTTCACGGCTTGAAGGAGGGGTTTCAGCTCTTCTGGTGCTGGTGGTATCATTTCATCAACAGTTTTGAGTCTTACCAGCTAGCTAACACGAGAAAAAAACGTAGCTAAACTCCAAACTAAGTTGTTATTGCTGCTTATGTCCATAGATTCCACCTTTGGTGACTAAAGTAGTGAGTAATGACTAAGATTACTGACTCTTGACTTACCTGAAATGTTATTTTTAGTATTTTTAAATATGAAGTCCCTCAGATGGCGTTGTCCTCCTGGTTGCTTGGCCATTGTACCTGCGCTTCTGGCATCGATCAAACAGGCGCATCACGGCACTCTGGCGCCCTCTAGGGCACTCGCATAGTATAGCGTCAGTAACTTGGTAAAAATGTCATTGCGTGTGTGCGTGCTCCCTCGCCCCCAGTATTTTACTCAAAATGCGCAAAATTCATGTTGAAATAGCAGTAATACCAGTGCCACGTTCATTGATAAAATTACATAAGGGATGGAAAGGGGGAATGGCAGTTTTAGAAGGGGGATGATTTTGACCGTTTTTATTTCAGGGGGGATGCCATCCCCCCTCAACTCGAGTACTGATCGTGACCGTGTCTTGCTTACCCGGCTGCCAGCTGGGTCAGGCATCTTGAGGTCGTGTGCAGTGTTAGAAATTAAAATCAATGTTGATAATACACTGTATTTAATTTAAATCTGTTTTATTCTAAAAACCGAAGATTCACACTTGACTTCCGGTTTTCCGCTAGTGAATTTAGTCATTTCCGGTTAGCATTAGTATGTGGCGAAATGCTACGTTTTCAAAACCGTGAATTGAAGGTGAAATGACTTGATGTTGTACGCTAAACACACTGGGATTAGCACTCATTTATTGACGCTGAATAACGTTTATCAGGGAATGTTTAAATAACCACAGACACCAGAATGATGTAATTTAGCAACAGAAAAAGGGAGGAATTGCATTGAACCCGCCCCCCGTTGACGCCGGCCAATAGGAGAAGACCTCAGATGACAGCAGAAAGAGCAAGCCAAGACTCGACCTCTCTTCCCTGACCTCGGCTGACCGGACGCATGGGGAGAGAGCAGGGGCGTCGCCTGGACCTGGAAACATTCGGGGCTTAGCCCACAGTGGCAGCGCTACAGTCGAATTTTCTACTGCAAGACTCCCCACACGCACATACACAATTGCGCCATCTGGTGTCACAAACGTGTGTCTGCATTAGCTTTGTTACGGCAATGGATTGTGGGAGATTCTCATAGCACGTGAGGATCTCTTGAGGGTAAGGTGCCTGTATTATCTCGGTGGACAAAATGTATGTTTTTATTTTATAAGGACAATAACGTACTGTTGTGTTTGTTTAGTTTAATGTTAATTGTTTAATGCTCACAGTCACAGCAACATGTTTTTGTGTGATTGGTTTTATATGATTTATCAACGTGACCATCAATAGCTAATCTGAGCACCAGAACCCAGCTCACGTGTCCTTTTATGCTGTCTATTGAAATGCAGGAAAGTAATCACCAGCTCTGAGTGATCTGTTGCAGAGGGGACACTACACCGGAGATACATAAGGAGAGATAAAGTGCTATTTTGAGGGAACTCACCTCCTCTGGGGTCCCCCAGGAAGATTTTTTTAAATGTTGAAGTTAAAAGCATCAATCTTGTGCACTTTGAGAGCAACATTAAGAGATATGGATACATCTCTCAACACCCATATGTCAACAAAAATCAAAGAATCAGAATCAGGTTTATTATTTAAAAACACTTTATTTTCCAATTAAATCATAAACTATGTCAAATTATTAGAAGTTGTTAGTAATCAGATTAAACAGAAAAAAGGGATGGAAGGAGGAAATAATAATCCCTCATCACTTGCCGTTTCCCTCATCACTTGCTGTTTGCGGTTGAAATGATCTCTTTTGCTGGCCAAACAAGCTGGATGGAAAGCAGTGGTGTCTCACTTGCCTTGGCCCTGTATCTGCAGTTACCCATTGACTCTTGTCTGTTCTGGTGTTCCTGTTCATTGTTGTCTCCATTGTTGTTCTTATCTGTTGTATCTGCTTCTTGTGTGTCCCTTTCTCCTGTTCTCCTTTCTTCATCCTCTACTCTGTTTGGCTCATCTGTAATGACTGTGTAGGTAAAGACAAACAAGTATTTTAAGTCAATCAGTTTCCAGCTCTGTCAAATAAATGAATTTCAAGATACACAAATGTGTCTTCATTAAAATGAGTGTCACCACACTGTCACAAAATGTAATACTAACCAATTGAAAATAGTTAAATGTACATCTCTGTTAGATATCACTGTTAGAGTAGTTATCTGCCAATAGGACATAATCATTCCTATACAAATGCAGTTTGAGTAATTCACTTAATATATTCACTTCACACTTTAATATAGTAATTTTCACTTAATACTCTAATATAGTCATCTTTCTGCATTCAAAACTAAGGAAAGCTGTACAATTTGACATGATAATGAGGAAAAAAGGCCTCCGACAATGCAGATCATTGTTTGATCATATCAATTTTAAGATGGGGGTCAGGGCTTAATATTTGGGAGCATATATTTAGTGTCCCTTGCCCCCTTTCAGGAGCCCCACTGGATTAGCTTTGATCTGAAAGCTTGTTAGCTGGCTGTCCATCTCATAATGTACACATAGAAACTAGCTGTCAATAGGAAATATCAATCAGAAGAACTCAAACTTTTTCTGGCATTCTCCACTTTGAACAGGTGGGCCTTTTCAAGCCCCACCTGTTCCTCGCCGCTCCAATAAAATGGTAGGCCAATCTTAAAATGGTCGAATGTATCGTTCTATAACGTTGTGAGCTACTTTTACTTTTCTTTTTCAGTTTTTTTGTAGTGTATATATTTAGCACATTTTAACATTATTATATGCTTACCTTTAACCTTTGTGTGCTGTTTGGGTCTGTGGGACCCGTTTTCAGTGAAAAGAAAATGTATGATTTTTTATTTAATGTTGAAGTTAAATGCAGCAATCTGGTGCACTTTGAGCACAAAATGAATGTATGGATACAGCTCTCAACACTCTATGAAAGGGAGCTGTATACTTTTCAATAATCCAAACATCTATCACAACCAATAACAAATCATTTAAACGTGTTAATTCTTATCTTATGTTACATAGTCAGAGCTTTAAGGTCTGCTGACCATCTGCTGCTGGTAGTGCCCAAGACCAGGCTCAAAACCCGAGGGCACCGAGCCTTCGCAGCAGCTGGCCCCAGGCTCTGGAACACTCTGCCCCTCCACGTGAGGTCGGCCCAGACCCTAGGGGTTTTTAAATCCTCACTAAAGACTCACTTCTTCTCTCTGGCCTTCTAGTCAGAGCGGAGCACGACTCCTGACTATTCCCTGTGTTTGTTATATATCTGTTGTAAATTATTGTCTTTTATTGTGATTATAAGTGTTTTTTATTGCATGTACAGCACTTTGGCTCGACCAAAAATCGCTTTTAAATGTGCTATATAAATAAAACTTGATTTGATTTGATTTGATAGTTAGCATTATTTCTTTTTATTTATGCATTACTAATCACTCCCCTTTTAAACTGTTTACCTCTCTCTCTCTCTCTCTCTCTCTCTCTCTCTGTCTCTGTGTCTCGTTCGCTCACAGAGGCTGTGTGCTCCTCCGTGGCGATGATGGCTTGCGTTAAAAGATAATAATAAACATATGCCTATTTGTAAAATGGGGGGACACAAACGGGATTTCGAAAAGTCAAAACTCCTTATGAAGTGGTGAGCTGCCGCTCCACATTGCTTTTCTTCCTGACTGCAACGCTGTTGTGTCTGTGTGTGAGAGTGTTTCACATGTGTGGATGAGAGATTTTTACATATGTCTGCAAATGACTTTGGTTTCAGTTGTGTGTGTGTGAGCAGGCTCGGATTGGCCATCAGAAGATTCGGGACATTTCCCGTTGGGCCGCTACCGTTGGTGGGCCGCTGGCTCTGGCATAGGTGGGCCGTGGACTTTCACAGTGCCGCTGCGCCGGTGTTGTGTCACATTATGCCTCCCCGTCATGAAATGGCCCCCTTGTCACGGGAACGCGCATTTCTAAATGACACGTTTACACCTCTAAATGACACGTTTACACCTTAGGTTTACACCTTAAAACGATGTTTAAAACGAAAAGTAAACGTTCAGGGTTTTTATTAATGGTAATTTTCAGACTGTGAGTTGTTTAGTGGTATAGTCTTGATTCTTCTGGTTTAACTTTTCGCTCCGTATTTGAGGTGTCGAAATTCATTCGTCACTTCCTTTTCAGTTTTTGTTTTTTTAATCATTATTGTTACGTCCTGTAACAATAGGCAGCAGGAGGCAGCAGGAGGAGGATTTCAGAAGTTGAATAATGTCCTCTAGGTTTTTATCATTAATCTGATGGAATTGTGTCATGGTGTTTGAATTGATGTTAAGTGGACACAGAGACAACACATTTGCTGTTCCTGATGCAGAGGCACTGACTGCTTGTCTTATTTTCTGAATTTTGTCAGTGAAAAAGGAGGCAAAATTATTGCACGCCCTGGAGGATAGAAATTCAGAGGCTACTGACACTGGGGGGTTAGTTAGTCTGTCGACGGTAGCAAACAAGGCACGTGCGTTGTTTTTGTTTTTGGTAATGATGTCAGAGAAGAACGATTGTCGTGCGTTTTTCAATTCCAAATTATAAAGGCCAAGTCTCTCTTTATAGATTTCAAAGTGAACCTGGAGATTTTTCTTTTCGCCACCTGCGTTCAGCTTTTCGACACTCTTTTTTCTGCTCTCACGGTCATGGCTTTTCTCCATGGAGATATTTTCTTGCCAGTCACTTCTTTTACCTTAGTTGGAGCAATGGCATCTATAATATTTTTAATTTTTTGAATTAAAATGATCTACTAGCTCATTTACTGAGATGTTAGCAGGGGCAAGTGTGGAAGAAAAATTCTGAGTAAACATTTCCCTAGTATTTTCAGTTAAATATCGCTTTGTGGTTATCTCTTTTTGAACATTTTTGTGAACAGAAATAGAGCTCTCAAAGAAAACACAGGAATGATCAGAGAGCGCAACATCAGTCACCACAACCTTAGAGATATTCAGACCCTTTGAGATAATTAAGTCCAGAGTGTGCCCCTTATTGTGCGTGGGCTCCGTCACATGCTGAGTCAGTCCATGGCTATCAAGAACACAAAACAGTTATTTTGCCCCTCTGTCCTGAGGGTTGTCAACATGGATGTTAAAATCACCAACAATGACTAAACGGTCAAAGTCAATACACACTATAGACAGCAGTTCAGTAAAGTCATCATAAAAGCTTGCACAGTATTTGGGTGGTTAATGATTATATCATCTGATATTTGGGAAGAGTGTTACAGTAGAAATGGCAGAAAGTCTTGTTGCAATTTCCAGATATTGAAAGAGGCCCTGGAGTTTCTCTGGTAATTATAAATAGCAGCAGTTAAGTGAATACTGTTCAAACAATACCTGTGTTTGTGTTTTTGTATTGATTTCTCTGTTTTATCCTTTCATAAATGTGAGGACTAAACTTGCTTCAAACATTCCTGGGTGCCTGGGTGCTAAATAGGTTTTATTGCTCTGTGGGGGGAAGGGGAAGTTAAGCAGGCTGTGTGGATGACAGTTCTTCTGCTTAAGATCTCCAGTATGTCATGTTTCAGAGAAGTCTACTTATCTTGAATGGTATATGTGTGTTTAATTACTTTATATATGTGTGTTTAATTACTTTGTATTAGTAATAGCAGTGTGTAAACAAAAGCTGGAAATATGAGAGTATTAATAAGTATATCTTTGTGAACAAATCTCTGGAATGCTGTAAGATGGGCCCTGTGGGAGGAGAATCTCACCCGACTCCTCCCCGTGGTTCCTCTACATCTCCTGTTTGTGTTTGGGTGTTCGGTCTCTTTTCCTCCTGCCGACAAGATGAGAAGATCTCCCGGCATCAGAACAAGAGCAGGGAGTGGGGGCCCGCCCCACCCCTTTGAAAGTGTATTGTATTATTAACTTTTATCATTAAAAAGATTATTGTTTAACCCTCATCCTGGCTGTTTTGAGTTTTCCCTCTTTTAAAGCACACTCCTATAGGATTGGCGCAGACCAGAGATATCTGCTCCAACAATTTGGTGACCTGCCGACGTGATGACCTCAGGAGTGGGGTTTTTTAGGGGAGAGCACGAGCAGCCAGCGGATGGAGGGGGATACCTCGAAATAATTTCTGACAACTTAAGGATCCTAAAACTAAAAGGTAAAACGGACGCCTGTTTCTATCGAAGGTCTGTAAATTGGCTATGCTAAAAGTTAGAGTTGTCAAGAATATTTCCAGGTGTCATTGACGGTATAATGCAATACATATTTTTAGCATAGATAGGTAAGTTATAAATAGATAAAGCAACGAGGTGTTAAGAGTACGGTGAAAGGCCCCGTAGATTTTTCAGAATCATACGGCAAAAACTCGTTAGCTGCACGTGAAGCGATGAAGAGTGTAAGACGAAGGTGAAAGGCCCCGTGGGTTTTTTCAGAAATCGAGACGGCTAACTCATCGGGGATGTTCAGTGGTTTTCTAAAGACTCCATCCAGAACAAAACAGAATAGTGCGTTCCAGTTTTCATAGGAATCTGCAGCGCATTATAGGTTAAATCCAAGAGTAGAAACGCGAGCTTCAAAAGCCATTGAAATTAACGGATTTCTCTTGTTCTGTTATATTATTTAGGTGCATATATATATGTATATATTTAGGTGCATATATATGTATATATATATAATAATAATAATAATGCATTACATTTTTTATTAGAGCGCTTTTACAGGTGCTCAAAGCGCTTTACAAGTACACATTACACATATTAGACATGTAAGAGTCATTACTGCGGACAATACCCACAGGAGCAAATGCGGGTAAAGTGTCTTGCCCAAGGACACAACGGCCTGACGCAGTGGCGGCCGAGGCGGGATTCGAACTGGAGTTCACCAACGCCCCTTGATCTGATGACCAACGCTCTAACCACTGCGCCACCACCGCCCCAATTATATATTATTATTATATATTATTATATTATTATATTATTATTATATATATAATATATTATTATTGAACACAGGAAAGCCTTAGTCAGATAAAGAAATACGAAGTCATTCTTGTTTCAAGAAAGCCCCCACCTTCTGCTGGAATGCCATCTCACACGGTTGGATAAACACAGAGGTGATTTATGAGAGAAGCTTGTGTGCAGCAGCTCCAGGGCACAGTGAGGAGAGAGAGAGAGACAAGAGAATTAAGATGTTTGAAAAGATTAGAAAGAGTAAAAGTTATATAAAATGAACTACTATTCTGGACAATGTCATATTGTTTTATGAGTAAAAACATGAAATAAAAATATTACTAGATATAAGACCTACATGCTTATTGGATTAATAGGGCGTGTCTGTCATAAACATTAGCGCTTAGATGGAATAAAGTGTTGAAATGTTCTCAAGAGTGGGAGTTTTCACAATGCTTTTTGGTTTTTATTGAGACAATTAAGTGGTAAGGACAGAAAACTGTTCCGTGATGATTTCTTTAGGTTTTAGCTTTAGTAATGAAGATTACATTATGTGAGGAAACTTTTCCACCAATACTTCCTTTAAGGGTTAAAAAATATATTCATTAACTGAGAATTGTACTTAATTAGATTTCAGAGGAACTTAATTGCATACAGTAACGTTGAGGGAAAGTAAAAAGAGGTTTACTGAGTATATGAAGTACATTCAAATTAAATATAATAGTGGATTATTCTACCTAGATTAGACATACAAAGAGGACAATTTGTGTGTTATGAACTGGCCTTGTCTTGTTACATTTTTATTGAAGCCATTTATTGAACTCAGTCTCCAAGCAGTGTGATTTCTCTCTGCACATGGTTGAGTCTTCTCTTCCCTTCCCCCGGTCATCCAAGTTATTTGACCCCATGAGGTCAAGAGTCATTCTGTTAGACTACAATCTTGTGTAAGACAAATCATTGTTCTTTTGTCACATTTTGAATCACATAAGAGTTCATTTTGCTAAATCAATTTATCTTTAATTTATAGTTGGTGTTTGCTAACATTTTTAGGAACGACATAGACCCACACTTGGGTCAAATTACATTACTGTGATCGGATTAGTGTGCTCTGCAGGGTTATTATTGTTAAGTATGGAGGGGTTCTTTCATAGTGTGTGGAATATGTGGTGCTTGAAACATCTAGGTATTTAAATGTATAGAGGAAAATGGTTTCCTGAAAGAATTAATTGGAGTAAACATGTTACAGTGGGTGTTGAAAAACTTAGTTTGGGTAAATATGTCACAATGGATGAAACGATTATTAGAGGGAGTTTTTGTAATATCATTAGTGGACATTAATTGTGTTGTTCAGATGACATTTAACATTTAAGACAGATAGTAAGATTAGGAAAATAGAGTGGAAAGGATTGGATTTATTTTACCTCAGTGTATTAGAATTAACTATAGGTAATGCGTCCCGGGACCTGGACTCTCTCTCTCTGTCTGTCATACGGCTGGGGCCCCAACCCTCCAAGCAGACAGAGGACCTATCCCAACCAGGAGACTCCTCCTCCATCGAACAGACAGAGAACCCAGAGCTCAACAACAACAACAACAAGACTGCAATAAGAACTGCATCCAGAACTAGCTCCACCTGTGGCATCCAGAACCAAACAGCTTGCTGACAGGCAGAGATCTACTCTCATCAGTCCCTCAGAAAGGGAATGAAGTTCCAAGCTGAGCCACGACATTTGGCACAAGAGCAAAGTATGGGACACAGAGCAGAATCTGCCCTCCATAAAGCAGCAGAGAGACTGTGAAGGAGGAGATGAAATGCAAAGCAGTGCAACAACAGTGGCCTGATGGGGGCGGCAGATGTAGCTGGGCGGATGGCTGCCTCAAAGAGTTACAGCGAGCTGATGGACAAAGGGGGAGGAGTCAGAGTCAGAGGAGTTGGTCGAGCAGAATGTGAAGGAGGCCGGGGTCACGGCTTGAGATAAACCAGAGGAGAGGAGAAGGGAATCAACGGGAATGAGTGAGTTTACACATGAACACACTTATTATAAGCGCACATTTAAAAAACTTGAATTGACTTGATAAATAAGTGAAGGTAAAAAGTTGTATTACCCATGAATTAATCAATTGGTAAATTAAAAATAGAGTAAAAGTAGAAACAGCACATTTGATTTTGTAGAAGCCATATAATTGGAAGGAATGTGGGGTCACTGAACCCATCCTACTGTGATTCTTAGGTCTTACTTGCAGCTTCACAGGGAGCGCAAGGCATCATCTTATGAGTTTTAAAGACATGCTTCTCCACCTTCAAAGGGACATCCATTTTCTACCATAGGAGGGTTTAGGATGGACTTCTGTTTTTGGATCCATGAGTTGTTTCGTGTTCGGACGCCCTGGGTTCCACACACTGCTAAAGAATTTAACATTGTTTTTAAGTAGACCAGAATTGAAGATAAATGGGTTTAATGAGCTATGAAATGCAGAGCTACACAGATCCTAGTAATGTTTTGACACAAGATAATAATTAAGTACACAAGTTTCTGAAGTAGATCTATTAGACATTTTAATATAGATTAGGTGTTAATAAACTGTAGTAATACTATAAGGAAGCGACATTTTTTGGCTAACACTTTTCAGGGAATGTGGGGAACAGCTGTTCCGATGAAAAGTTAGATGTAGCTTGAAAATTATAGTTGTAATCGTGAATTAATTAATGATGGCGCTCCATATATGACAGATTTTTGTAGACAAAGGATACTGGCCTATGCTGAAATATCAAAGTCTCTGCAGAGCACGACACATGGCCAAAAAGACTGAGACCAACTGACCTTTGACCCTGACTGACAGTGTAACTTGAGAAGACACTGTCAAGGACTGACTCTGGGGTGACTCTGACCAAACTTGACTTTACAACCTGACAGTGTGAGTGTGAGTGTGAGTGTATGTCTGCATGTGATCAGTGCAACTGCATGATTTAAAACAATGACTAATCAAGCATGCTTTTGGACTAACACATTATTCTGGGGCTCCGTGGGAAATGAGAGGTTTTCCTACAAGTCCACAAAAATTGGAAAACCGTACAGGTGACCCGTTTCTAATCTACTTGATATTTCACTCCCACAGGAGGTGGCAGTTTGCAGAATGTGAAACTCAAACTAAAACATGAAGATTATGTTTCTTTTAGGACTGAAGGATGGAGAGAAACACTTAATTTCACTGAAGTGTTTACTGTGGAAATTATGGATGTATATTTGGGAAAAATGTTGGGTATTTTTTATAATCCCTTATTACCTGAAGGTTTTCTTCCCATACAGGATTTTGGTTACACATGAGTTATGTGTAAAAAGGGGGAGTGTAAACTTTACAAGGTACATTTTTCATTTAGGGACTGAAAGGAACCTTCTGCCCCAACTCGGATGTTCAATCTGACCATTGATTGACAGTTTTAGAATGGACCTGCTCCATATCTGGGGATAAGATACTGTTTGATGAATGTTGACATGTTTCTAATATTGATTGAGTTATAACAGATAACATAGATGCAGAATCAGTGGCCAAGGGGCTACTGTGAGAGAGGTAATTTCAGAATGGAATACTGAGGAAGTTGACCGGTGAGTAATGTTTCAACAGGTATTAAAGTAACTGAGGTTTGAAATGTACAAAGAACATATTACAGTTAAAGCTAAAACATTGTAATGTAATGAGACCAAATGTAATTTAGACAACATCATGTAATTAGCCTGGTAAATAAGTAAAAGCCATAGACTTTATTGTTTAGGTCATTATGGGGATATACATTTCATCTAAATTCATAATGGAAAGACATTTGATGACAGTTTGTTGGAATTCTGTATTCATTTTTTCAGCTTGATAATATCTAAGCACTGACAGGTAGAAGCAGTATCACCAGGAAATCATTCACTTTGTCAGTATCAGGATTTTGGTTATTTTTTGAATCCATAACATTAGTGTGTTTCTTTACCAGAAACATTAGCAGTTCATATTATATTTAGATTTTAAATGGGATCTCAGGGATTTCATTAAGAATAACACAGACGCTTGTCAGAAACTCAGAGCTATTGAAATATGTTATTTGGTTCACCTAGAGATGTTGGAGTTTTGTTTTGTGGCCACACACCAAGTATTAAGATTCTGAAGCTTCACTGGCAGATAGGAGGTCTACATTTAATTTAGAAAACCTGTTCACAGACGTCTGTTATTTTTAAGAGACCCCACCAACAGGCTCCAAGCTGCTTACGCAATGGTGGGTCAAACAGCGGAGGGCCCCGGAGCCCTGAGCTTGAGGGATTTGTATCAGATTTCTCCACACAGGTTGGTGATGCCAAAGGGGGACACGAGACGCAGGAGGCGGACACAGCAGAGTTCGTCTGGCTGAAGGTCATCAGGACAAAGTGGCTCAACCCCAGGCTACCGCAGTACCTTTCCCACAAAGGTTCATGAGAACTTAGTTCATCAGAACTTAGTTCATGAGAAGTCTTAGTTCTCATGAACTAAGTACAGATCTCCCCGGCCGGAAGTCCCCGGAGTTGGGGACTGGCTTCAGTAGAAGCTGCTGGGAGTCCCAGCAGCTTCTACTGAAGCCTTCCAAGTAAATCGCCAGAACGCCGACACCTCCTCATCTCCACCGCTCCCATGTTTTCTTTTGTGTTACCATAAGTTAGTCTCTCTGTTGGTGCGCTGGGCTAATGCTAATGCTAATAATGCTAATGCGAGGATAATAAAATGGCGGCTTCACAAAACATTTTGGGAGTTTTTCGGGGCGTGGTTTGCAATCTGCCAGCCAATCAGACATAGGAACCTTTTTCTCCCACGAAAGTACCTGCTCTCTAGCAGGACTGAAAAGGGGGTACAAAAAGTTCTGATGAACTAATTTTAGTTCCGGCACTTTTTGGTGTTAACGCAACATTTCGGAACTATATCGGAACTAAAGTGAGAAAGTACTGCGGTGTGAACGCGCCTATTGTGAACTGAATAGGGGAATATAAGGACTGTTGGTCAGACAGTCACATGAGGCCCCCTGGGCTCTGTGACATTGTCTTGTTTTACACATTTGATCTGTTCTAGCAATACAACTCACCAACCTGTCATCCAACTACCTGTCATTGGTGTATATGGTGCATACAAAAACACAGTTAAAGAAGATAGAAAGTACGAAAAAAAGATGTAGATAAATAATTTACATGAATAGATAACCAAAAAAAAATACGTACAGTATGTGCAGTATTGTTCTGAAAAGTGGAAAGCTGTGCAGATGTTAAGAGAGGTAGCTTGTGTACAAATCTATGAAATATTCTGAATACCGTGCAGTTTCTATTGACACACCTGCTCTCTTTCTGTGTCTCTGTTCTGTTGTCTCTTTGGGGCTGTCACAAAATCACATTTTGACTCTACAATTATTCTGGCACAATAAATTCTGTTGTTCTCTTTGTTGGGCTGTCACAAAATCACATTTGACTCTACAATTATTCTGGCACAATAAAAATAAACAATAAATATATATATATATATAATAGGTGCATGACCACCTGAAATCACAGCTGACTGCAGGAGAGAGGAGAACCATTTTATAGTTTGGCTGCAACACGCTGATTGGCTGCTGGAGAATGAGGTGAAATGTAATAGGTTAAAGAGAACGCCTGTGATGAGCTGATTATAAGCAGCTGCAGAGTGAATGTATATACACCCAGTCTTCCTGAAAGAACTTGCGCTGAGCTTCATTTCAAACTTGAAAAAAAGATAAATAACACAAATGTAAATTGCCCCACAAATAATAAATAAACACATTAGCCATATTACCATGGGACATGGGACACAGCAAATACATGCTGCCATCACAACGAAGTTAGAGGCCTTTGCATATTTAAAACCAGTGCCTAATATGTCAAATATGTAAAGTATTTGTAAAACTACAGAAACAAACTCTCGATGGCCACCAGTCTGCAGATCACACATCCATTCTACAAAAGATGTAACAAAGATGTTACACTGCCGACAGTCATTATCTCAAACAGTATGAACACATTTAACGCAGAATGATTGCTTATTCATTTGTTTCCCTCGACCACGATGGCTGCCATCGTATGGTCAGATCCTGGGCGGACCGGTCACTGATGAAGGCGATATTCATGTCCTTTTGAAGCACATTAAATAATAGGTTAGCGCATCAGAGATAATGAATTAGGTAACTGCATACTTTTTAAACTGTCACTCTTAGAGAATTCAGAGCCATTATTACCAGCTGCTAAAGCAACGCTGGTATTGTTTTCACCTATTGAGTCTGCATGTGTGTGTCGTCATGGCAACGTGGTCCTGAAGACACACAGAGGTGCTTTTGAGTACTTTGTCTATGTTTAAATGCATGTGATATTTAACTGAAAATACTAGGGAAATGTTTACTCAGAATTTTTCTTCCACACTTGCCCCTGCTAACATCTCAGTAAATGAGCTAGTAGATCATTTTAATTCAAAAATTAAAAATATTATAGATGCCATTGCTCCAACTAAGGTAAAGGAAGTGTCTGGCAAGAAAATATCTCCATGGAGAAAGGCCATGACCGTGAAAACAGAAAAAAGAGAGTGTCGAAAAGCTGAACGTAGGTAGCGAAAAACAAATCTCCAGGTTCACTTTGAAATCTATAAAGAGAGACTTGGCCTTTATAATTTGGAATTGAAAAACGCACGACAATCGTTCTTCTCTGACATCATTACCAAAACAAAAACAACGCACGTGCCTTGTTTGCTACCGTCGACAGACTAACTAACCCCCCAGTGTCAGTAGCCTCTGAATTTCTATCCACCAGGGCGTGCAATGATTTGCCTCCTTTTTCACTGACAAAATTCAGAAAATCAGACAAGCAGTCAGTGCCTCTGCACAGGAACAGCAAATGTGTTGTCTCTGTGTCCACTTAACATCAATTCAAACACCATGACACAATTCCATCAGATTAATGATAAAACCTTGAGGACATTATACAACTTCTGAAGTCCTCCTTTTCAAAGATGTTTTGCCTTGCATGGCCTCAGATCTACTTCATATAGTAAACAAATCTCTTCACTCAGGTATTTTTCCACAGGCCCTGAAAACTGCAGTCATTAAACCGCTCTTAAAAAAGAATAATCTAGATGCTACAGTAATGAACAATTACATGCCCATATCAAACCTCCCATTTCTAGGTAAAATCATTGAAAAAGTTTTTTCAACAGTTGAGTACTTTTTTGCATTTAAATAACTGTTTAGATGTGTTCCAGTCAGGCTTTCGTCCAAACCACAGCACTGAGACTGCTCTTGTAAAGGTCTTTAATGACATCCACTTAAACACAGACAGTGGCAGAACTTCAGTGTTAGTATTATTAGATCTCAGTGCTGCGTTTGACACTGTTGACCACAGCATATTACTAGACCGACTGGAAAACTGGGTGGGACTTTCGGAAACCGTCCTAAATTGGTTTGAATCCTACTTAAAGGACAGAAACAACTTTGTTTCTATAGGTAAATACACATCTGAGTTGACAAATATGACATGTGGGGTTCCTCAAGGCTCCATCTTGGGGCCTCTTCTCTTTAACATCTACATGCTACCACTGGCTCAGATAATGAAAAACAACAACATAAGTTACCATAGCTATGCAGATGACACACAAATTTACATAACAGTTTCACCAGGAGACTATGCTCCAATTCAAACACTGAGTAAGTGCATTGAACAAATCAATGACTGGATGTGTCAGAACTTTCTCCAATTAAACAAAGATAAAACTGAGGTAATGGTTTTTGGAGCCAAGGCAGAACGTATAAAAGTTAGCGCTGAGCTCAGTCTGCAATGTTCAAAACAACAGATAAAGCCAGAAATCTAGGTGTAGTCATGGACTCTGACCTGAGTTTCAACAGTCACATTAAAACAGTTACTAAATCAGCCTACTATCACCTAAGAACATATCTAGGAATTAAAGACTAATGTCACAGGATTTGGAAAAACTTGTCCATGCTTTTATCTTCAGTAGACTTGACTACTGCAATGGTGTCTTCACAGGTCTCACTAAAAAATCTATTAGGAAGCTGCAGCTTATTCAGAACGCCGCTGCTTGAGTCCCTCACTAACACTAAGAAAGTGGATCACATTACTCTGTTCTGAAGTCTTTACACTGGCTTCCTGTGTGTCAAAGAATTATTTCAAATACTGCTGTTGGTTATAAAGCTTTGAATGGGTTTAGGCCAAAATACATTTCTGACCTCCTGCTAAATTATGAACCATCCAGATCTCTCAGGTCTTCAGGGACTGGTCAGCTTTCTGTCCCCAGAGTCAGAACTAAACATGGTAAAGCAGCGTTCAGTTATTATGCTCCAAATATCTGGAACAAACTCCCAGAACCTGCAGGTCCGCTGCAACTTTGACTACTTTTAAATCCAGGCTGAAGACTTTTCTTTTGTCGCTGCTTTTTAATTGAACTATTCATATCTTAGACTGCACTGTAACTTGTATCCATGTATTTTTTCTTTTCATGTTTATCCATGTATTTCTTCTTTTAATGTTTATTTTATTAGCTTTTCTTTTTAATGACTGATTTTAAATGCCATTTTCTTAATGTCTTTCATTTTTGTAAAGCACTTTGAATTGCCTTGTGTGAAAAGTGCTATATAAATAAACTTGCCTTGCCTGCCTTGTGGACAGATTTTGTCAATCACAACCGTGCAAGTTTTTAGTGTATCTTCTCATCTGTTTAGCAGGTTCCATACAATATGTGAACTGGAGCAGAAGAGCAGAAGCCACTTTTCAAATGTTACACAATCCTTTTCCCATGCCATTGCTGTCAACACCTATCCATGCTGAACGTTGCTAAGATTTATTGTTGGGGTGTGCCAAAAGTGCAATATGCTTCAAAATGTAGCTGATAGAGAGCAGTTGCTTTTGTCCTGTGTTTTTTACACTGTGTCCATGATTTATGTTATTTCAACATTGTAATTATGTCGCTAAACTCCTTGAAAAGGTCCTTTCCTTTTCCCAAGGTACACGATAAGGCAGCGGATGGCTATCTCTCCTGCATACTTGAATGTATTGTGCTATTTTTGAAAAAGGAAAAAGATAATGACCTAAATGAATATATTCTGAATGCGTGGACTGCCAACAACTTGCATTTCAATGACAACTCTAAATAACGATCCTACCTCATAGAAGCATCCTTGATCTGCTTCACTGAGATTCATTTTGAATAAAAAGCGATATCACTATATAACCAAAGTTTTGTACTCTCACAGTAGCCTCTACTACTTTGTATCCTCTCTCAGAACTATTCACAGTTCAAAGGCGGCTAATTTTGGTCAAACAGCAATTTGCCTATACAGTGCAACTACAAGGCTATCTACTGTATTTGAATGACAAAAGATGACACTCACCTTAAAATGTCCTTTGTACATTTCTATTTGTCTTAACTGTGGGAACTGTCCCGGCATGTTAAGTGGGAGTGGACTTGAAATCCTTAACTCAAGGTGTAGAACAATTAGTTATCAAGCCAATTGCATGACTTACTACAACTTGAATTTTGTCAATTCACGCAGAAATCAGAGTTAAAATTACACACAATATTAAGTTGATAATTACCAACATTATACGTCAACACAACTTATAAATTAATGTTTGCAACTCAAAATGTTTATCTAAATCAATTAACTCACATTTTTATCTTGCAACCATGCATTTAATTCGTTTTTAGAGTGTAGATACCAAACAGATATCATCCATCTGTCCCCCCCCCCCCCCCCCCCCACACTGTGTGAGAACACTCACCCATATTTCAGACTCAGGCGGATGCAGTGCAGCCCGAAATAAGGCTGACTCACAATCTATTATTGATAGGTGTGGAACTTGGAAATATCACGCGCTTTAGTTTCACTCCGAGCTCACGTCGGTGTACTTATTGTTCCCTCCACATGACCTCTTCCACGGCAGAGGGGGCGGAGGGGCAGATGAGCCCTGAGGAGGAGGAGGCCCGGAGGATAGCAGAGATGGGGAAGCCCATCCTGGGAGAGCACAGCCGCCTGGAGGTGGTCATCGAGGAGTCCTACGAGTTCAAGGTGCAACATTCAATATTTTTCTTTGGAAAAGTGTAGTTTTATGTGTTTTGTACTGCTGTGTACTGCCAATTCATTCCAGCAATGGTCTAACTTTATAATTTTGTTTCATTTTTCATTCAATTCTGATGTCCATGGGTACATTTATAGATGCATTATTAATGGTAGTCTATTGCAGCTCTAGAATCTAGACAAGATCCAAATCATTCTACACATTACAAAACATGTATTCTCTTCCAAAATATATTACATGCTTTTGTGAAAAAATGTAATCACTCTTGCATTCAAGCATATTACTCTGTATAGGGAGCAGAATATGGCTCCAGCAATGCACAGTGTCCATTACAATTTGTTTTCAAATGCATCTCATTTGAATTCATCTTTAGAAGCAGCAGTCGAATCGTGGGACACAGGGCTGTGTGTACACACCTCTGAACATATAATATACGGTACATCCAGGTAAAAGCTGAAACCAGAAAAGGAGCATGGACACTTACGGCCCGTCCACACAGCGGCGTGCGTTGAAGCTTGCCGGCGGGCGTGTCTGAAACTCGACCAACAACCAATCACATGAATCTCCCGCCCCTGACACACAAGCAGCGGTTTGATTGGCTAGAGCTTGTACTGGCATATGTTTTGATTGGCTGACACTTCTGCCCAAGCTTCAAAAGTTGAACATTGCTCAATTTTTGCAGCGAGCAACGCCAGCAACTTTCCGCTTCGATTCCCATAATGCAGTTCGGCGAAAAGTCACATCACCCCATTCAAAGTGAATGGTGAAGCGTCAACGCACGCCGCTGTGTGGACGGGCCTTATGTAAACAGTGTGAGGGGCATAAAAAGAACGCTGCTTTCCTGGAAATGTTATATAATCCACGTTTACACTCTCACACTAAACCCGGGTCATAACCCTCTCAGCGAGCAGATCTAATATGAGTTTAAATTGTTCAAAGTGCCCGTTGCTCACGATGCAGCGGTGAGCTTGAGGCATGAAAAATGCAAACTCTCATGGCATGAACAGCTGCCACGTCTCCCAGGCTCCATGCAATCCAAATATTTAAAATGTGCAGTGGGCTCAGGTAATTAAGTACATAAAAGCAGCCACTGACTGCCACTCCGAGCAGCTTGATGAGTGTAGTTTACTGCCATAGCAATAAGTCGATAAAACAGTCCAACACACAGAAGGATGATATTTTGCTAATCCATCTTTTTATTGCTCTATTTCTCTCAACACAATTAAAACGATGGATTCTTCATGTGTTGTTTTTTTATTAAATAAGAAGAACTCAGGAAGGAGCATATTGTTTTGTACGCCTCTGAGTCTGTGTAAAATGCACAGAATCAAATATTTATACAGCCCTCTATGACTATTTCCTTTTGTCATCAGCGCACATGAATGTAATTGAAGCAGTGGGTGCTACACAAGTTGAAAAAAAGCCCAGAAATCATGAAATTCCCTGAAACATTTAATAAAATAACACCTGTGTGTTGATTATTTTTGTGAACAGTGGAAGCTTCTAGCTGGCAGGTGAATGTTTGCATGGGTATTTCTCTTATAAGCCATCTCTTTCACACTTTCCCTAAACATACAAATGAATAAAGCAAACAGATCAAACATATGCCTAACTTTGAACTAATTAGAA
The DNA here is from genome assembly GCA_902827135.1 of Harpagifer antarcticus. Classification (NCBI taxonomy): domain Eukaryota; kingdom Metazoa; phylum Chordata; class Actinopteri; order Perciformes; family Harpagiferidae; genus Harpagifer; species Harpagifer antarcticus. Next base: position 297,543 of record CADEHL010000187.1, on the reverse strand, counting down.
ACCAACAGAAGCATGGATATTTGACAATCTCTTCCAGAAGTGAGTAAAAAAAGAGTGCAAACATTAACCAATAAAAGAGATGAATGAGAGCCTGTCAGACTGTCACTCCAAACACATTACACCAAATTCAATATTCTTATCCTTCATTTAATGACAAAGACAATCGACCCTTTGGGATGAACAGTTTATTATTGAACTTATCCTTCATGATTTGCGGGTCGTAAGAACACGCTGGGGGAATAGTGAAATTCGTGGAAGCATACACGGTAAATAAAAGCTGATGATGGTCCCCGTGAGTTCATTACTTTGTGGAGTACTCTTTTAAAAGCCTGTCATTTGGCATGTTGGCACAACAAATGCTAATTTAACAGTTAACATTAGCACTTTCCAGCTGGCTTGTTCAGCAAGAACCCCAGAAATATGTCCCCTTTCACCCAGAGACTATATCTTTGTCCGACCTATAGCCGAATGGTTGAGTGAGGGACGGTTTAGGTCCCACCCTTTAAAACTGTTGGCCCTCCCTGCATTTATAGAGAGACTAAGAACCTTTTAGCACTTTAATACCGAGATGGCAGGGTTCTTCTGTAGACAACCTTTTGGATTTTCCTTCACTGAAGAATCTATGTTGTTTGAATAAAAAGGCTTTTGGCAATAAAAAAAAAGCTAGACAGAAGAAGAGAGGGCGCACTGACATGCCCATTTATTTTGGTCTGATATTCTGGTGCTCTTGTGCAACATCTGCTGGTACTGAGTGTGACATAGAGAACCTTTAAACTTCACTCACAGATTTTCATCATTGAAAACCCCACAAACAGCACAGCTAACGAGCTCAGTGTCCTCGGCTGTTTTTGGCTGCTAATGAAGTGTGTTTTGCTCCTGATTGGCAGAGCACCGTGGACAAGCTCATTAAGAAGACCAACCTGGCGCTGGTGATCGGCACACACTCCTGGAGGGAGCAGTTTGTGGAGGCGGTCACTGTCAGCGCAGGTGAGCTGTGTGTGTGTGTGTGTGGTGTGTGTGTGTGTGTGTGGTGTGTGTGTGTGTGTGTGTGTGTTGTGTGTGTGTGTGTGTGTGTGTGTGTGTGTGTGTGTGTGTGTGTGTGTGTGTGTGTGTGTGTGTGTGTGTGTGTGTGTGTGTGTGTGTGGTGTGTGTGTGTGTGTGTGTGTGTGTGTGTGTGTGTGTGTGTGTGTGTGTGTGTGTGTGTGGTGTGTGTGTGTGTGGTGTGGGTGGGTGTTGGTACTTCTACTTCTACTTTTAGGCAAGTAAAATATCTGAGTACTTTTACTGAAGTAAACACAGGGCTCGACATTATAATTGGCCCGCTGGCCCGGAAGCACTATTTATACACCCCGGGCAGCATAACGTACTTTCCACTTGCCCGCTCGGGCCACTACAAATATTGTTTAAAAAAAAATGTTTCCTGTGGTATTGGTATTTTGACACTAGTAATTTTGTTAAATTGTTTCGTTTATCAACGCTACAACATAGCGTTTCGTGAGTCGCTTGTCGTTGTTGGGTGAAAAGCAAACAGCTGTTTGCTGCGGAGCGCAGCGCGAGCGGGCTCCCGTGAGCGCGCTCCTTCACGACAGACTATCTCGCCACCTAACCATTCGCCAAAATGTTTTTAATACCAGCGGTAACCGGCCAAGCGCCGAGCAAAACACAATTTTCAAATACAAGAAAGTCACCGGAGGAGTTAAAGGAGAGTGACAGGGAGCATGAGAAGAAGAGGGAGAGGAAGTTTCATCTTGATCGATGGAGTTGGCTAGTGGTGCAGTGACGCGTCCTAAAACCCTTTTATAATCTATCGATTAGATTTATGATTCCAAAATTATAAAAGTAGGGTAGACATGTGGATATTATCCGGCAGAACAAAACGTGCATTTATCAAACAGGTTTGTTTTCCATAGACCTTATTTCCAGCTATTTTCCAAAACCCTGTGGAGAAATCCCGTTGCTTTCTGTCGAGGGAACCAGCAGCTTACTTCCTGGTTTTAGGACGCGTCACTGCACCTCTCAATATGATGCCAATATAAACAAGGTCTTCTGTCGGCTCTGTACATCAATGCCGACCTATGCTGACAAGCAAGTGAAGAGTAGACAATATAAAGGTATTGGCTATAGGGAAATGTCCCAGCAGTTTAGGATAATGAAGGATCTAATCTAATCTATAGCCATTACATGTCTAACTCCTAATGACAGGAAGGCAGAAGTGCATTATACAAATAATAATACTCATAATAGCAGACATTTTTTAACAATGACCACAATATCATTATTTTAATAAACCAAATATGAACAATTGAGGAAAATGAGGAAGAACTGATTGTTCAAATGTTTGTAGTAATGTAGTTAGTGCATAAATTACTATTGCAACAAATCTGTTCATTTTCTTCATTATTAGTCGATTTTTTTTTTTTTGGACGAATGCTCCGGGCCAGTGGTTACAATGGTTGGGCCAGTGACAATACAATTCCACCGGCCCGGCGGGCCAGTGGCTTTTTACCCTTAATGTCTACCCCTGAAACAATCGGAGTACTTCTACCACCTCTGATCATCGCATGCTTTATAAGAAATAAGAAACAAATAACTCTTATAAGGAGAATTTAAAAAAATACACAGGCCTACTTTAAAGAGCACCTATCATGCTATATTTAAATGATATAGTGTATGACCATACCTATATAAGGTATATTTATACATTTTATTTTTCAAAATACCAAACAGATCATATTTTAGCCATGCCTCGTTTCGCTCATTTTCGCTCTATTGCAAACCTGTCTTTGAAAATTCTGAGCAGCAGCTGACCACGCCCCCCTGCAGAAGAGCCGGCGAGAGTCACGTTACCATGCTTGCTGTGTTTACGAGTGTGGAATAAAACATGTCCTCTCAGAGCAATGCATGTGTTCAAGCATATTATAGATTTGATCCAGAAACTGACCCTGAAGCAGCGGAGGTTTTTGGTGGAGGCGCAAACATCTCGGTTGCAGCAGGACGTTTCTGAATGGTTAGTTGACAAGCTGTTGTCCCGATTTATTTTTACTCTGTTTGTTACGATGAAGGCTAATTAGCAAGAATGCAATGTGTACAGTTTAGTAACGCAAAAACAGCGATATATATTTATAAAGGGAGACGTTCATATTTTCAGCATATATACAATGGACTCATTGCGTTGACACACCTCAGTTGTCAGCATTATGTGTTTCATGTGTTTTTAAAAGCTCAGTTATTTACTTCTTTCTACAGGTGGTACATGTGCAAATTGCGCCACGATGCCTTCTGCACCGGAGAATGTGTGCTGCATGGAGATACCACAGGTAACATTTTTGATAGCTTCACTAAGTTGTCTGTTTAGAGAATACATTTTTCACATGTCATTCAATATATGTTTATCACACTAGGTGTCAAGACGGATGCAGGAACTTGAGGACTCTGTAACCTGTGTGGTGGAACATCCTGGATTGGAGCCTGTGTGTCGAATGTGTTCTCACTGCAGAACGCATTGAATATTTACAGAGCTGAACATGGTGTACTACAGTTGAGGCAAATAGAGCAGTGAGTGGTTTGTTTTGACTGAAATTGTAAAACGAATGCTAATATTGTTCATGGAAATAAATACTGGTGTATATGGCTTTATGCAATCTTTCATTCTGTCATTTTACTATTATATACTACACAGCAATGGCAAAACACACCCATGTGTACGACAAAAAAGTCCACACACAACCTTATGCTTTTGAAATCAGAATATTCTTTACCCATCCAAACATGAATAATCACGACACATTCGATATCAACTCGGAACTTTATTGTCAAAATGAACGGTTCTTTGAACCCATAAAAAAAAACTAAATGTACTTCTATTTTGTATAAATGACACTAAATATTTTTTTTATGATTCCAGGCGTCACAGGTATCTAGCCTACAGAAGCTTTGTGAGCTGGTGCTGGGGCTTCCTTGGACGCAGGATCAGAGTGGTGATTCCGGCCTGCGTTGTCCTCAGGATTCGCAGGGAGTTTCCTGATCCGCGAAATGTCTATGTTGGGTTCAGACAGCAGCCAAATTGAACCTTGTAGCATACCCGGCGATGACCTCCTCCCTGTCAGGTCGCTCATAATGGGAACACAGGTCCTCTGGGATGGGTATCTTCAGAAGCTCCTGTGTGAATGGTGCCGGGTCCACAAAGACTTGGTCGAAGATGAGGTCCATCAAGTTGGCCACGTAGCCTGTGCAATGTTAACAAAAGCACAACAAAAAAAATGTGGTTTAGATTAGAATATGCATGTAAAAAACTGAAAGTTCTTTCTAATTTTTTTTATTTTATATATTTGTAAATAGTTGTATAATAAATATTTTAAACACTTACGGAATGTGGGGTCAGTCTTTACTGGTTTTGCTCTGCATTCTCCCTTCCTGGCCTTTGGGAACTGCAGTTTATACAGAGGGTTTCCAGTGGATGTAGTGGCCTGTGCACGCTCAGCATTTTCATTGTAGTGCAGGGCTGCCAGGTACAGTCTTTAATTTCCGCCATGAGAAAAAAAATGTAAATAATAGCAAAGGATGTACAAATTGTCACTAATTAGTAAGTAACTATTGTTTATTTTACCTGCACAACATTCCAAGAAATGGAAACACAACATTCTTTGTAGCAAAGCGCAGGATGACGGCATGGAATGACTCCAAAGATGAAGTCTGGTGGTGGGGCTGAGTTTTGGCCACAGCTTTCAAAATCCTCTTGGTTGAGAGAATTGTCTCCAGCTTGTGAAAGGCCGGCGTTCCTAAGAATTTGAAAATCAAAGTCATATTTGAATTGTCATCCTTTATAGATTGTGTCTGACAACATCCTGTATTCAATAGTTGTCCCTTACAAATATTTATAGAGGAGTAATGTAATATGGTTTATGAACAAACATACCTGCAGCCATCCATTGGTATTGCGCAATGCGCAGTGGATGAAGGCACTTAGGGAACAGGGGGTCATCATGAGAGTGGATATCCTGCACGTGGTTCAGGATGGAAGTCCATTTGGCCACTCTCTCAGGCCCGGTGGTGGAGGTTGCTGCAGTCCAGTATATGTGGTTTCTTATACTCTTCACCCACCCTCAAAGTTTTTCGCAGTCCTTCTTTTTGCAGCCTTCTCCAGTTGCTTAGAAATCCCTAATAAATACATTTAACATGTAGTTAATATACATACAAGTTTACTCAAAATATTAGTATACTGATGTGATTGGAGGAAGCCGGGTTTGTGTCTAAATAAAATAATGATTGTATTTACAATTGATTTATTTACATAGAAATTAATATAAAGAAAAATACCTTTTTCTATGTGCCAAACATCAAAGAATTGGGTGATGCTGCTTTCCCTTAGGAATTTCTGAATTTGCAGATGTCTGTCCGTGACAATACAGTCCAGAGTCACACCACGTTCCTTTAACAACTCCAGACTTCTTTTCAGGCCCTCTAACTCCATGTGGTAGCTTCCACCAACCTCATTGCTCTGTTAAGACACATACAAATAACCATTGATACACACATTTTAAATATAATGTGCAAACAGTGTTAAAGAAAAAAACATTGATATTTCATTTCACCCCACTTACCTGAACCAACTGGAGGTCAACGACATTGTTGTTCTTTAGGTTCATCATAGTGTAGCTTCCGAACTTTGCAGAGTGGCCTGTGAAAATATGTTTTACAGTAATTACTTTTCTCTGCGGATGGTGAATTAGTATTTTTGCTTGTAGTGTTTAGCATATGTTTTTCAGGAACCATGAATTTAACAATTCACACATAGTGAAACCCCTTTCTGAAATGTAAAATTTTGAATTATATAAAAAATACATACCTGGAGAGAGTCAGCCCTCATATCACCACCAACTATCACTTTCTCCTCTGCATGGAGCTTCTGTAGCATGCCTTCCTGTGATTTTTGCCAGTAAGAAACAATCGCTGGCTCAATGAACATCCTGGCATGCCTTCGGAAGGTGTTGTATTTGCACAGCTGCATATTCATTGCTTTGAAGACCTAATGGTTGAAAGAAAACAGCAAGAATACATTTTAATCTCAAAGATCAGCTGTAGATTTGTTGACGAGTCGTTGAGGAGAACCTGGAAAGTGCAAATGAGCTGCCCTTGTTTTTAAACAGCTGAACATGTCATTAGGGGTGCTTACTCTACAGTGCCCCTTTCACATCTCTTCTCTTTCTCCACCCTCCCAAAAGAGCTTTACATATTAGCATGGGTCGTTACATAACAGTGCCCTATTCCCACTCTTGTTACCTTGTCCTATCTTATTCAACAACAACATTTGCATTTTCAAACATTGGCAAAACAATCTTCTGCAGTTAATTTACCTTTGAAAGTTTGTAGAAAGATGCTCCGTTGACATATGTTGCAACTGATAGCTGCAGGTTTCCAACTGGAGTACTCCCAAGAACAGGCTGGCTATTCCAGTTTCTTGTAAACTGACAATGGGGGCACAGCTGCTGCACTGATATGAATGTACCGATCCTTCTGGTTTGTACATCACACACACGCTTGCACACAGGACATGATTCAAAAAGCTCCATGAGGCAGGTCTCATACACGATGTATGTGTTGATCGTCTGGGGGGGGGTTTTGTTCTTGACCACTAAAACAAAAAAATAGAAGTTACGATCCATCACACAGATTGTTGCTTTAGAGATCTTTTGTGTTTCCCTATTATCAATGTTTGAATTATATACAGCAAAAAATACAATACATAGACAAACTCACACATAGTGATATTTCAGTAACTTACGACATGGCTGTTGTTTCTGTAGCATTTGTTATGTATTCTGCTGGATCATAAGTTGCATCCTGGCCTTCGGAAATCACCAAAGAAGAGCTTCCCTCAAATGGATCTTCGTATTCCTCTTCAAGGTCTACACGGGCCCTCTTTGGTGGTCTCTTTATGGGGGTGGATGTTGAAAAGGGCACTGGCACTTCCAACGGAAGTGTTTCCACACCAACGCTTCTGCAGGGAATTTTAGCCTGGACAGCTGTAACATAATTGTATTTGACATTAAAAACAAAAGAAAAGATAAAACAAAAATATTTTTACAACAATTAGTAGCACACAAATTAAAGGCTACGACATCAGAATGTCAAGATGTATCCAAAGAACATTTGAAAAACGTGATTCTAACCTGTACTTCGATGTGAACCAAGAGTCCTCGAGGATAGTTGTGTACGAACAGTCCGGTACTTGGGTGGGTCAGTCTGACATGCAGAATCTATCATCACAGGTAATCTGCTGGTAGCATGTGAGGTGCTGGCCTGTAAAGAAGAAAACATAGTTAGAACAAAATCATCTCAACTTAGTATTCAGGATGAGAAAATACTATTTGGATAAATATAGTCTGAAATCCCAAAAGATGGGGCTTAAAACTATCTATTTAGCAAAGGTCTTTGCTTAGCCTTTTCCAATCTGAGTTAGTTTTGAACCGTAACGTGCATGCTGTGTTTCTGACTCAATACAGATGATGTGTTGGAGGGGCTGAGCTCAGCAGACTGACTGTAATGAGTGCTAGCTGCTAATTAGCCTGTTGCTAGAGGTTAGGCCTTGTCAACAACAACATACCAGGGCTTTCACTCCATTTTACTCGTGGTGTGTGTCCCCTCGCATACATACAGTGTTGTAACACACCTCCATTTATATTCATCTGCGCAAACAAGTAAACACACAAAAGCTTTTACATATAACGCTACAAAAAACGGCATGTCTCATTAGCTTAGCGTAGCTTAGCTTACAGGTCGATGATATCTGATCGTTCTTACAGACTACAATCACAAAAGCTTTTACATAACGCTGGAACAAACGGCACTTACCTCCAGAAGATTACGTTTGTTATTATAACTTACTCAATATGATTTTAGAGGATACAAAATACTAATAAATAGGAGAATAAATACTTGTGTTATCAGCTAGGGTGTGGCTTTACAGCCTTCACACAGATCGCCATTACGGCAGTCTGAACATGTTCGCAAATGCCTGATAATTAAAATAAAAGACAAAGCAAAGACTGCGGAGCGTACAAAATAAAATGTTACAAGAACATATAAACACCTAACCGATTACTAGTTGGGGTTGAGGCGACATTGATACGGCTAAGCTACATGCTACATGCTACATACTACAAGCTAGAGATAGCTTATCAGGAAAACACTGCTAAATAAAAACTTACAGCTTCAGAATTGGATGTGCCCTCACTGGCCTGGTCCCGGATGGTTGGTATTGATCCCGGGTGTAGCATTAGTTTGGAGGCATATCCGTGTTGGACTTGAGAGAAGTTCATAAACATGTCCGTGGTAAAATGTTTGGAACACACAAACAGAAATCTGCCGGGGTCTTCTGGCACATGTCCCTTGAAAATGAAGTCTAACCACAGATTCTTTTCTTCTTCCACTGATGGCATTGCATGCAGTCCCCTGTCCCGAGTCTTGCAGCCAACAACAGCACAACGTTTAACTGGCTTAGACATCCTAGCAAGAGCAGGCAAAAACACAGATGTGACTGGGGTTGATTTAGCCTGCCGATAGCTTATATGCGAATGAGAGGTTTGGCAATGCACGTGGCCGTGGCTCATTCCCCTGATAGGCGGAGAGTTGACCAATAAGCGGAGTACGTCTTTGTGACGTAGAAAAGTGTCGGAATGTGGATCCATTTTTTTCAGATCCGTTGCAGCCCCTTTTTTAGAGATTTGGCGAAGGAGGAAAATAGAGAGGGTTGTGTTTTCTGACACTTGGCGAGTTCCCTGGAACACCGGGGACACATAATCATGTATAAAAGACGTACAAAGGTGCATTTTGCATGATAGGTGCCCTTTAAAATAAATGAAGCACGGCACTTGGGTAGTCCTCTGCACATTTGAAGGGAAAAAAAATACAATTAAAATTAACCCACTTTGAAATAAATAAAACATATAGCTGCACCGTAAAAAGAGTTAACTGATTGAATTATGACTGAAGATCGTCAGCTGTCTTCCTCTTCCGTTTTTCTCCTCGATACGTAAAGGCTGCAGCACCTTTGACAACTTCTCTCTACATATCAAACATACCAGTAAACCAGCATCGTTTACTCTGAAAGCAGATAACTCTGTCCACGCAGAATTAAATCCTGTGTTCCTCCGGTACTTTTCTTTTCTTTGATGTATCCATAGTTCGATCATCGAGCCGGGGGTCAGGTTATTCACCTGCAAGAAAAGGCACTGGCGCGGGACCGTAGCAGGATGTGACGCATATTTTAGTTTACCTAATTAAAACCGTTTTGTTTTTATTTATGTGTCACTGTATCACCTCAAAATACAAGATACGAAACATTTTCAACCATGCAAGAAAATATAAATAGTCCTACAAGTACTTTTATTTAATTTCCTTTTTATTTTTGTCTAAGCTCAAGGGAGCCAGAGCAGAGGGTTTAAAGAGCCGGGTTGCCGACCCCTGGTATAGTGGAATACCAGTTCACTGCAGACAGTCATTACTCCTCTCTAGTGTCAGCTGTTATGAAACCTGCTGCTTGTATTTTAACATGAATTCAGTCAGTATACTTCCGGACAAGTTTCCGTACATCTTTCATGTTTTTAAGCCTCTTTCCACTCTAATCTTCTCTGTGATGTGGTCTGATGTTTTCCTCATAGGTGATGGCGACGATGACGAAGAGGGTAGTGAAGAGCGTCTTCCATCTTGTTACGACTACTTCATGCATTTCGTCACCGTCTTCTGGAAGGTTTTGTTCGCCTGCGTTCCGCCCACAGAGTACTGGAACGGCTGGGCCTGTTTCTTGTTCTCCATCAGCACCATCGGCCTCCTCACCGCCTTCATCGGGGATCTGGCGTCACACTTCGGCTGCACCGTGGGGCTGCGGGACACCGTGACCGCCGTGGTTTTCGTGGCGCTGGGAACCTCTATTCCAGGTGAGCGAATCCTCATTCGCTGTGTGAGGTGTAGAAGGTCATACGGGTGAAATATGTAGAAAGTGCAGAGACCAGCAGAAATGTTGTATCCTCATAACTATCTATAGATTCAGTTTAAGTCTTATCAAACAACTCCCACCACAAATATGACCTTCATTTGCATAATAACAACTAAGATAACATCAATGGCCTATATCCTCAGTCACTCTCTCATGATGAGAAGTTGATTTTTCTGTGTGAAAATGAACATTCACACTGCAAACAAAACTGTAGCATTTGATTTGCAATGATTTACGTGCGCATATTCAAACATCCTTTTATCAGCAGGAATGTTCATTCGGGGTCGATGCAACAGTTCACCGAGGTGCATGGATCACTCTCACACCTCTTTCTCTCATTTCAGACACCTTTGCCAGCAAAGTGGCCGCCATGCAGGACCAGCATGCTGATGCGTCTGTTGGTAACGTCACTGGTAGCAACGCTGTCAACGTGTTCCTGGGGATCGGCGTGGCGTGGACGGTGGCCGCCGTCTACTGGAAAGTCAAAGGAAAGGAGTTCAGGGTGGACCCAGGGTCGCTGGCCTTCTCCGTCACTCTCTTCACCATCTTCGCTTTCATCTGCATGGGCGTGCTCCTGTTCAGACGCCGGCCCTCTATCGGGGGGGAGCTCGGGGGGCCAAGGAGGGCCCGCATCGCCACCAGCCTGCTGTTCCTGGGCTTGTGGTTCCTCTACATCCTCTTCTCCAGCCTGGAGGCCTACTGCCACATCAGCGGCTTTTAAAAAGCAGATGGAAAATGTTCTGAAAGAATATTGCACAGCAACACAAACATATACTTTAACACTCAGTCCATACAGTACACAGTTCTACATGAAACAAGTGTGAGATGTTTGGAAGTGTTCTGGCTTTTAATGCAGGGTAACTAAAACACTTCAGATACATATTCACACAGACACACACAAACTATGTACGCATGTGTAAACAGATCATAACAAACACACACAGGCAGTTACAGGCATGATAAAGGGTGAGAGGAAGTGTTAGTGAAGTGTTAAGGTTAGTGAACACAAGAGGTTACTGCAACAAAGTAAGCAGAGCGCAGCCTGAGAGAGAAAGAGTGAAAGTGAAGTTTTCTATCTGAACTTTTTTGAAGTAAAAAAAAACCTGCTCCCCACCCATCTTTACTGGTACAGTCAACTGAGGAGGTGAAACGCTGTCTGAAAAGGAGTGGAATGTTTACAATAACAATAACATTAAGTATGTTTACTACTGGAGGTTCTTATAAAGTGGTGATGCTGATCTAATACACTGTACAGAAGAACGCGGTTCTCCACACACGCTGTAAATAATGAAACCAGTGTACTGTACATATAGAGTGTCGTGTTTTCAGTAGGCAGATGATGCCTACCATTGACCAAGTTAGACAGGGAGGAAATATGTAGCTACTGTTCTGTATAATTAGTCATATTACAGAGAAAAGAAAAGAACACCATCAGGTCTCTGCTTCCACCTTTTTATATCCATGCAGAAGAAACACCACAGATCCCAAACATTAAAATGGTGAACATTTTTGGAATCATAATATTAGGCAGTAAAAGTGTTAGCTGCCCAAACAGATGAATGCCACACTGGTGAAATAAAACAGCCATATCCCCTACATACTGCGTTCAAGTCAGATGTGTCTCTCAGATGTTTGTACACCAAACCAACAGATGTTGCCTGTATAGCCAGATACAGACACAGAAACAGTCAAGCAGAAATACTATGTAAAAGGAAACGATCAGAATACACCTGTAAATGACATCCCTGGTGTTAAATCAGACATATAATGCTCACTTTCAGGTTTATACTGGCCTTTTAGGTTTCTATCTGAACTTGGTTACATGAGTTGTTAATGATATGTCCACTTTACCTGTATAAAGCTGAGTGTGCAGGCACACAGGAGGGAGGAGAGGCGTTTGTTCTGAGGGAAACAAAAAGGGCATTTTGTTCTTCTCAAAGTTCAAATGTGTGCTGTGTGGAACTTGGTTGGACAGACTGAGATGACGGAACTCCTTCAGTAATGTGGAGACAGACCAACCCATTACTGCGGCATGTTTCCTTTACCTTCAGTGACAGCAGCACGGACAGACAAACATGCATGGGTGGTCAAACAAGATTTAACAGTGTTAGTTTACTTTCAACAGTGAAGCCTATGAAGCTAGTACATTACAATATATATAAAAAACGGACAAAACAGATTCCAATCATCAAGTCTACAGCATAATGATCCACACACAAGATCCTAAGCTACACTCAAATTAGGATGCAGGATGCCGGTCTAAACCACGAACATTTTCAAGATGGCACCCATACAATGCCTTAAGATACAATTCTCAAGTACAAATCCAGTAGTCAAGCTTTCAGCTGTACAGAGCTGCACTGTATCTGATGTAACAGAAACACACTGTTTTGTTAGTGCAATTCAATACAAGTACCAGACATTTAATACAAGAACCAGACATGCTTAAAATTACTTTCCATTTTAATGGAAGGTGTGCACACCGTTTCAAAAGAACTTACTTGCAAACAAACTAAGGTCTATCATCTAACATTCTCCTGTTTACAGTCTGTAGGTCAGCAGCAGACAATGCTTTCCATTTTCAAATCATGCTGTCGTATCCAAAAGATGTAATCTGCACAGAAGCCGCAGTCTCACTTTGCATTTGAATCAAACACCGTTTCTATAGTCATAGTACCATAGTGTTGGCTGTTTTTAGTGAATAAAACCTCACTGTCGCTCAGTAATGCATGGCAGAGTTGGAACATACAATAAAAAATGTCATAAGCTTCTGAAGCTACTGGCTGCTATATATACAGTCAAATCAACTAGAGAAGTGCAAAACTGTTCAATCTAAAATGGTATCGACACACCAACAGTTCAGCTTTATCACTTTCAACTTTAAGATACATAAAGCTGAGAGGTCAGTCCATGAAAAAATAAAGTCATAGCTAATGTAGCAAGAAAACCTCATAGTATAATATTAAAGAAGCTAGAAGCATCCAGAGTCCTGCATCCTTTTCTACATGGGGAGGAGTTGATTCAATATGGCGTCCATCACAGTTAACATTACTGTAATATTCAATGCTTAAAGGTAGGGTAGGTAAGAACGGAGAAACCAGCTCGAGTGCGCTAGAATTTGAAAGTAAAATCTGCCCCTTCCTTCAGACTTCCTTATAGAGCCCCTCCTCCAACACACACGAATGCGCACATGACCAATGAGGGCACGAGATCAGTTTGTGCACAGATGGAAGGCTGACAGGCAGGTAGGCCATCCAGTTACTTTAGCCGGGCCGGCTCAGATGATTGGTCGTGCTTTTTACAGTACTACGGCTTCCACAGATGAATTTATTTTATGTATTTATTGTCAAGCATTTAATGTATTCATTGCTATCGGGATGTTAAGAGCATTCCATGGAATATAACAACAAGTGTTTCTGAAGTGAATTACCTACCCTACCTTTAATATCAGTCACTTTACATACCCTGCACTGTGCTGCGGGTGCATGACAAGCATTTCACCCACAAATGATAGGTTCTATCCAGGTGGAATTTGTTATATCAATTGTTACACACGATAATATCAGAAAGATTGGATTTGTTAACCCTTGACTTGCCGTACCCATATCCGCAGCAGGTCTCCAAGGTGAACAGCCTCTGGCATGTTAGATAGTTATGCTTTGTAAACTTTCTAAAACAGATTTTGTATCCTTTCCTTGCCAATATACTGCAGCTGAAGTACATTTTTTTTGTACTTCTAAACAATGTTTAGAATGGTATCGATATATTACATACGATTGGTAGTGTAGATTATATCCTTAGTAAATTTAGTAGATTAGATTTTGATATATTTTCCACAGCGAGGAAGCTTCCCTTTGAACTGCTCAAACAGTGTAGTGTATTTTAACCACACATAATCCATCTAATTTACTCTATGTTTGTGTCTATGTCACTTATGGATAAGATTATTTACTTAGATATTTATTTATTTACAAGAAGATTATTTATCTATAGATTAGCTGAGCCGCAGGTCCTTGAGGCGGACAGTTTGGAGTTTAGTTCAAGGAGTGTGGTTTCAATGTGCAATACAGAAAACTATTAAAACACATATCATGTCTTTAGTAGCTTTGACGAGAGGACAGTTCACATTTTCTTCTACTCCAGTGTTTGTTGTAACGCTCCGCCAACGTACATTTCTCCATTCAGTTCTCTCAGAGGAGGAGTTTTGAGTCTAAGTAGCATGTTTACATGAAGAAACTGTGGAACATTGTGAGTATAATTGTCAATTGTGGATCGTCATGAGCTAAAGAAGAACTTTTTGTTGATATTAACGGTGTCTGTGGGGCAGGTCAGTAGCTTAGATCTACTCACTAAACACACACAAACACAGATACACATACACACAGATCTGCTGGACTCTTGTGTAAGAATGATCAGCACCAGCGGTACAGAATGTAGACGTCATGCCCTGTCCCTGCAGGTGTGGCTCAGCACCTAAACACAGAACTCTACAATGTCCGGACAATGTTCCGTGTTTCCATGAACTTCTGAACTAACTGTCTGGCTTCGGCCTTTGCTGTTCTGAAGCTTGATGTGATGCCTCTCTTCCCCACCCCCTCCCCAGTGTGTTTCTGTGTTTGCTTCCCCTCCGTGTTCCTCTGCAGATGCATGTTGAATCCCCGTGTTTGTGTGATAGCAGCATGGTCTACTGTGATGGACGCCTATTGGCACACTTGTAATTTCCCACAGTTTGGAACACCAGAGGCTCTCTGTGAAATAAAATGAGCAAGTGGCACACATAGACTCCATACAGATATACTGAAGATAACACACACAGAGGCATTTATGGGTCAGTGTCCACTGCTTACTTGTTTTGTTACCTTTAAAAGCTGTGAGAGTGTGCTAAGCGGGCTAAGTCTGCAACAAGCAACATCCCAGGTCTTCTTTTTGTTTGTTGGTGTACGATATTTCTGTATCTGTGTTATTGCCCCTCCTCTTCTTGTTCTCCCATGTGCCCCAGCCCCCAAGGTCTTGCTCTTCAATGTGTCTCTGTGAAGATTTTTCCTGTGATGATGAAAATGTCTCTCTCTGCCTGAACTTTAGTAGGAAAACAATGACTGAGTTACTCCGATATCATGTGATAGATATAAACATGTATTCAATACTGTAATAAATTATTAACTGAAGCTGATATATAAGTTTTCTTATGAAATGCATAAAAAGAATTAAAAAACGACAACTTGTTTTTGAGATAATGGCATGTGTTACCGAAAGATAATGAAGGTCTTTAATTAAGTAAAATTGACTTTATTTGAATATAGTTTATTTATTTTCACGGCATCATGTGTCTGAGTGTTTATTGTTGCACCAAATGAAGGAACAGCAGTCAAACCCAACATGTACGAAGTCTTTGTATCTAGCACCTGCACATCTGTAGACATTAAAGCAAGGACGCAGGAAGTCAGTCAGAGCTGGGGGCAGTTGTTGCATTAGACTTTTTCGTTGTCCGTCATTTTGACGGACAGGATCGTAACATTTCCGTCATAATCCATTATTACGTCATTTTATTTTTCATGTTTTAATGATGAGATGAGACATATTTAATATTTATGTTTGGGTACTGAGCAGCAAATGCTCATTCATTCATGTTTTAATGATGAGATGAGACCTATTTAATATTTATACTGAGCAGCAGGGTACTGAGCAGCAAATGCTCATTCATTCATGTTTTAATGATTCATACAGAACTTTTAAGGGCATGGAGAAACAAAAAGATGAACAGAGACACCGACCGTGTGGTCACTTTTCATGTCAACACGAACATGAATGATGTATTTGTTCCTGCACTGACAGCACAGCAGAGGGGGCAGAGGCCGCTAAAAACACCGCGACCATTGGGCCTAAACAGGCAAATATGAACCATGCCATCGTTTTAAATGAGACAATTACAATCAAAATATGAACAAAACATTTACAAGAACAACTCAATTGACCTGCTGTAGCCTGAACGCTGATTTCTGCATCGTCGTGCAGCCTCGGACAAATCCGTTACTCATCTTAGCTTCTCTACAGATGTCGCAGAACATTTTGCCATCTTCCCTCCTCAGCCACTTAAACTCTTGCTCCCACTGAACCCGGTACTCCCGCTTGAACTCCTTGCCACTTGCTTGCCCCTCTGCCGCTGGCTGAACGTTGTCAGTTTTAGTCTTACTGGCTTGTCCTTCATCCTCCACCGCATCAATTCCTCTTTTTCACCTCGTTTATCCACACCATCACAATTACTGGGCTTATTAAAAAAGCTTCGGACGATCAGCTGCCGTGACATTTTGCGATTGCTAAAGCCGGTTAAACAACGAGGTAATCAACGAGGTCAAAAACAAGACTAGACAATAGCTACTTAATATGCACACACTCGCCACCAACTGGACAGGGGTGTGAATGACTAAATAATAGTTACCGACTACAGTAGAGTACAGTAGATCGCCCTCAGTCTTACCTGGCCACTAAGGATGTAATATAATGTGGGCCGCTGGTGGACATGTTGGCGCTGTTCCGAGTTGTGTTCTAATCTGTGAAAATGACGGACTGCTTTTAGATTTTTCCGTCATTGTTAGAAAAAATCCGTCATTGACGGAAAATATTCGGTTAACGCGACCTCTGGCTGGGGGTGCGCGGGAGGGGGGGGGGGGGAATCTCACATACGAAATGGAGTAGGTTTTTTTCTAATCAGAAGACGATTTATTGTTGATTGAGACGCAGCCGGATAGCAATAACAACGCACTTGAACTTTATAGCGCACACTGTGCACCGGATTGTATAACAATAACAGATGCAGAGTTAACAGGGATTAAACAGATTAAAGCGGAATAGGCCTACATGAATAATCATAGGTTTCTAACAGTGACAATTTACACAATTGCCCATTTTTGTGAATTTGGCTGTGCGATATGCTAGAAAAGCGCTAAATGAACGTATTTATTTATTTTATTTAAGTGAACACAGAGCAACCATCTGAAAATATTAACAACGAGTAACTCTGAACTTCTCTCTCACTCTCTCTGACTATCTCTTCACATGCACACAGCATAGGCTACAGAACACCGAAGGTGGTGTCGCGCTCAGGGGTGGTGGAAATAAACTCCCTCATGAGAACATGAATGTCCAGTGAGTCGAGAATTTCCTGCTGTATATGCAGCAAGGCCAGGTGAGTGAGTCTCTTCTGGGTAACTGTGTTACGCAGCCAGGTTTTTAGGCGACGGAGCACCGAGAAGGATCTCTCTGACGAGGCCACGGAGATCGGCATCTATGGTAGGAGACACAGCTGGAGGAGATTTTCCACGTATTTGAAGAGTCCTCTTGTTTGCATGTGCAGGCTGGACATATACATAGCCAGTTTGTGAACAGTGCAAAAGTCCCCATCCTTCGTAAGGTCTCCCAGCATCCTCATTTGCATGTGAAGACCAGAGACATCTATATATCCTGGCAGCTGGAGATATCTCAGGTATTCCTCTGTGCCAACTGACCCCTTAGCAGCAGCAAGCAATGTTTCCTCCCTGCGTGAGGCAGTTTCCATGCCACTCTGGTCAAAATGGCGCTTTATTTGCACAAGATCAAGAGCCTCGAAAAACTCTCTCCTCCATGATGCCACTCCTTTTGTTGGACGTAGGGTCCGTGACGTCACCCATAGGATTCTGCAGAGTTGCCGAGAAGCCCTTAGTAGGTGGAGTCGGCCACTAATGGCTCGACAGTGACGTCAGAGTTCAACTCCCGTCTTCTCCAGCCTGCTCCAAATAAGGGCAAAGAGGCGGAGCTGAGGCGGGACCTGCTGCCACCGAGCTGGAAGTTCCAGAGCTAGCTGAAGCTACCAAACTAAGCTAACATGCTCCCCATCTGCACACTGCCGTGGCATTTTACGTTTCTAAGGTAAGCGGACATGAAACTATTCAGCAAAACTATAAATAAAAATCTAAGTTATTGAGTTTTTAGCATAATACTACAGAATCTTAAAACCCCTTAACGTTTGTATGCAATTGTGCTAAATTCAAAACTGGAATCAAGCAAATATTAATATGTTTGCATGACATTAATTATTTATATTTTGATATCACTTAATTACACGTTTAATACATTTAAGTCAAGCTAAGGTACATGTGATGGTAGCTAGTTAGTGCTCTTACCTGTGAGGCCTCCTCCAAATCTCTTTTCTTCCACTTGACTTGTTAATAATCAGGAGGTGGTTTTGTTGGCTATTTTGTGAGTAAGTAAGGATACAGGGCAATCTGGGATCTCATTTCAATACTCCTAAAGAGCAGAAGAAGAGTGGGTCACACACAATTAGAGAGACAATGGTCCTTCTGATTCTGGGTGAGCTGACTTCAGGGTGGAAGGGAAGTTCAGAAATGGCCTTAGGGCATAGGAACAGTTAAGCTTTGTTGGTTAGCGGGTCCTGAAGAGGTCATGAGTTGATGCCTGGTAAACCCCAACAAATATGGCTTTCTTAGAGAAGGAGATGTGACATTCATGAGGGACTGCAGGTTGAGATGTGTGTGTTTTTGATTACTTATATTTACTATATATTAATATGTATTAATAATAGCAGTCTATGTAACTAGAGGCTGGAAATATGAGAAAGGAAACCTTTGTATTATCTTTAAGGGAATATTCTTTATACACAACTGAAGTTTCTGGAGTGCTGCAGGATGGGCTCTGTAGGAGGAGAATCTCCCCTGACTCCTCCCCGTGGTACCACTATATCGCCTGTCTGTATTCATGTGTTCGCTCTCTCTTCTCTGGCTGTCAAAGACCGAAGGATCTCAACAGCAAGCGAACCAGGGCAGGAGTATTATATTATATATTATTATGATATTATTATATTATATTGTATTGTATTGCATTGGATTATTACCTTGTATAATTAAAACAGATTATTGTTTAAACTGGTATCCTGGTGTGTTCTGATTTTCCTCCTGTTATGATTGTATTCAGCTCGCCAAACGACACGCGGAGGCAAGGTGGGTTGTAAAAACCTCTCTGCCACAACAAGCCAGGGGTAGAAACATGTTTTTTTCTGCTGTAAAATTGGGCATTTTAACATGGGGGTCTATGGAAATTGCTCCTTTCTGCAGCCATCGCCTATCGGCCAATATATGAACTGCAGTGTGTGGCACTTCCGTATTGGCGTCCCGGCTCTACCCCAGTTTGCCGCTTGCTTCAGCCTCTGTTGTGCTGCGGAATCGTGACCAGTACTCAAGTTGTAAAAAAAAATCAGGGGGGATGGTGGATTTTATCATATGGGGACATCATTTGTGCTGATAACCCGCAGAGGGTGGGAGACCAACCAGCATAAAGATAATTATTATACTCCTAAAACAACATGCATGTTATGGATGTTCAGATACTCCTTTCATTGCTCTTGACCAAGGCACCTCAGAATTAGAGTCGGTCCCCGGGCTGCCATGGCACCACTAACATTTAGGGTCAAATGCAGAGGACAATTAGTGCAAAATCTTTTTTTCACTTTAATTTAAAGGGGGGGAGGGGATACATAAATGTGGTTATAATGAAAGTATATGGTACAAATCTTGTAGGTTAACAGTCCCTCATTTATTATTCAGATGGATCAGCTGATTATACTAATAATAAAGTCAAAATAGTTTTTAGAATATTGAATTATAGTGTATTTTTTCAAAAAAGCAGTTACTGGTATACGATCAAAACAGGTATCTAAAGGGTTACATTTGTATCGTAATTAATTAAATCATTATGTAAATTCTTCATGAAAAATTTGAGGAAAAAAATTAGAAAAATATTGATCCGTCATCATTTTATTGCAGTTCAAATAAAAATATTTTATGTTAACATTCCCAATGTTACTTTTTTTAACAGGGTATTAAGTGCAAAATATGAAAATATATTAAAGGATCATACAGATAATACAAAATAGGACCAATTTTGTCAATGGCTGCCTACTCCACTCTCCCCCATCTCATAGAAGTTTCCAAAGATTTTCATAATCATGTTTTTTGGTCTCAATTTTTCTGGCTCTTGCTTTCGGATTATTAGCTAAGCAATGGCTTTGAACCCAAGTCCAGACATATACCTCTGGTCTGAACTTGTTCAGTGGAGGGCCAACACACTTGATGAAAAGCAAGGCTGACATGCTTTTTACCTCTAGGGAGCTTCTAGTTGTGGTTAAAATGTTTATCTCACTAAACCCACGTTTACACTCAGCTGTGGAGATGACCAGAGTGTTCACGGCTTGAAGGAGGGGTTTCAGCTCTTCTGGTGCTGGTGGTATCATTTCATCAACAGTTTTGAGTCTTACCAGCTAGCTAACACGAGAAAAAAACGTAGCTAAACTCCAAACTAAGTTGTTATTGCTGCTTATGTCCATAGATTCCACCTTTGGTGACTAAAGTAGTGAGTAATGACTAAGATTACTGACTCTTGACTTACCTGAAATGTTATTTTTAGTATTTTTAAATATGAAGTCCCTCAGATGGCGTTGTCCTCCTGGTTGCTTGGCCATTGTACCTGCGCTTCTGGCATCGATCAAACAGGCGCATCACGGCACTCTGGCGCCCTCTAGGGCACTCGCATAGTATAGCGTCAGTAACTTGGTAAAAATGTCATTGCGTGTGTGCGTGCTCCCTCGCCCCCAGTATTTTACTCAAAATGCGCAAAATTCATGTTGAAATAGCAGTAATACCAGTGCCACGTTCATTGATAAAATTACATAAGGGATGGAAAGGGGGAATGGCAGTTTTAGAAGGGGGATGATTTTGACCGTTTTTATTTCAGGGGGGATGCCATCCCCCCTCAACTCGAGTACTGATCGTGACCGTGTCTTGCTTACCCGGCTGCCAGCTGGGTCAGGCATCTTGAGGTCGTGTGCAGTGTTAGAAATTAAAATCAATGTTGATAATACACTGTATTTAATTTAAATCTGTTTTATTCTAAAAACCGAAGATTCACACTTGACTTCCGGTTTTCCGCTAGTGAATTTAGTCATTTCCGGTTAGCATTAGTATGTGGCGAAATGCTACGTTTTCAAAACCGTGAATTGAAGGTGAAATGACTTGATGTTGTACGCTAAACACACTGGGATTAGCACTCATTTATTGACGCTGAATAACGTTTATCAGGGAATGTTTAAATAACCACAGACACCAGAATGATGTAATTTAGCAACAGAAAAAGGGAGGAATTGCATTGAACCCGCCCCCCGTTGACGCCGGCCAATAGGAGAAGACCTCAGATGACAGCAGAAAGAGCAAGCCAAGACTCGACCTCTCTTCCCTGACCTCGGCTGACCGGACGCATGGGGAGAGAGCAGGGGCGTCGCCTGGACCTGGAAACATTCGGGGCTTAGCCCACAGTGGCAGCGCTACAGTCGAATTTTCTACTGCAAGACTCCCCACACGCACATACACAATTGCGCCATCTGGTGTCACAAACGTGTGTCTGCATTAGCTTTGTTACGGCAATGGATTGTGGGAGATTCTCATAGCACGTGAGGATCTCTTGAGGGTAAGGTGCCTGTATTATCTCGGTGGACAAAATGTATGTTTTTATTTTATAAGGACAATAACGTACTGTTGTGTTTGTTTAGTTTAATGTTAATTGTTTAATGCTCACAGTCACAGCAACATGTTTTTGTGTGATTGGTTTTATATGATTTATCAACGTGACCATCAATAGCTAATCTGAGCACCAGAACCCAGCTCACGTGTCCTTTTATGCTGTCTATTGAAATGCAGGAAAGTAATCACCAGCTCTGAGTGATCTGTTGCAGAGGGGACACTACACCGGAGATACATAAGGAGAGATAAAGTGCTATTTTGAGGGAACTCACCTCCTCTGGGGTCCCCCAGGAAGATTTTTTTAAATGTTGAAGTTAAAAGCATCAATCTTGTGCACTTTGAGAGCAACATTAAGAGATATGGATACATCTCTCAACACCCATATGTCAACAAAAATCAAAGAATCAGAATCAGGTTTATTATTTAAAAACACTTTATTTTCCAATTAAATCATAAACTATGTCAAATTATTAGAAGTTGTTAGTAATCAGATTAAACAGAAAAAAGGGATGGAAGGAGGAAATAATAATCCCTCATCACTTGCCGTTTCCCTCATCACTTGCTGTTTGCGGTTGAAATGATCTCTTTTGCTGGCCAAACAAGCTGGATGGAAAGCAGTGGTGTCTCACTTGCCTTGGCCCTGTATCTGCAGTTACCCATTGACTCTTGTCTGTTCTGGTGTTCCTGTTCATTGTTGTCTCCATTGTTGTTCTTATCTGTTGTATCTGCTTCTTGTGTGTCCCTTTCTCCTGTTCTCCTTTCTTCATCCTCTACTCTGTTTGGCTCATCTGTAATGACTGTGTAGGTAAAGACAAACAAGTATTTTAAGTCAATCAGTTTCCAGCTCTGTCAAATAAATGAATTTCAAGATACACAAATGTGTCTTCATTAAAATGAGTGTCACCACACTGTCACAAAATGTAATACTAACCAATTGAAAATAGTTAAATGTACATCTCTGTTAGATATCACTGTTAGAGTAGTTATCTGCCAATAGGACATAATCATTCCTATACAAATGCAGTTTGAGTAATTCACTTAATATATTCACTTCACACTTTAATATAGTAATTTTCACTTAATACTCTAATATAGTCATCTTTCTGCATTCAAAACTAAGGAAAGCTGTACAATTTGACATGATAATGAGGAAAAAAGGCCTCCGACAATGCAGATCATTGTTTGATCATATCAATTTTAAGATGGGGGTCAGGGCTTAATATTTGGGAGCATATATTTAGTGTCCCTTGCCCCCTTTGATCTGAAAGCTTGTTAGCTGGCTGTCCATCTCATAATGTACACATAGAAACTAGCTGTCAATAGGAAATATCAATCAGAAGAACTCAAACTTTTTCTGGCATTCTCCACTTTGAACAGGTGGGCCTTTTCAAGCCCCACCTGTTCCTCGCCGCTCCAATAAAATGGTAGGCCAATCTTAAAATGGTCGAATGTATCGTTCTATAACGTTGTGAGCTACTTTTACTTTTCTTTTTCAGTTTTTTTGTAGTGTATATATTTAGCACATTTTAACATTATTATATGCTTACCTTTAACCTTTGTGTGCTGTTTGGGTCTGTGGGACCCGTTTTCAGTGAAAAGAAAATGTATGATTTTTTATTTAATGTTGAAGTTAAATGCAGCAATCTGGTGCACTTTGAGCACAAAATGAATGTATGGATACAGCTCTCAACACTCTATGAAAGGGAGCTGTATACTTTTCAATAATCCAAACATCTATCACAACCAATAACAAATCATTTAAACGTGTTAATTCTTATCTTATGTTACATAGTCAGAGCTTTAAGGTCTGCTGACCATCTGCTGCTGGTAGTGCCCAAGACCAGGCTCAAAACCCGAGGGCACCGAGCCTTCGCAGCAGCTGGCCCCAGGCTCTGGAACACTCTGCCCCTCCACGTGAGGTCGGCCCAGACCCTAGGGGTTTTTAAATCCTCACTAAAGACTCACTTCTTCTCTCTGGCCTTCTAGTCAGAGCGGAGCACGACTCCTGACTATTCCCTGTGTTTGTTATATATCTGTTGTAAATTATTGTCTTTTATTGTGATTATAAGTGTTTTTTATTGCATGTACAGCACTTTGGCTCGACCAAAAATCGCTTTTAAATGTGCTATATAAATAAAACTTGATTTGATTTGATTTGATAGTTAGCATTATTTCTTTTTATTTATGCATTACTAATCACTCCCCTTTTAAACTGTTTACCTCTCTCTCTCTCTCTCTCTCTCTCTCTGTCTCTGTGTCTCGTTCGCTCACAGAGGCTGTGTGCTCCTCCGTGGCGATGATGGCTTGCGTTAAAAGATAATAATAAACATATGCCTATTTGTAAAATGGGGGGACACAAACGGGATTTCGAAAAGTCAAAACTCCTTATGAAGTGGTGAGCTGCCGCTCCACATTGCTTTTCTTCCTGACTGCAACGCTGTTGTGTCTGTGTGTGAGAGTGTTTCACATGTGTGGATGAGAGATTTTTACATATGTCTGCAAATGACTTTGGTTTCAGTTGTGTGTGTGTGAGCAGGCTCGGATTGGCCATCAGAAGATTCGGGACATTTCCCGTTGGGCCGCTACCGTTGGTGGGCCGCTGGCTCTGGCATAGGTGGGCCGTGGACTTTCACAGTGCCGCTGCGCCGGTGTTGTGTCACATTATGCCTCCCCGTCATGAAATGGCCCCCTTGTCACGGGAACGCGCATTTCTAAATGACACGTTTACACCTCTAAATGACACGTTTACACCTTAGGTTTACACCTTAAAACGATGTTTTAAAACGAAAAGTAAACGTTCAGGGTTTTTATTAATGGTAATTTTCAGACTGTGAGTTGTTTAGTGGTATAGTCTTGATTCTTCTGGTTTAACTTTTCGCTCCGTATTTGAGGTGTCGAAATTCATTCGTCACTTCCTTTTCAGTTTTTGTTTTTTTAATCATTATTGTTACGTCCTGTAACAATAGGCAGCAGGAGGCAGCAGGAGGAGGATTTCAGAAGTTGAATAATGTCCTCTAGGTTTTTATCATTAATCTGATGGAATTGTGTCATGGTGTTTGAATTGATGTTAAGTGGACACAGAGACAACACATTTGCTGTTCCTGATGCAGAGGCACTGACTGCTTGTCTTATTTTCTGAATTTTGTCAGTGAAAAAGGAGGCAAAATTATTGCACGCCCTGGAGGATAGAAATTCAGAGGCTACTGACACTGGGGGGTTAGTTAGTCTGTCGACGGTAGCAAACAAGGCACGTGCGTTGTTTTTGTTTTTGGTAATGATGTCAGAGAAGAACGATTGTCGTGCGTTTTTCAATTCCAAATTATAAAGGCCAAGTCTCTCTTTATAGATTTCAAAGTGAACCTGGAGATTTTTCTTTTCGCCACCTGCGTTCAGCTTTTCGACACTCTTTTTTCTGCTCTCACGGTCATGGCTTTTCTCCATGGAGATATTTTCTTGCCAGTCACTTCTTTTACCTTAGTTGGAGCAATGGCATCTATAATATTTTTAATTTTTTGAATTAAAATGATCTACTAGCTCATTTACTGAGATGTTAGCAGGGGCAAGTGTGGAAGAAAAATTCTGAGTAAACATTTCCCTAGTATTTTCAGTTAAATATCGCTTTGTGGTTATCTCTTTTTGAACATTTTTGTGAACAGAAATAGAGCTCTCAAAGAAAACACAGGAATGATCAGAGAGCGCAACATCAGTCACCACAACCTTAGAGATATTCAGACCCTTTGAGATAATTAAGTCCAGAGTGTGCCCCTTATTGTGCGTGGGCTCCGTCACATGCTGAGTCAGTCCATGGCTATCAAGAACACAAAACAGTTATTTTGCCCCTCTGTCCTGAGGGTTGTCAACATGGATGTTAAAATCACCAACAATGACTAAACGGTCAAAGTCAATACACACTATAGACAGCAGTTCAGTAAAGTCATCATAAAAGCTTGCACAGTATTTGGGTGGTTAATGATTATATCATCTGATATTTGGGAAGAGTGTTACAGTAGAAATGGCAGAAAGTCTTGTTGCAATTTCCAGATATTGAAAGAGGCCCTGGAGTTTCTCTGGTAATTATAAATAGCAGCAGTTAAGTGAATACTGTTCAAACAATACCTGTGTTTGTGTTTTTGTATTGATTTCTCTGTTTTATCCTTTCATAAATGTGAGGACTAAACTTGCTTCAAACATTCCTGGGTGCCTGGGTGCTAAATAGGTTTTATTGCTCTGTGGGGGGAAGGGGAAGTTAAGCAGGCTGTGTGGATGACAGTTCTTCTGCTTAAGATCTCCAGTATGTCATGTTTCAGAGAAGTCTACTTATCTTGAATGGTATATGTGTGTTTAATTACTTTATATATGTGTGTTTAATTACTTTGTATTAGTAATAGCAGTGTGTAAACAAAAGCTGGAAATATGAGAGTATTAATAAGTATATCTTTGTGAACAAATCTCTGGAATGCTGTAAGATGGGCCCTGTGGGAGGAGAATCTCACCCGACTCCTCCCCGTGGTTCCTCTACATCTCCTGTTTGTGTTTGGGTGTTCGGTCTCTTTTCCTCCTGCCGACAAGATGAGAAGATCTCCCGGCATCAGAACAAGAGCAGGGAGTGGGGGCCCGCCCCACCCCTTTGAAAGTGTATTGTATTATTAACTTTTATCATTAAAACAGATTATTGTTTAACCCTCATCCTGGCTGTTTTGAGTTTTCCCTCTTTTAAAGCACACTCCTATAGGATTGGCGCAGACCAGAGATATCTGCTCCAACAATTTGGTGACCTGCCGACGTGATGACCTCAGGAGTGGGGTTTTTTAGGGGAGAGCACGAGCAGCCAGCGGATGGAGGGGGATACCTCGAAATAATTTCTGACAACTTAAGGATCCTAAAACTAAAAGGTAAAACGGACGCCTGTTTCTATCGAAGGTCTGTAAATTGGCTAAGCTAAAAGTTAGAGTTGTCAAGAATATTTCCAGGTGTCATTGACGGTATAATGCAATACATATTTTTAGCATAGATAGGTAAGTTATAAATAGATAAAGCAACGAGGTGTTAAGAGTACGGTGAAAGGCCCCGTAGATTTTTCAGAATCATACGGCAAAAACTCGTTAGCTGCACGTGAAGCGATGAAGAGTGTAAGACGAAGGTGAAAGGCCCCGTGGGTTTTTTCAGAAATCGAGACGGCTAACTCATCGGGGATGTTCAGTGGTTTTCTAAAGACTCCATCCAGAACAAAACAGAATAGTGCGTTCCAGTTTTCATAGGAATCTGCAGCGCATTATAGGTTAAATCCAAGAGTAGAAACGCGAGCTTCAAAAGCCATTGAAATTAACGGATTTCTCTTGTTCTGTTATATTATTTAGGTGCATATATATATGTATATATTTAGGTGCATATATATATGTATATATATATAATAATAATAATAATGCATTACATTTTTTATTAGAGCGCTTTTACAGGTGCTCAAAGCGCTTTACAAGTACACATTACACATATTAGACATGTAAGAGTCATTACTGCGGACAATACCCACAGGAGCAAATGCGGGTAAAGTGTCTTGCCCAAGGACACAACGGCCTGACGCAGTGGCGGCCGAGGCGGGATTCGAACTGGAGTTCACCAACGCCCCTTGATCTGATGACCAACGCTCTAACCACTGCGCCACCACCGCCCCAATTATATATTATTATTATATATTATTATATTATTATATTATTATTATATATTATATATATTATTATTGAACACAGGAAAGCCTTAGTCAGATAAAGAAATACGAAGTCATTCTTGTTTCAAGAAAGCCCCCACCTTCTGCTGGAATGCCATCTCACACGGTTGGATAAACACAGAGGTGATTTATGAGAGAAGCTTGTGTGCAAGCAGCTCCAGGGCACAGTGAGGAGAGAGAGAGAGACAAGAGAATTAAGATGTTTGAAAAGATTAGAAAGAGTAAAAGTTATATAAAATGAACTACTATTCTGGACAATGTCATATTGTTTTATGAGTAAAAACATGAAATAAAATATATTACTAGATATAAGACCTACATGCTTATTGGATTAATAGGGCGTGTCTGTCATAAACATTAGCGCTTAGATGGAATAAAGTGTTGAAATGTTCTCAAGAGTGGGAGTTTTCACAATGCTTTTTGGTTTTTATTGAGACAATTAAGTGGTAAGGACAGAAAACTGTTCCGTGATGATTTCTTTAGGTTTTAGCTTTAGTAATGAAGATTACATTATGTGAGGAAACTTTTCCACCAATACTTCCTTTAAGGGTTAAAAAATATATTCATTAACTGAGAATTGTACTTAATTAGATTTCAGAGGAACTTAATTGCATACAGTAACGTTGAGGGAAAGTAAAAAGAGGTTTACTGAGTATATGAAGTACATTCAAATTAAATATAATAGTGGATTATTCTACCTAGATTAGACATACAAAGAGGACAATTTGTGTGTTATGAACTGGCCTTGTCTTGTTACATTTTTATTGAAGCCATTTTATTGAACTCAGTCTCCAAGCAGTGTGATTTCTCTCTGCACATGGTTGAGTCTTCTCTTCCCTTCCCCCGGTCATCCAAGTTATTTGACCCCATGAGGTCAAGAGTCATTCTGTTAGACTACAATCTTGTGTAAGACAAATCATTGTTCTTTTGTCACATTTTGAATCACATAAGAGTTCATTTTGCTAAATCAATTTATCTTTAATTTATAGTTGGTGTTTGCTAACATTTTTAGGAACGACATAGACCCACACTTGGGTCAAATTACATTACTGTGATCGGATTAGTGTGCTCTGCAGGGTTATTATTGTTAAGTATGGAGGGGTTCTTTCATAGTGTGTGGAATATGTGGTGCTTGAAACATCTAGGTATTTAAATGTATAGAGGAAAATGGTTTCCTGAAAGAATTAATTGGAGTAAACATGTTACAGTGGGTGTTGAAAAACTTAGTTTGGGTAAATATGTCACAATGGATGAAACGATTATTAGAGGGAGTTTTTGTAATATCATTAGTGGACATTAATTGTGTTGTTCAGATGACATTTAACATTTAAGACAGATAGTAAGATTAGGAAAATAGAGTGGAAAGGATTGGATTTATTTTACCTCAGTGTATTAGAATTAACTATAGGTAATGCGTCCCGGGACCTGGACTCTCTCTCTCTGTCTGTCATACGGCTGGGGCCCCAACCCTCCAAGCAGACAGAGGACCTATCCCAACCAGGAGACTCCTCCTCCATCGAACAGACAGAGAACCCAGAGCTCAACAACAACAACAACAACACTGCAATAAGAACTGCATCCAGAACTATCTCCACCTGTGGCATCCAGAACCAAACAGCTTGCTGACAGGCAGAGATCTACTCTCATCAGTCCCTCAGAAAGGGAATGAAGTTCCAAGCTGAGCCACGACATTTGGCACAAGAGCAAAGTATGGGACACAGAGCAGAATCTGCCCTCCATAAAGCAGCAGAGAGACTGTGAAGGAGGAGATGAAATGCAAAGCAGTGCAACAACAGTGGCCTGATGGGGGCGGCAGATGTAGCTGGGCGGATGGCTGCCTCAAAGAGTTACAGCGAGCTGATGGACAAAGGGGGAGGAGTCAGAGTCAGAGGAGTTGGTCGAGCAGAATGTGAAGGAGGCCGGGGTCACGGCTTGAGATAAACCAGAGGAGAGGAGAAGGGAATCAACGGGAATGAGTGAGTTTACACATGAACACACTTATTATAAGCGCACATTTAAAAAACTTGAATTGACTTGATAAATAAGTGAAGGTAAAAAGTTGTATTACCCATGAATTAATCAATTGGTAAATTAAAAATAGAGTAAAAGTAGAAACAGCACATTTGATTTTGTAGAAGCCATATAATTGGAAGGAATGTGGGGTCACTGAACCCATCCTACTGTGATTCTTAGGTCTTACTTGCAGCTTCACAGGGAGCGCAAGGCATCATCTTATGAGTTTTAAAGACATGCTTCTCCACCTTCAAAGGGACATCCATTTTCTACCATAGGAGGGTTTAGGATGGACTTCTGTTTTTGGATCCATGAGTTGTTTCGTGTTCGGACGCCCTGGGTTCCACACACTGCTAAAGAATTTAACATTGTTTTTAAGTAGACCAGAATTGAAGATAAATGGGTTTAATGAGCTATGAAATGCAGAGCTACACAGATCCTAGTAATGTTTTGACACAAGATAATAATTAAGTACACAAGTTTCTGAAGTAGATCTATTAGACATTTTAATATAGATTAGGTGTTAATAAACTGTAGTAATACTATAAGGAAGCGACATTTTTTGGCTAACACTTTTCAGGGAATGTGGGGAACAGCTGTTCCGATGAAAAGTTAGATGTAGCTTGAAAATTATAGTTGTAATCGTGAATTAATTAATGATGGCGCTCCATATATGACAGATTTTTGTAGACAAAGGATACTGGCCTATGCTGAAATATCAAAGTCTCTGCAGAGCACGACACATGGCCAAAAAGACTGAGACCAACTGACCTTTGACCCTGACTGACAGTGTAACTTGAGAAGACACTGTCAAGGACTGACTCTGGGGTGACTCTGACCAAACTTGACTTTACAACCTGACAGTGTGAGTGTGAGTGTGAGTGTATGTCTGCATGTGATCAGTGCAACTGCATGATTTAAAACAATGACTAATCAAGCATGCTTTTGGACTAACACATTATTCTGGGGCTCCGTGGGAAATGAGAGGTTTTCCTACAAGTCCACAAAAATTGGAAAACCGTACAGGTGACCCGTTTCTAATCTACTTGATATTTCACTCCCACAGGAGGTGGCAGTTTGCAGAATGTGAAACTCAAACTAAAACATGAAGATTATGTTTCTTTTAGGACTGAAGGATGGAGAGAAACACTTAATTTCACTGAAGTGTTTACTGTGGAAATTATGGATGTATATTTGGGAAAAATGTTGGGTATTTTTTATAATCCCTTATTACCTGAAGGTTTTCTTCCCATACAGGATTTTGGTTACACATGAGTTATGTGTAAAAAGGGGGAGTGTAAACTTTACAAGGTACATTTTTCATTTAGGGACTGAAAGGAACCTTCTGCCCCAACTCGGATGTTCAATCTGACCATTGATTGACAGTTTTAGAATGGACCTGCTCCATATCTGGGGATAAGATACTGTTTGATGAATGTTGACATGTTTCTAATATTGATTGAGTTATAACAGATAACATAGATGCAGAATCAGTGGCCAAGGGGCTACTGTGAGAGAGGTAATTTCAGAATGGAATACTGAGGAAGTTGACCGGTGAGTAATGTTTCAACAGGTATTAAAGTAACTGAGGTTTGAAATGTACAAAGAACATATTACAGTTAAAGCTAAAACATTGTAATGTAATGAGACCAAATGTAATTTAGACAACATCATGTAATTAGCCTGGTAAATAAGTAAAAGCCATAGACTTTATTGTTTAGGTCATTATGGGGATATACATTTCATCTAAATTCATAATGGAAAGACATTTGATGACAGTTTGTTGGAATTCTGTATTCATTTTTTCAGCTTGATAATATCTAAGCACTGACAGGTAGAAGCAGTATCACCAGGAAATCATTCACTTTGTCAGTATCAGGATTTTGGTTATTTTTTGAATCCATAACATTAGTGTGTTTCTTTACCAGAAACATTAGCAGTTCATATTATATTTAGATTTTAAATGGGATCTCAGGGATTTCATTAAGAATAACACAGACGCTTGTCAGAAACTCAGAGCTATTGAAATATGTTATTTGGTTCACCTAGAGATGTTGGAGTTTTGTTTTGTGGCCACACACCAAGTATTAAGATTCTGAAGCTTCACTGGCAGATAGGAGGTCTACATTTAATTTAGAAAACCTGTTCACAGACGTCTGTTATTTTTAAGAGACCCCACCAACAGGCTCCAAGCTGCTTACGCAATGGTGGGTCAAACAGCGGAGGGCCCCGGAGCCCTGAGCTTGAGGGATTTGTATCAGATTTCTCCACACAGGTTGGTGATGCCAAAGGGGGACACGAGACGCAGGAGGCGGACACAGCAGAGTTCGTCTGGCTGAAGGTCATCAGGACAAAGTGGCTCAACCCCAGGCTTTCCGGCCCCGACCGAGTGACCCAGCGGATCTCTCATGCCGTCCGTGTGGGAGGAAAGGGGGACAGCTCGTACCACGGGAGCCAGTGTGCGGCGAGGAAACCACCTGCTAGGACCGGGGATGACATCAGGATGGACGTGATCCTCGCAGAGGAGGTCGACTCGGAAGCTGTCATCAGTGGACGGGAGGAGCAGGATCCGGAGGACATCCCTACAGCAGACTACTCGGAAGCGGCTGTCAGCGGACAAAGGGGGACTTGTCGAGGCAGCAGAGGAGTCTACTTCTCTCTGATCAGTTCCACCAGTGAAGGGAAAGCCGCATCTCCCCCTCCCTATCAGCTGCCCTTGTTGGCGTATTCCTCTGAGGGGGGGGGGGGGGGCTGATGATTTCACCACACAAGGAGACTGCTTCCTAGTACTCAGATCGCCCCCTAATGGTTCCTTTACTGCCATGGAAGATGGTGTTCTGTTCCCAAACGTTCAAGTACTTTGGGTCTCAGTTTCTGATAGATTTATACAATATTGGGGGACAGACACAGTAGAACAGAATGATAGTAGATATGTTTCAAAATGTCTTGTGTAAGTTTATCTCTTGAGAGATAAAAAGGGGGATTAATGATTATATCATCTGATATTTGGGAAGAGTGTTACAGTAGAAATGGCAGAAAGTCTTGTTGCAATTTCCAGATATTGAAAGAGGCCCTGGAGTTTCTCTGGTAATTATCAATAGTAGCAGTTAAGTGAATACTGTTCTAACAATACCTGTGTTTGTGTTTTGTATTGATTTCTCTGTTTTATCCTTTCATAAATGTGAGGACTAAAACTTGCTTCAAACATTCCTGGGTGCCTGGGTGCCTGGGTGCCTGGGTGCTAAATAGGTTTTATTGCTCTGTGGGGGGAAGGGGAAGTTAAGCAGGCTGTGTGGATGACAGTTCTTCTGCTTAAGATCTCCAGTATGTCATGTTTCAGAGAAGTCTACTTATCTTGAATGGTATATGTGTGTTTAAATACTTTATATATGTGTGTTTAATTACTTTGTATTAGTAATAGCAGTGTGTAAACAAAAGCTGGAAATAGGAGAAATGTAAAGATTATCTTTGAATAAGCGAAGAGGGTAGAAGTTAAACATAATTAAAAAGCCTCTGGAATGTGTAGAAAGGTGGGGGAAGAAGGCCTGTGCAGGAAGGATGAGATAACGGACACCAGATGTTTTATTATCAGCTCAGATACAAATTTATCACCTCTGCTGGCACGAGCTGATTCGCTAAGGGA
The DNA here is from genome assembly GCA_902827135.1 of Harpagifer antarcticus. Lineage (NCBI taxonomy): Eukaryota > Metazoa > Chordata > Actinopteri > Perciformes > Harpagiferidae > Harpagifer > Harpagifer antarcticus. Next base: position 264,607 of record CADEHL010000187.1, on the reverse strand, counting down.
AGATATCTTGTTTTAAATCTCCCAATGGGATGACCTGGGGTGAAGGAAAATTCAAGTCACCCCTCTTCTCTTGTTCTGGACTATATAAGTTAGTGTTGCATTAAGTTCGATCTCTCTTCTCTGGCTGTGAACGACCGAAGGATCTCAACGGCACGAGAACAAGAGCAGGAAGTACTTCCTTTAAATATATTGTATTGCATTCTATTATTACCTTGTTTAATTAAAACAGATTATTGTTTAACCTGGCATCTTGGTGTGTTTTTATGATTTCCCTCGTTGTTATGATTTTGCTCCTTTCGCCAAAAGACACACAGAGACAAGGTGGGTTCTAAAAACCCCCCTCCTTCTGCAACATGGTCTATAGATATTTAGGAACAGAGCTCGAGAGGAGCATTTCAGCTGAAGGGCCACATATTCAAAAGAAGCAAAGTTCCCATAAGATGTCTTCCTGCATTGAAGGGAATCATTGAACAGAATAGCAACTCCACCCCCTTTCTTATGCATTCTTTCCTGACTCATAAAACTAAAGTTGGGAGGGGTTGATTCGATAAGAACAGCTGCACTGTTATTTTGTTCAATCCAAGTTTCTTTTAAAAAGATAAAATCGAGATTGTGCTCAGTGATAAAATCATTGATTAAAAATGTTTTTCCTGCCAAAGACCTGACATTTAATAAAGCTAGTTTAAGTTTGTTAAACACACTATCAGTCATGTTTTTTGTAACAAGCTGTCGCTGACATGGAATCACTGCTAAATTAGATAAACTCACACAAACGTTTGAGCGCTTCCTGTATCTACGATGATTCACCGCTCTTAATCTATTACCTATCAACACAGATATCGGCAAAGCTACAGGCAGGCAGGGCCCTGGCATGTCCTGGAAAGAGTTGAGAGTGCCATACGCCCTTGAGCCTGGACCCAGCACACATCAGTAAGCATTTTGTACACACACATCCTTATCAGGCTTCGGAGACTGCAGATGCTTTCTTGAAGGGAGGGGAGGTGGTTGACGTAGGCACGGTGATGGAGACGGGGGAGATGGTGCAGGGGTAGAAGACATGCTGCCAGGGGGGGGAGGTGGTTGACGTAGGCTCGGTGATGAAGACGGGGGGGAGATGGTGCTCGTCTCCGCTGTGATTTTGGTGGGCGTCGTTGAGGAGCGGGGGTAAAGGAAATGCTGCCAGCCCTGCGTATCGCCTTAGTTTGGTCTTTGAACTCCAGGAAAGAATCGGTGCCAACCCTCTGTATCGCCTTCATGTGTTCAAGGGCGTTGTCAGGGGGGGGGGGGTGACGGGCAGTGGAGACTCCTCCATGTGTCTCATAGGTCTCCCATAATCAGAACATTCCTCAGGCGGGTGCAGTGATAATTCTTCAGGGTTTTCTGCACGATGTGTTGTGTCTTTCTCCTGTTTTGATTCCTCTTGCCGCTTGTCCTTGGCAGAGGGAACAGATTGATGACGCAGGCAGTTGAAAATGTTAGAGATAAACAATTTCATTCCTGACTTGTTCAGGCAAACTCCATTTGCCTTGAAAAGATGTCTGTGATCCCAGAAAAAATTAAAATTGTCAATAAAATGGACAGAATGGTCAGTACAGGTGGTTGAAAGCCAGGTGTTCAGTGCAAACAATCTGCTGAATCTCTCCACTCCTCTTCTGACTGGCGGTAGAGGGCCACTGATGAACACCTCCGCATTTAGAGAGCTGACAGTTTGCAACAAACATTTAAAGTCTTCTTTCAGCACTTCTGACTCTTGTTTCACAACATCATTTGTTCCAATGTGTAGTACCACATTCTTCATAGTTGGATGTTTAGCCCCAATATGCAGGATCTTCTCAGCCAAGTCAGAGACCATCTCCTTGGGAAAACAGAGTACTTTGGTGTTGTTCTTACTACACAGACTTTGTACATCTCTTACAGCAGAGTCACCCACAATCAGAGTTTCAGGCCCAGTCTTTAGCTTTCCCTCTAGCCTTTTACTTTTGGAGTAGCTATTAGTTCTTACCCTGCTGTGTGAAGAGGACAGGTTATCCAGGTCATCAGAAAGAGATCTCCGGTTCTCGGTCAGCGGAGCGTATCTGTTCTGGATTGGCACACTTGGTGGTTTAGGAGGATTGTTTGTAATTCTCCCTTTAGCAGCTGTCCACTGCTGTTTAGGGGTTGAAGAGGCGCTCTTCCTGGGTGATAACAATGCAGGCCAGCCGGTCGCATCACAGATTTCAGAGCGCTGGGCTCTGCCTGTTATCCGTCCTCCCAAATCCCATGGAAATGATTTACTCTTCGGCTTTGCACCCAGAGAGTTCCAGGGAGGACTACTACTTGTAGATGTATTACCCAGTACACAGGCCCCCTGTTCCTTGGAATCCTTGTAGCTGCTAACTAGCTGTGAGTTAGCATACCCTTCTCCATTATTTTGCAACACTGGTAAAGTGGTGTCATTCCCACGACATAGTCCATTCACTTCCACGTTAACTTCCAACCGTTGCATTTTCATTTCCAACACAGCCATCTTCTGTATAAGTTTGTGGAAGTCATCTGTAGAGAACGGAGGCATTTTGCTACCAACTAGCATGCAGTCGCCTACCAGGCTTTAGCTGTTGCTAGGCCACGCTACTGTAAGACTGAGGTCGTCGTAAAAATGTTGAAATATGGCTGAAACCCTCCGTCTATTTACGAAGATGAACTGTCCCAGTGATAAGTTAATGTCCAGGAGCCGCTGCTCGAAGTTTTCAGAGAATAAGAATAGGAAAATCAGCATAAAAAGTAAGCAGAGGCAGGAGCAAGCAGAAAAGCGTCTGCACTGTAAGAAAGATAAGAGCAATCTTATCTTGCCAGGGGTCACCAACTTTTTTGGTTGGTGACCCCTGATCACCAACCAAAAAAGGTTGGTGATCAGGGGTCACCAACCTTTTTTAGGGTGAGGGCTACTTTAAAAAAATAAAACAAGTCGTGAGCTACTTTTACTCCTCTTTTTTAGTTTTTTGCAGTGTAAATATTTAGCACATTTGAACATTATTATATGATTACCTTTAACCTTTGTGTGCTGTTTGGGTCTGTGGGACCCATTTTCAGTGTTTACTAAAATAACATGTATTCAATTTAATTATTTTTAACCTGCTTTATTTGGGGGTGGATGGGCCTCACCTCCTGTAGGGGGGTCCGGGGCATGCTCCCCCGGGAAGATGTATTTTAAAATATTGAAGTGAAATGCATTAATCTGGTGCACTTTGAGCACAAAATTAATTTATGGATACAGCTCTCAACACTCAGATGAAAGGGAGCTGTATACTTTTCAACAATGACGTGCGGTGAGGTTCATGGCTGGTGAGGCACTGACACTTTCAGAGTCAGATTTACAAATATTATATTTTGACCTTAATCGAAATATTCGGTTATTTTCAAAAGCTTTTTTAGTCTGATGCTTCGATTCATTTTAAACAGACCGTTCAACAAAAGGATACCCAAAATCTAACTATTGGATTGTTCTTTCTTAGTAAGATCCCATTACAATTGGGGTCTTACCTTGACTTGAAGATGAAGTCCATGCTATCCTTCTGGACAACAATCTCTATTACTTTTTTGTAAAAGTCCTCCTTATCTTCCTCTAGTTTCAAAAGTCTAGTTTGTTGTTCGCGTCTACCGTCTCTGCGTAGAATAACAGTAGCAACAAGAACCTGTGGGCTCACTTGCGCCCCCTTCAGTGCGGCAGAGGTTATGGCTGCCTCCCCTGGTGCTTTTTTCATTGCCGTTGTATGATGAGACCAGCGAGCCTAAATATCATACAGTGGGGCAAAAAAGTATTTAGTCAGCCACCAATTGTGCAAGTTCTCCCACTTAAAAAGATGAGAGAGGCCTGTAATTTTCATCCTAGGTACACTTCAACTATGAGAGACAGAATGTGGGGAAAGAATCCAGGAAATCACATTGTAGGATTTTTAATGAATTAATTGGTAAATTCCTCGGTAAAATAAGTATTTGGTCACCTACAAACAAACAAGATTTCTGGCTCTCACAGACCTGTAACTTCTTCTTTAACAGCCTCCTCTGTCCTCCACTCGTTAACTGTATTAATGGCACTTGTTTGAACTCGTTATCAGTATAAAAGACACCTGTCAACAACCTCAAACAGTCACACTCCAAACTCCATTATGGCCAAGAACAAAGAGCTGTCAAAGGACACCAGAAACAAAATTGTAGACCTGCACCAGGCTGGGAAGACTGAATCTGCAATAGGTAAGCAGCTTGTTGTGAAGAAATCAACTGTGGGAGCAATTATTAGAAAATGGAAGACATAGAAGACCACTGATAATCTCCCTCGATCTGGGGCTCCACGCAAGATCTCACCCTTTGGGGTAAAAATGATCACAAGAACTGTGAGCAAAAATCCCAGAACTACACAGGGGGACCTAGTCAATGACCTGCAGAGAGCTGGGACCAAAGTAACAAAGGCTACCATCAGTAACACACTACGCCGCCAGGGACTCAAATCCTGCAGTGCCAGACGTGTCCCCCTGCTTAAGCCAGTACATGTCCAGGCATGTCTGAAGTTTGCTAGAGAGCATTTCGATTATCCAGAAGAGGATTGGGAGAATGTCATATGGTCAGATGAAACCAAAATAGAACTTTTTGGTAAAAACTCAACTAGACGTGTTTGGAGGAGAAAGAATGCTGAGTTGCATCCAAAGAACGCCATACCTACTGTTAAACATGGGGGTGGAAACATCATGCTTTGGGGCTGTTTTTCTGCAAAGGGACCAGGACGACTGATCCGTGTAAAGGAAAGAATGAATGGGGCCATGTATCGTGAGATTTTGAGTGACAACCTCCTTCCATCAGCAAGGGCATTGAAGATGAAACGTGGCTGGGTCTTTCAGCATGACAATGATCCCAAACACACCGCCCGGGCAACGAAGGAGTGGCTTCGTAAGAAGCATTTCAAGGTCCTGGAGTGGCCTAGCCAGTCTCCAGATCTCAACTCCATAGAAAATCTTTGGATGGAGTTGAAAGTCTGTGTTGCCCAGCGACAGCCCCAAAACAGGAGATCTGCATGGAGGAATGGGCCAAAATACCAGCAACAGTGTGTGAAAACCTTGTGAAGACTTACAGAAAACGTTTGACCTCTGTCATTGCCAACAAAGGATATATAACAAAGTATTGAGATGAACTTTTGTTATTGACCAAATACTTATTTTCCACCATAATTTGCAAATAAATTCTTTAAAAATCAGACAATGTGATTTTCTGGATTTTTCTTTTCTCATTTTGTCTCTCATAGTTGAGGTATACCTAGGATGAAAATTACAGGCCTCTCTCATCTTTTTAAGTGGGAGAACTTGCACAATTGGTGGCTGACTAAATACTTTTTTGCCCCATTGTATATACGTGAAATAAGTTATTTAGAGACTATGGATGGCGAGGATAAATGTAAGAAAGGGATCTACACGCATTACATTGGTGACATACAGTGAGATGGTGCAGGCATGCGCTTAGGACCCGCTTTCCAGCCAGTTTCTGTGGGGTGACGTATTCTGAGGTGAGGCAGAGCTCATCTGTGCCTCACCTTACCCCACAGTAACTGGCTTGAGCGCGCTCACAAAATAAGTGCCCGCGTTAAATTAGTGCCCGCGCTCCAGCCAGTTACTGTGGGCTTACGAGAGGCAGAGCTCGTCCTTGCCTCACTTCTCATCGCTACCCGTAGTTGTAGCGGAGCTCGGCAAATTTGCTGATTTTGACTATAAAAAGCGATTGGAATCATACAGAAATCACATTTACAACACAGATCAGTGGAGACATTTTATTATTATTACTATTTAGGTTTTCTTTAGTTGTTTTTCCGTTACATTGGAGTATGACAGGTGAGGCTTTGCCTCCCCTGCCTCCCCTGACTGCACGTCGCTGCTTTTCAATAATCCAAACATCTTTAGAATATGATCACAACCAATAACAAATCATTTAAACTTGTTTATTCTTATCTTATGTTACCTAGTTAGCATTCTATCTTTCTATGTATGCATATTTTACTAATCACTCCCCTTGTAAACTGTATTTTTTTTTTTTTATTGTCCTATAGTACACATTGGAATGATTTCTTACTTTATCTATATTAAATAGATAAAGATGTGCTCTCACTAGCTCTCTCGCTCTCTCTCCCTCCCTCCCTAGCTCTCACGCTCGCTCTCTCCCTCTCTCTCTCTCACAGAGGCTGTGTGCTCCTCCGTGGCGATGACGGCTTGCGTTAGAAAATAATAATAAACATATTTGTAAAGTGGGGGGACACAAACGTGATTTCGAAAAGAGCGGGGGACATGTCCCCCCTGTCCCCAGTGGAAATTACGCCTTGTGTGTGTGTGCGTCAAGTGCAATAAATATATATGCAAGTTGCAACACACAGAGTAAAACTCTGCCCCTCATGTGTTGTATAGGCTGGCATGATAGGCTGTGCAATGGGGCTGAGGTGTTGTGTAGATTCTGCCAGAAGGAAAATCAGCGGGAAGGTGGCACATTGCTTTTCTTCCCGACTGCAACGCTGGTCCCGAAAATCAAGCAAGAACGTGATTGGTCGATATTCATTGTGGGGGTGGGGGGAGGAGGGGTGTTAGATAGATATAGAGTTGTAGTAAGTAGATAGAATTCGCTATGATTGAGGTTTCGTTTATGCATAGGGTAGATTATTTTAATTACATTTCCTTTTTTGTTTTGCGTATTTTATACATTTTGGATTTGCTTGGTGAGCTATTTTTAGAACGTGCCCCGCGAGCACCGTGTTGGCTATCTCTCCACTAGATGTTATCTGGTTTACATTGGACTGGCTCCAAATAGTTTTAAGACCTCTGGTGAGGTACCAGACTTGATCTGTTTTACACTGGACTGAGTCCATTCGTGTTAGTCTATATTTTGATGTGTTAAACCGGCGTAGTCTGGTTTAATGAAGTATATTGTGTGAAGTTTTTAAGCCAAAAAGTATATTTTTGTGTGATGTTCTAAGCCGGAAAGATTGTGTACAAGATTGGTAGAAGATCAGCTTTTAAAGTCAGCATCTATAGAATTTAGAGCTAAAATAAATGAAGATTGTGTTGTTTTGTATTTAAGTTAGTTTTTCAAGCAGTGTGGTTTTTATCTGCACATGCTGTGTTCCCATTGTTCCCCTCCCCTTCCCCCAGTCACTCACATGAGGTTAATGCTATACTGCTAAGCTAGTTAGCTAGCCAGTTGGCATTACTAGGTGGGGAAATAGTTTGAATAAAGATACAACGGGTAACTACTGATTAAATACACAGCGATGATGTAGACTAAGTTGTTTTGTTTTTCATGCTTTTCAAAGAAAGTCATTTTAACTTTATCATTTGGGAAAATAAACCGGAAGTAAGTTTATGAACCGGAAGTACTAGTTTATACATTTGAAAGGAGTTAAAAATAAACAGCTCCCCTAGCGGACATACGAAGTATTACAGTAACACATTCCATGACATTAGCATAATTCATAAACTTGTGTATACTCTGTACATAGCATATTTGTCACAATTTTATGAAGGACCCAAATGCAGCACTCGAGAAACCACAGAGTATTGGTAATGTACTTTATTGGTAATAATATCAGAGCAGAGGGATACCGGATGATGTACAGGCAAACGAACCAGAGGACAGCGGGCAGAAGGTGAGTCAGGGCCGGGCAGAGGGTTAGGGAATGCTCCGGCATTGGGACAAAATTAACATGGGATCACTCCGGTCATTGTACGTACTTCGTCTCACTGGAATATTAACGGTCAGATTGAATACAACATCGACCCAATTTATCCGGTCAATGACGGGAGAGTTTAAACAATTAAACAATGTTTACCCAGGATTCAGGCACCTTCCCTGGCTTGTAAAATGTGGTGATGCACCCTGGAGGTATCATACTATTTAAAACATGTATACCCAGGATTCAATCACTTTTCCTGGCTTGCAAAGTGCTGTGAAGCAACCTGTTCTCTGGATGTGTAAGGCAGAGGAGGGTAAAAAAATCCATCACCTTTAAGTATTACCAGGGCCATGAGAACATCCTCCACAGGACGGTGGGTGGTGCTCTGAATAAGTCTGAATATTGATGCTGGTGTGCGGACAGTAAAGCACCACAAAATCCATCACCTATAAGTATTACCAGGGCCATGAGAACATCCTCCACAGGAGGGTGGGTGGTGCTCTGAAAAAGTCTGAATATTGATGCTGGTGTGCGGACAGTAAAGCACCACAAAATCCATCACCTTTAAGTATTACCAGGGCCATGAGAACATCCTCCACAGGAGGATGGGTGGTGCTCTGAATAAGTCAGAATATTGATGCTGGTGTGCAGACAGTAAAGCCATCACCTTTAAGTATTACCAGGGCCATTTTATCCATTTTCACCCCTTCCTCTGGTTCTCCCAAAAGATAACTTGGACTTTATCTGCCTCTGGAGGAATTCAAGGAGAGTTGTCACGGAATAATGAGACACTATTTTCGGAAACATTTTATCCATTTTCACCCCTTCCTCTAGTTCTCCCAAAAGATAACTTGGACTTTATCTGCCTCTGGAGGAATTCAAGGAGAGTTGTCACGGAATAATGAGACACTATTTTCGGATACATTTTATCCATTTTCACCCTTTTCTCTGGTTCTCCCAAAATATAACAGAGTATTGTCCTGATTTCTCACTGATCGAATGAAAAACGTGACCCGCCATCGGAGGGCCTCAGCCGGCCCGGCCTCGTGCCGGTGCTCTGGCAGTCGGTTCCTCCGAATTACGGGTTCGACTCTGATGGCCGGGAGGGTGTGCTGCGTGGGGGAATTGACGGAAGCGCACCACCTTTAAGTGTTACCAGGGCCATGAGAACATCCTCCACAGGAGGGTGGGTGGTGCTGTGAATAAGGCCGAATATGTATGCCGATGGGCGGACGGTAAAGCACAGCAAAATCCACCCCCCTTTAAGGTTACCAGGGGCACGAGGTTCTTGAGGGTGTGATCATCTGGGTTTAGTCCGTGGGGGAGTGCTTAAGTCCGGGGGCCCGGGGACCCAAGGTGCGCGAGGTTATGAAAGTGTGCATGTCAGGGAGAGATGCTGGAGCTGATTAGTCCGTCGTTTGGGGCTCTGTGAGCGGCTACAAATAGGTGGTTTTCCCGGTGTATTTCATGGAAGTCTGACATAGCCTGTTTGCTCATGTCAGGGAGCGATGCTGGAGCTAATTAGTCCGTGATTTGGGGGTCTTGGAGCGGCCACAGAGAGGTGGTTTTCGCGCTCTGTCTCCTGTTAGTGTGAAATAGCCTGTTTGCTCATGTCAGGGAGCGATGCTGGAGCTAATTAGTCCGTGATTTGGGGGTCTTGGAGCGGCCACAGAGAGATGCTTTTCCCGGTGTATTTCATGGAAGTCTGACATAGCCTGTTTGCTCATGTAAGGAAAAGGTCTGCCTTATGGACAGAGTTAACATGGGACTTGTCCTTCAAATGTACACATGTCCGCACAATGGAAATGTGATGTCCACTTCCAATGCAAAGTCCCTGCCACCGGCAGGACAAATTTTACCAACTGTAAACCAACACTTGGGGGTGCTCTATGCATGTGTCTGAGGGTAAAATAATCATCATTCTGTACATAAATATGTTTGTCAATATCATGGACATTTCCTTTTAAATTGGGGTCCACAAAGCTGACACAAGATACCCGCAGATAAGCACTCATCTTGGGCTAAAATCCTCAATGCATAGCAGTTTTAATGGCATTTTTGTTATTCAGTGTTACCAGGGGCACGAACTTCTGACCGGTGTTCTCTCTTGGTGTAGTCCGTGGGGGAGTGCTTAAGTGTGGGTACACAGGTTCGCCTGGTGCACAAGGTTATGGAGGTGGGGGTCTTGCTGGTGCTCAAGTGTCCATATACGTCACCCCATATTCACATAACTTTTACCCGCCTTAAGAGACACTATTTTGGGGTACAATTTATCCATTTTCACCCCTTTTTTCTGGTTCTTCCAAAAGTTAACTTAGACTTTTTCTGACTCTGGAGGAATGTAACGGGAGTTGTCAGGGGACTATATCCGCCTTAAGAGACACTATTTTGGGGTACAATTTATCCATTTTCACCCCTTTTTTCTGGTTCTTCCTAAAGTTAACTTAGACTTTTTCTGTCTCTGGAGGAATGTAAAGGGAGTTGTCAGGGGACTCTACCCGCCTTAAGAGACACTATTTTCAGATACATTTGATCCATTTTCACCCTTTTATATGGTTCTTCCAAAAGTTAACTTAGACTTTTTCTGACCCATGTACATCACCCTGGATCTCTGCCTGTGAGTGCGGGACCCTGCTTACAGCAGTGACTCTGCTGTCCTTTCATGAGTCAAATGTGGATGAAATGGACAGATTCCTGTCCATTTCATGTACATTTCATGAATCAAATGTGGATGAAATGGACAGATTCCTGTACATGTTCCCCAGGTTTCACACACTCATTCCTGGGTAAGAAAGCCATGTGCATCACCCTGGATCTCTGGGTGCCTTTGAGTGTGGGACCCTGCTTACAGTCCGTCGTTTGGGGCTCTCCCGAGAGTGGAAGTCCATTGCCTCTAAATAGAGGTAAAATTAGGTCAGTCACTTTGGGTAACCGCACCACTGTCAGACGTCTCCCGAGAATGGACGTCCATTCTCTCTAAATAGGGTCAGGGAGCAGGCGAGACGGTCAACGTAGGTACAGGCAGGGGTAGACAGCAGGCAAGGCAGGATAGTCCAAGGACAGGCAGGATCGGGGATCAGCAGATCAGGCAGGTCGGGGACAGGCAGGGTCGGAACCGGGTAGGCAATCTGGTAACAAACACGTGAAAGACTAGCATGAAGGCAAAGTACGATCTGGCAACGGGTGTGTGTCTGGTGAGGGTTTAAATACTGGCAGTAAAGCTAATGGGTGCAGAAGAGAAAGAGAGTGAGCAAAAACGTGGGTCTGGTGAAGTAACGTGTTATAGCAGAAAGTTTAATACAGCGTATTTCTGGTATATTCATTTTATTATGTCACCTGATATATAAGAAGTGTGTTTTTATATATTCATGTGTATACTTAATTACTTTGTATTAAATAGTAGCAGTCTGTATAACAAGAAGCTGGAAATATGAGAAGTGAAACCTTTGTATTTGGAGTAGTGGAGATGTGGGAGATGAGATATCCTTATTTGGACAACAGCTCAAACCTCTGGAATGCTGCATGGTAGAATGAGTGTGCGTTACTATTTCAGAAGCATGGCTGTAGGACTGCTTAAGAGCAGAGGTAATGTTTTCCTCATTATTATTGATATTAAAGTAACTTACATGTATTACTTGTATTAGTCAACTATAAACAACTATATCTTAGACATATCTTTAAAATACCAAGGGTGTGTGGAGCTGTGTGTATTGAACTGATGGGGGAGGGGGCCGGAGAGAGGGAAATCTATGCAGAAAATGTGTGTGTGTCCAAACTGCAAGAATGTGTGACAACAAACACCAGATGTGTTTGTTTTGCCACAAACGTAAGAGACTCTTGTTTCCGGGTCATCTCGGCTGGCTCGCGCTGATTCGCTACGACAGCCCATAGTTTTGATATCTCACAATGGATAGGCCCTATGGGAGGAGCATCTTACATGTATCCTGTTGTGTGCTTTGTCCGGTCTCTTTTCCTCCTGCCATTAAGATAGTAAGATCTCCCAGCACTGGGAACAGAGCAGGGGTGCCCCTTTAAAGTGTACTAGGACCAGAGCAGGGGTTCCCCTTTTAACTTGTATTGTTGTTCTTTTACCATTAACACAGATTATTGTTTAACCCTTATCCTGGTGCTTTGAATTTTTATAATCTGACTAGCTCATCAAAGGACACGCGGAGACGAGGTGAGTTTCAGACCACTCATTGCTCCAACAGTGGTTAACAGGTGAGACAGGTGAATGGAAAACTACTGGTGAATGATGGAGCAGACTGTGACAATATTTGGATTCTCACCATATTCCTATTTTCATATTTCAAAGTCAAAACCATACACTGTTCATTTTTTATTTAAAACATTTCTGATTTTAACATTTGCATAATTTCAACATTTTGATTTAGTTTTCCAATTTCTGTTTTTTACATACAAATAAATTCAGAGGATTAGTAATTTATTTGTTTGATAATTTAGTAACTTGGAACCCTAAGCTCCGCCTACATTTCAATTTGTAGTTTTTCAACACCAAACTTCGTATACAGCATCGGTGGAGGGTCAAACACATTACCGTAGAAAATTAGCATGTTCGGACGATAAATATTGCCGCCATTAATCAAAATGTACTCGCAAAAAGGCGGGGCTTAGAAATAAATCCATATATCACAGATTTTCATGGAAAGGTTCACACTGTCTTGGGGAATAGGCACACTAAAGCATTTTCATTTTTGGAATATAGGGGGCGCCAAAAACACCACCAATGTATAACTCAAGAACGTATGGACGAATTTTTGTTCTTTTTTTTACACATACTCTGGGGGTGACTGAGATTTAAAGTGTCGCAACAAATACAGAATGTGAGCGTGGCCTATATATATTTTTTATATTGCGATAGCATAAAATGAGCTTCGGACGCAAAACTTTGGACATACGTCACAACCCACGACCTTTTCGAGAATGTAAAAGGAAAACGTAATTTCTCAAAAACACTGCTCACTAGCGCCCCCTATTGTGTGGTAGTCACATATAGTTTCTCTGAACTTCACGAATTTTGACACAGACATTCCTCATGGAGTTCCGGACATATTTGTAAATAGCTTCGATTAGCCCCGCCCCCCAGGAAGTCGACCATTTTGGAAAATGTGTGTTTTTCATGCATTTAAACTCCTCCTAGGGAAATGATCGGAAAAATTCCAATCCAGGACAAGTTCAGCCCCTATCCAATATGATGGTAAATTACGAAGAAAATTTTTGATAGCTAAATCGTGGAGGTCGTAAGCTAACAGCGAATACACCATTTTTCACGATTTACATGTCGGAAATTACTCCTAACTACTCGCATATAGTTTTTCCGATATTCACGAAACGCTGTATACACATTGCTATTATGATTGCGGACTACACCAGAAGTGTATAAAGCCTTTAAACACATTCTCTCCCCTATCTTAAAAAAAATGTTTAAACACTTCTTATTAATCAAGACCCTTCCGCAATCCCTGCAGCTGTCCACTTTTAATGTATTACGTAGTTACAGCCGTAACTATCGTTCTATTTCGTCCTGACCGCCAGAAGCGGTGCTTTTAGCACTGGATGACTATACCAACCATGTCATGAAGAATCCGAACACTTGCTTACCTAGCTGGAAGCAGCGGAGCTCGGCAACAGGACCACGCCCAAAGGATGGGGAGTGGCGACATTGACCCGGTAGAACCTGGAGAATGTGCCAGACGATGCCCACAACGCCACAGCACAGATGGTCTCCAGGGACACCCCTCTCAGGGCAGCCCAAGACGTTGAGATGCTCCTTGTAGAGTGACATCTCACCCCTGATGGCGGGGGGCGGCCATAGGCATGTGAGACTGTATCCACAACCCAGTAGGACAGCCGCTGTTTGGAGAGAGCACAGCCCCTTCTCGTGCCGCCATGGCAAATGAAGAGCTGCTCTGACAGTCGTATACGGGCCGTAGCACCAATATACGCCTCTAGGGCACGCACAGGGCACAGCAACTCAGGCGTGCCGTTCTCCTGTGGGACGTTAAAGCGTGCCAGCTGGATAGGCCGATTGAAGTGGGCTAGTGGAAGCACTTTGGGCAGGAACGACATGTTTGGCCAGAGGGCAACACCCGAGCCATCGGAGTTCCACCTCAGGCATGTATCGCTCACGGAGAGGGCATGTAGCTCTCCAACTCGTTTCCCTAAGGTCATGGCAAGCAGAAATGCTGCCTTCAGGGACAGCCACTTAAGCTCCACCTGGGCTAGGTGCTCGAAGGGAGGAGATGACAGGGCATCCAGCACTAGGGGCAGGTCTCAAGCCGGAGCCCTCGGGTGCTAGGGAGACGCTGCCGTAAAGCCCCTCTCAGGAAGAGGGACAATAACCTGTGGCGCCGTCGACTCCCACATGTCGGGCAGATATAGCAGCCGTATAGACCTTCAAGGTGGAGTGAGAATGACCACTATCTAGAAGGGACTGCAGAAACTCTAAAATGGTGGCCACAGAGCAATGCTCCGGATTCTCGGCCTTACCCGAACACCAGTGGGAGAAGAGCTTCCATTTGTACTCGTACTGTATTCGAGTGGATGGTGCTCTGGTATTCAGGATAGTTTCCCTGACAGATGCCGTGAAAACGCTCAACAGTGGGTTTGGCCCCTCAGAGGCCAGGCCCAGTGCTGAAGGCGGGATACCAGATCTGACCCCCAAGCTGTGACAGAAGGTCCTTCCTGTCGGGGAGACGCCATGGTGTGCTGCCGCCGAGACTGCGCAGCAGTGGGAACCAGACTCTCCCCGGCCAGCGGGGGGCGACCAGAAGGAGCCTGTGCCCCTGAGTAAGAACCCTGTAAAGCGTCTGCAATATCAGAGGCAGTGGCGGGAAGGCATACAGGAGACTGTCTGGCCAGTCGTGCCACTGACCCTGAGCAGTTCTGCCCTGCCACACTGCACCCCACCCAGAGAGACATGCATCCACAGTGACAGTCTCCCGGCAGGATGGGACGACGCCCATGGGCGCACCCATCAGAAGATAGGCCCTGTCCCCCCAGCATGAGAGAGAGTTGAGCCACCGCTGTGACACCCTGACTCTCCTGTGCCTGTGTTGGCATCCAAGTGTAGGCTGTTCAGCCACATCTGTATGAGGCGCAAAGACAGCAGGCCTAAGGGCACAACGGCTGAGGCAGCCGACAGTGTGCCCAGGAGCCGGAAGAACTGGATGTAAGGCACCATCTTGCCCAGCCTGAAGGTGGGAAGAAGGTGGGAAATGTCGTCCACACGACGAGGTGTCAGATAGGCCCTCATGGCGACTGAGTCTAGGACCATCCCCAGGTAAATAACCTGTTGGGCAGGGTCCAGACAACTCTTCTCGATGTTCACTCTCAGGCCCAACCGGGCTACGTGAGACAAGAGGCGCGCCGCATCCTGGGCCACTTGAGGCCGGGATGGCGTGCAGACCAGCCAGTCGTCTAGATACGGCAGGACCTTCATGCCCTGCTCTTGCAGGGGTGCGAGAGCTGCCGCCACGACCCTGACTTCCTCCGTAGTATTTTGATCATTTGCTAATAATCAATCAGATCGATGGATTCCAGAGAAGAGAAAACTTTGAAGGCCTTTTTCTCAAAATGATGACTCGGTGACAGTCATTATATAATGTGACATATTTCGCTTAATATTTGGAGTACAAAAACAATCCTGATATCATTAGAAAGCTAGGAATCTCCTCTTTCCAGCAGTGTATACAACTCAAAATGTGTCTTCGGGTCAATGCGACTGATTTCGATAGAGCAGGTCACATATGGTCAGAAGAGAGCACGCCCAACACGTGAGACGCTGACGCAAGGATATTTAACCTGTTAAGCCCGAGAGACCCCGGTACCGGGGCCCTCCCGCAACATCTTGCAGGAAACAGTGTCTGAGGGCATGTTAATTTAATAAACTATGAATGTTTTATATCCATGTAACGGGAAGAAACTCATATAACTGATCATTTCATTTATTTAAAAAAACACACAATGCTAACGCTGAGCCTCTGAATTAGCAACAGATTACTGCACCGAAATTCACTCACAAAACCTTATTATTTATCTTTTCTGCACATCCAACACATCGTTTCACATCGTGAGATAACACAGAATCGATGGGTACATACATTATCACTCAATGATACGAACTTGCTAACATTGCTCACCTGTGTCGTCGTCTGGTCAAAAGTGGTCTTCAATGGCATTAAAACGATAAAAACGCTGCTGAAGTTAATCCATTGGCTAATCCAATGTGTCTGTGTCCCTTTGAATTGATTTCTGATCATTCATAAGCAATAAACCTGCTTCTCCGTTTCCAGATGTCAGAGCTAGAGACAGCTTCACTCTGGTGCAAAACCATGTGCGCGAAGCCCCCACCTTTTTGTTTTACCATATGTGTGAGTGGGGAGATTCCCCTTCGATTCTAATGGCTCTAACGGTCAGAAAGAGATGTCAATCACCAAAATCGACCAATGGGTTCCAGAGAAACGGTAAAACCATTTCCACCCAAATCACCTCAGAGGTGGAGTTTATTTTGCTAAACCTCTCTAAAAAGGTCAAATGTCACTTGTTTTGCATCAATCTTAATACAGGGTACTTATTATATGTTGTACTTTGGATTCCTAGATCTTTTAGTCTACCTTACCATCATCCAAGGGTAGTTCTCACTATAAGTAAAAAAATAATATTTGGACGGACACTATCATTTACAGTTGTTTACTATGTTCAATCTGAATTTTCTTTAAAATAAAAAACATCTATATTGATTCTGACTCACAGGTTTATCATTACTTTGAGAAAAAAGATTATTATTGTTCTGCAGTTATTGTACCTAATACGGCGCTTTAGAGAGATTTTACATCTCAGATCTGCTCGGGGGAACCTGTAACACAGGTCTCATCTCAGTCGGGCACTCAAGACCGCATTACAATATAGGCAGGGCCACTCAGCTGATTGCGTGAAGTACAAACGGTGTGAATTAATCATTTTCCAGCTAAAAAGCACTCAAATACCGCATTTAAAATCTGAAGAACTCAGTGTCCATATCGACCAGGTTACGACACGACCTGTTGATGCAGCAACCACTGTAAATGATATTCTTGTTTAATTAGACTTCTCTGTTTCATTTATTCTACTCTGTATAATTGTTCTGCAGTTATTGCACCTAATATGGCGCTTTAGAGAGATTTTACATCTCAGATCTGCTCGGGGGAACCTGTAACACAGGTCTTATCTCAGTCGGGCACTCAAGACTGCATTACAATATAGGCAGGGCCACTCAGCTGTCACCCATCAGCTGTAGAGAGTTAACTAATTAGAGGGGCGTGGCCCCACAGCTGTGAGAACTCAGCAATCAGGCTCCATTTTAGGTAGCTCTTTCCTGGAGCGTCAGCTTCAGCGTCAGACAGCCGAAGACCGACAAAGACAATAGAGTCCTGCTGGAGTAAGACCGACAAAGACAATAGAGTCCTGCGGGAGTCACGAGGGTGGCAAAGAGGAGGCAAATCCTCCTCTGACTGAGCTAAGTATCGCTGGTGTTTTATTTCATTTGGTTGTTTAGCCCCTCATGCTATAATCATGTGTATTTTCTCCATTCCTGTTCATGTGTCCTCTCGCAATTATCGCTGGCCCCGTGTATCTCGTAATCGATATAACCGGCCTGCTCTCGTCTATCCCACATGCTCCACTGACATCCAACATCTAGTTTCAGGTGGCCTGTGGAACTGCCAGTCAGCTGTTCCTAAGGCTGACTTCATCTCTGGCTACGCTTCCCTGCAGTCTCTGGATTTCCTTGCTCTCACTGAGACGTGGATTACTCCATCCAACACATCCACCCCAGCAGCTCTATCCACAGCATATTCCTTCTCCCATACACCCAGACCCACTGGCAGAGGAGGTGGCACTGGTCTCCTGCTCTCTCCCAAATGGAGCATTTCCCTCTTCAAGCTACCTAACTTCACTCCTTCCACCTTTGAATTCCATGCCGTCACAGTAACCCATCCTATACAATTAACCATTGTTGTTCTCTACCGTCCGCCAGGCGCCTTGGGGGACTTCTTGGAGGAATTAGATCATCTCCTCTCACACATCCCTGAAACTGGTCCCCCCACTGTACTTCTTGGAGACTTCAACCTCAGACGGGGAAGATAGACGAACTAACATCTCTGTTAACCGCCTTTGCTTTCTCACTGTCTTCATCCCCACCAACTCATAAAGCTGGCAATGTCCTTGATCTCATATTCTCAAGGAACTGCACTACTTCTAACCTCTCTGTAAACCCACTCCACACATCCGATCACTTCTTCATTTCATTCTCTCTACCCCTTTCCAAACATAGCAAACTAATCTCTTCTCATCCTGCACCTGTCCGCCGTAACCTTCGTTCCCTCTCCCCCTCTACCTTTGCCTCATTGGTGCTCTCAGCCCTCCCTTCCTCTGACTCGTCCCAACTCCTGCCTCCAAACTCTGCTGCAGAAACTCTCCTCTCAACTCTCTCATCCTCTCTGGACTCTCTCTGTCCTCTCACATCTCGGCAGGCTCGTCAGTCCCCTCCTGCTCCCTGGCTAAATGACGCACTGCGTGCTAATAGAACCGTCCTTCGGGCAGCAGAGCGGAAATGGTGGAAATCCAAACACCGTGACGACCTCCTAACCTATCAGGCTCTCCTCTCCTCTTTCTCTGCTTCGATCTCTCAGGCAAAGAGCACTTTCTTTCAAGATAAGATCCAATCTTCCTATTCCAATCCCGAAAAACTATTTTCCATCTTCTCCACCCTCTTGGACCCTCAAAGCCCCTCAAGACTGAACTGCTTTTCCTTCCGGGAAAAGATTGTCCCACTCTTGACCTGACGATCAACATCGGCACCTCTGTTGTTTCCCTGACTCAGACTGCAAGGAATCTGGGAGTAATCCTAGATAACAACCTGTCCTTCACTGCAAACATCGCTGCTACAACCCGTTGCTGCAGATATACGCTGTACAACATCAGGAAGATTCGTCCCCAGCTGACCCAGAAAGCCACCCAGGTTCTGGTCCAGGCTCTCGTCACCTCACGCCTAGACTACTGCAACTCCCTCCTGGCTGGTCTACCTGCATGTGCCGTCCGACCTCTGCAGCTCATCCAGAATGCAGCGGCTCGTCTGGTCTTCAACCTTCCAACATTTTCCCATACCACTCCGCTCCTCCGCTCCCTTCACTGGCTCCCGGTAACTGCTCGAATCCACTTCAAGACACTGGTACTTGCATACCTTGCTGCGAATGGATCTGGCCCTTCCTACATCCAGGACATGGTTAAACTGTACACCCCAGCGTGTGCACTCCGCTCTGCATCAGCCAAACGACTCGCTGCACCCTCGCTGCGAGGGGGACCCAAGTTCCCATCAGCAAAAACACGTGGGTTTGCTATCCTGGCTCCAAGATGGTGGAATGAGCTCCCCATTGACATCAGGACAGCAGAAAGCCTGCACATCTTCCGGCGCAGACTGAAAACTCATCTCTTTCGACTCCACTTCGAGCGATAGAATTACTAACAAGGCACTTATATACTAATAAAGGACTGGCTTATCTATAGCCAGTTGAGTAGCACTTGAAATGTTTGGCTGTATGATACCTGATGTAATTATATGATTCTGTTTTCTTCAGGATTGTGTCTTCCTGGTCGTATGTACTTATTGTAAGTCGTTTTGGATAAAAGCGTCAGCTAAATGCAATGTAATGTAATGTAATATTAATGTAACCCTTTTAGAAGTGAAGATATGGTCATTTGTTTTGGGAATGTCATTTTCGAGCCTGAGACTTGAAAAACAGGCTGAGGGCTAAACTGGTTAACCACACCCACGTTTTTGCTCACTCTCTTTCTCTTCTGCACCCATTAGCTTTACTGCCAGTATTTAAACCCTCACCAGACACACACCCGTTGCCAGATTGTACTTTGCCTTCATGCTAGTCTTTCACGCGTTTGTTACCAGATTGCCTACCAAAAAACTATTTTCCATCTTCTCCACCCTCTTGGACCCTCCCAAAGCCCCTCCCCCCTCCTCACTTCTGTCAAGCGACTTTGTTAACCATTTTGAAAAAAAGGTTGATGATATTCGCTCAAACAAAGTGTGCAATCCAATTAATGTTAATCTAACTGGGTTTTGATAGATAACATATCTCGTTTTCTTCTCTGAATTATTTTATTTCTATTGTGCACTCTAATCAATATGAATCTAACTAATGTTCGTTTAAACATTTTAAGAATGGCGTTTATCTTTTTTGAGAATTAGTTCTTCCATCCATCCATCCATCCATCCATCCATCTTCTCCCGCTTATCCGTGGTCGGGTCACGGGGGTAGCAGTTCCAGCAGAGAGCCCCAAACTTTCTTTTCCCTGGCCACATCAACCAGCTCTGACTGGGGGATCCCAAGGCGCTCCCAGGCCAGCGAAGAGATATAATCCCTCCCCCTGGTCCTAGGTCTACCCCTTGGTCTCTTCCCAGCTGGACGTGCCTGGAACACCTCCCTAGGGAGGCGCCCAGGTGGCATCCTAACTACACTGAACAAAAATATAAACGCAACACTTTTGTTTTTGCTCCCATTTTTCATGAGATGAACTCAAAGATCTAAAACATTTTTTATATACACAAAATAACCATTTATCTCAAATATTGTTCACAAATCTGAAGAAATCTGTGATAGTGAGCACTTCTCCTTTGCCGAGATAATCCATCCCACCTCCCAGGTGTGGCATATCAAGATGCTGATTAGACAGCATGATTATTGCACAGGTGTGCCTTAGATTCGCTTATCTTATCTTTCTTACAGTGCAGACGCTTTTCTGCTTGCTCCTGCCTCTGCTTACTTTTTATGCTGATTTTCCTATTCTTATTCTCTGAAAACTTTGAGCAGCGGCTCCTGGATATTAACTTATCACTGGGACAGTTCATCTTCGTAAATAGACGGAGGGTTTCAGCCATATTTCAACATTTTTACGACGACCTCAGTCTTACAGTAGCGTGGCCTAGCAACAGCTAACGCCTGGTAGGCTACTGCATGCTAGTTGGTAGCAAAATGCCTCCGTTCTCCACAGATTACTTCCACAAACTTATACAGAAGATCGATGTGTTGGAAATGAAAATGCAACGGTTGGAAGTTAACGTGGAAGTGAATGGACTATGTCGTGGGAATGACACCACTTTACCAGTGTTGCAAAATAATGGAGAAGGGTATGCTAACTCACAGCTAGTTAGCAGCTACAAGGATTCCAAGGAACAGGAGGGCTGTGTACTGGGTAATAAATCTACAAGTGGTAGTCCTCCCTGGAACTCTCTGGGTGCAAAGCCGAAGAGTAAATCATTTCCATGGGATTTGGGAGGACGGATAACAGGCAGAGCCCAGCGCTCTGAAATCTGTGATGCGACCGGCTGGCCTGCATTGTTATCACCCAGGAAGAGCGCCTTTTCAACCCCTGTTCCTAGGAAACAGTAGTGGACAGCTGCTAAAGGGAGAATTACAAACAATCCTCCTAAACCACCAAGTGTGCCAATCCAGAACAGATACGCTCCGCTGACCGAGAACCGGAGATCTCTTTCTGATGACCTGGATAACCTGTCCTCTTCACACAGCAGGGTAAGGACCAATAGCTTCTCCAAAAGTAAAAGGCTAGAGGGAAAGCTAACGACTGGGCCTGAAACTCTGATTGTGGGTGACTCTGCTGTAAGAGATGTAAAAGGTCTGTGTAATAAGAACAACACCAAAGTACTCTGTTTTCCCAAGGATGTGGTCTCTGACTTGGCTGAGAAGATCCTGCATATTGGGGCTGAACATCCAACTGTGAAGAATGTGGTACTACACATTGGAACAAATGATGTTGTGAAACAAGAGTCAGAAGTGCTGAAAGAAGACTTTAAATGTTTGTTGGAAACTGTCAGCTCTCTAAATGTGGAGGTGTTCATCAGTGGCCCTCTACCGCCAGTCAGAAGAGGAGTGGAGAGATTCAGCAGATTGTTTGCACTGAACACCTGGCTTTCCAATGCCTGTACTGACCATTCTGTCCATTTTATTGACAATTTTAACTTTTTCTGGGATCGCAGAAACCCTGAAGAATTATCACTGCACCCGCCTGAGGAATGTTCTGATTATGGGAGACACATGGAGGAGTCTCCACTGCCCGTCACCCCCCCCCCCCTGACAACGCCTTTGAGGATACTCCGTTCACCCTCGCCCACCCTCCTGGAGATCGTTGAACACATGAAGGCGATACAGAGGGTTGGCACCGATTCCTTCCTGGAGTTCAATAACCAAACTAAGGCGATACGCAGGGCTGGCAGCATGTCCTTTACCCCCGCTCCTCAACGACGCCCACCAAAATCACCGCGGAGACGCGCACCATCTCCCCCCGTCTTCATCGTTGAGGTTGGTACTGAGGGGACGCTGGCGTGTTTTTCGCCGCTCTTCATGCCAACGCTTACTTCTCGTGTCTACTACTCCCTGCCAACAATCTATTTAATTCCCATACACAGGAGAAATATTGTTCTCCTCTGGTTTTGTGTTTCTGCCATCTCCGTTGCTCAGCCGACTATGTTTGGCTGCTGTTTAGCTCTTAGCCTCTGCCATCCTGCTATTAGCAATACGAGCTCACCATCACGCTCTGCTATCAGTGTAGTCCCCGTTCCGGAATTCTCCTACTGGACTCCTCTCTGCCACACTCCCAGGACTATCCACGAACCCTCCCTCAGTCTGGCCATTCCAACTGGGCTGTTTTCCATCACCGCTGCCGAGGTTCGAGGTCCGGTTTCTGCCGGGCTAATGGTGCTAGCTGCTAGCTGGCTCGCCGCTCTTCTCGTGATGCTGCTCAAATACTCCTCGCTGGAACTTCGTAACTTTTTGTACCACACTATTCCCGACTGCCTTGCCGTTATCAAATCCCTTGGGCTTCTGCGTCGTCCCCGCTACATACACCGGGCATCCAGATGCAAGTTTTTCTACTCCGAAACTCCTATCCCCGCAGTTGTTTCTGACAGACGGTCTGTCGCACGCCGATGTCGTCATCACAACAAACAACGTCATCTGACCAAACCTCCCGTTCGCTACATCTACCTGAGGTCCCTGGCCTGTGCTGACAATGTGCTGGTTTCTCCCTCCCTGTTCCCCCCAGCAGAGCTGAACAACTATGTGACATTTATGCTGCAGAATACCCGCTCCCTCAACAACAAAGCACTACTCATCCACGACATTATCACTGACAGAAGCATTGACATCCTATGCTTAACAGAGACATGGCAAGACTGGCTGTATCTGACCATCACACCATCCTCTTCACTGTTCCGGTCTCACTGCCCAGGCAGCATCCTAAACGCACCATTATGTTTAGGAACATTAAGACTGTGAGTGCACCGGCCCTATCCGACCTGATAGCTACCCACATGGCCTCGGGTCCCTCCGACTCCACCGTGGACGGCCTGGTAGCCCACTACAACACCGTCCTATCCCTCAGTCTCAACTCTCTCGCCCCCATTAAAACCCGGACTGTTTCCTTCACCCGCCCTGCCCCCTGGTTCACCGCTGAACTCCGCCGTTTGAAGGCCTCTGGTCGCCAGCTGGAGAGGCTCTCCAAAAAAACTGGCCTCACGGTCCACCTCCTGGCCTTTCGTGAGCATATCAAAATGTATAAGGAAGCTCTCTCCCATGCCAAGACTCACTACTACTCCTGTCTCATTGGTGCTCAGCAAAGCAACCCCAGAAGACTGTTCTCCACCATCAACCGCCTATTACGGCCCCCTGATGCCCCCCAGCCCTCAGGGGCTCCCGATCTATGCTCCAAATTCCTCGACTTCTTCCAGGCGAAAGTCGAGGCCATCCATCAGCAGCTCCTGGTGACTGGCCCTTCTCCCCTACCTGCACCTCAGCCACCTGGTAACGCACCCGAAGCGCCGCGCCTCTCCCACTCCAACCTCTCCTCCTTCTCCCCTGTGGATGCTCTCCAAGTGGCCAAACTGGTCAGCTCGGCCAAGACCTCCACCTGCTCCCTGGACCCCATGCCCACAGCCCTGGTCAAGGACTGCCTACCCACCCTCTGTCCCTACATGGTGGTCATCATCAACGCTTCTCTGGCTTCTGGTATAGTCCCCACCAGCTTCAAACTGGCCTCAGTCACCCCCATACTCAAAAAACCTGGCCTGGACCCCGACGACCTCCAGAACCACCGGCCGATCTCCAACCTTCCCTTCCTCAGCAAAACTCTGGAAAGAGTGGTCGCCGGCCAACTCCATCTGTACATGTCCAACCATGAGCTCTATGAGCCCTTCCAATCCGGCTTCAGACAGCAACACAGCACTGAGACCGCCCTCATCAAGATCACCAACGATCTCCTCATTGCTGCTGACTCTGGCAGCCTCAGCATCCTCATCCTCCTGGACCTCTCTGCAGCATTTGACACCATCTCTCACAACATCCTCCTCACCCGCCTCTCAGACCTCCTAGGTGTCACTGGCACAGCGCTGTCCTGGTTGACTTCCTACCTTCACAACAGGAAACAGTTTGTCTCCATCAGTGGCTCAAACTCACCCCCGGCCCCAGTCCACCACGGTGTACCCCAGGGCTCTGTGCTTGGCCCCCTCCTGTTCACCATTTACATGCTCCCCCTCGGCCAGATCATCCGACATCATGGACTCAATTTCCACTGCTACGCTGATGATACCCAATTGTATCTCTGCACCACTCCATCCTCCCAGCTCCCCCCTCAGTCTCTCATCAACTGCCTGCATGACATCAAAACATGGATGTCTTCCAACTATCTTAAGCTGAACAGCAAAAAAACAGAGCTCATGCCCCACCCCGGAACCTGCGGTCCTCAGACTCTGGCCTGCTTACCACCCCCCGCACCAAACTGCGAACCTTCGGGGACAGAGCCTTCAGTGTGGCAGCCCCCACCCTCTGGAACGCTCTCCCTGCGGAGATTCGCAACATCCCCACACTCGACGCCTTCAAAAGGGCCCTCAAGACCCATCTGTTTGCCAAGGCTTTCGGCCCCTAAATCGATCTGTTGTTCTGTCTGTCTGACTTTTGTTTTGTTATGTTTGTTTTTTGCCCTATTACTTGTAGAGCGACCTTGGGTCCATTGAAAGGCGCTATATAAATCCAAGCTATTATTATTATTATTATCACCGAGCCTACGTCAACCACCTCCCCCCCCTTGCAGCATGTCTTCTACCCCCGCACCATCTCCCCCGTCTCCATCACCGTGCCTACGTCAACCACCTCCCCTCCCTTCAAGAAAGCATCTGCAGTCTCCAAAGCCTGATAAGGATGTGTGTGTACAAAATGCAACAAACTCTGACTGATATGTGCTGGGTCCAGGCTCAAGGGCGTATGGCACTCTCAACTCTTTCCAGGACATGCCGGGGCCCTGCCTGCCTATAGCTTTGCCGATATCTGTGTTGATAGGTAATAGATTAAGAGCGGTGAATCATCTTAGATACAGGAAGCGCTCAAACGTTTGTGTGAGTTTATCTAATTTAGCAGTGATTCCATGTCAGCCACAGCTTGTCACAAAAAACATGACTGATAGTGTGATTAACAAACTTAAACTAGCTTTATTAAATGTCAGGTCTTTAGCAGGAAAAACATTTTTAATCAATGATTTTATCACTGAGCACAATCTCGATTTTATGTTTTTAACAGAAACTTGGATTGAACAAAATAACAGTGCAGCTGTTCTTATCGAATCAACCCCTCCCAA
The DNA here is from genome assembly GCA_902827135.1 of Harpagifer antarcticus. Taxonomy (NCBI): domain Eukaryota; kingdom Metazoa; phylum Chordata; class Actinopteri; order Perciformes; family Harpagiferidae; genus Harpagifer; species Harpagifer antarcticus. The sequence goes on along the minus strand of CADEHL010000187.1, from coordinate 239,214 downwards.
CTTTAGTTTTATGAGTCAGGAAAGAATGCATAAGAAAGGGGGTGGAGTTGCTATTCTGTTCAATGATTCCCTTCAATGCAGGAAGACATCTTATGGGAACTTTGCTTCTTTTGAATATGTGGCCCTTCAGCTGAAATGCTCCTCTCGAGCTCTGTTCCTAAATTTCTATAGACCACCCAAATACTGTGCAAGCTTTTATGATGACTTTACTGAACTGCTGTCTATAGTGTGTATTGACTTTGACCGTTTAGTTATTGTTGGTGATTTTAACATCCATGTTGACAACCCTCAGGACAGAGGGGCAAAAGAACTGTTTTGTGTTCTTGATAGCTATGGACTGACTCAGCATGTGACGGAGCCCACGCACAATAAGGGGCACACTCTGGACTTAATTATCTCAAAGGGTCTGAATATCTCTAAGGTTGTGGTGACTGATGTTGCGCTCTCTGATCATTCCTGTGTTTTCTTTGAGAGCTCTATTTCTGTTCACAAAAATGTTCAAAAAAATGTACAAAGCGATATTAACTGAAAACACTAGGGAAATGTTTACTCAGAATTTTTCTTCCACACTTGCCCCTGCTAACATCTCAGTATATGAGCTAGTAGATCATTTTAATTCAAAAGTTAAAAATGTTATAGATGCCATTGCTCCAACTAAGGTAAAGGAAGTGTCTGGCAAGAAAATATCTCCATGGAGAAAGGCCATGACCGTGAAAACAGAAAAAAGAGAGTGTCGAAAAGCTGAACGTAGGTGGCGAAAAACAAATCTCCAGGTTCACTTTGAAATCTATAAAGAGAGACTTGGCCTTTATAATTTGGAATTGAAAAACGCACGACAATCGTTCTTCTCTGACATCATTACCAAAAACAAAAACAACGCACGTGCCTTGTTTGCTACCGTCGACAGACTAACTAACCCCCCAGTGTCAGTAGCCTCTGAATTTCTATCCACCAGGGCGTGCAATGATTTTGCCTCCTTTTTCACTGACAAAATTCAGAAAATCAGACAAGCAGTCAGTGCCTCTGCATCAGGAATAGCAAATGTGTTGTCTCTGTGTCCACTTAACATCAATTCAAACACCATGACATAATTCCATCAGATTAATGATAAAAACCTAGAGGACATTATACAACTTCTGAAATCCTCCTCCTGCTGCCTTGATATTATTCCAACGGGATTTTTCAAAGATGTTTTGCCTTGCATGGCCTCAGATCTACTTCATATAGTAAACAAATCTCTTCACTCAGGTATTTTTCCACAGGCCCTGAAAACTGCAGTCATTAAACCGCTCTTAAAAAAGAATAATCTAGATGCTTCAGTAATGAACAATTATAGGCCCATATCAAATCTCCCATTTCTAGGTAAAATCATTGAAAAAGTTGTTTTTCAACAGTTGAGTAATTTTTTGCATTTAAATAACTGTTTCGATGTGTTCCAGTCAGGCTTTCGTCCAAACCACAGCACTGAGACTGCTCTTGTAAAGGTCTTTAATGACATCCACTTAAACACAGACAGTGGCAGAACTTCAGTGTTAATATTATTAGATCTCAGTGCTGCGTTTGACACTGTTGACCACAGCATATTACTAGACCGACTGGAAAACTGGGTGGGACTTTCTATTCTAAATTGGTTTGAATCCTACTTAAAGGACAGAAACAACTTTGTTTATATAGGTAAATACACATCTGAGTTGACAAATATTACATGTGGGGTTCCTCAAGGCTCCATCTTGGGGCCTCTTCTCTTTAACATCTACATGCTACCACTGGCTCAGATAATGAAAAACAACAAAATAAGTTACCATAGCTATGCAGATGACACACAAATCTACGTAACAATTTCACCAGGAGACTATGCTCCAATTCAAACACTGAGTAAGTGCATTGAACAAATCAATGACTGGATGTGTCAGAACTTTCTCCAATTAAACAAAGATAAAACTGAGGTAATGGTTTTTGGAGTCAAGGCAGAATGTATAAAAGTTAGCGCTGAGCTTCAGTCTGCAATGTTCAAAACAACAGATAAAGCCAGAAATCTAGGGGTAGTCATGGACTCTGACCTGAGTTTCAACAGTCACATTAAAACAGTTACTAAATCAGCCTACTATCACCTAAAGAACATATCTAGGATTAAAAGACTAATGTCACAGCAGGATTTGGAAAAACTTGTCCATGCTTTTATCTTCAGTAGACTCGACTACTGCAATGGTGTCTTCACAGGTCTCACTAAAAAATCTATTAGGAAGCTGCAGCTGATTCAGAACGCTGCTGCTCGAGTCCTCACTAACACTAAGAAAGTGGATCACATCACTCCTGTTCTGAAGTCTTTACACTGGCTTCCTGTGTGTCAAAGAATAGATTTCAAAATACTGCTGCTGGTTTATAAAGCTTTTAATGGTTTAGGCCCAAAATACATTTCTGATCTACTGCTAAATTATGAACCATCCAGATCTCTCAGGTCTTCAGGGACTGGTCAGCTTTCTGTCCCCAGAGTCAGAACTAAACATGGTAAAGCAGCGTTCAGTTATTATGCTCCAAATATCTGGAACAACCTCCCAGAAACCTGCAGGTCCGCTGCAACTCTGACTACTTTTAAATCCAGGCTGAAGACTTTTCTTTTTGTTGCTGCTTTTAATTGAACTATTCATATCTTAGACTGCACTGTAACTTTTATCCATGTATTTTTTCTTTTAATGTTTATACATGTATTTTTTCTTTTAATGTTTATTTTATTAGCTTTTCTTTTTAATGACTGATTTTAAATGCCATTTTCTTAATGTCTTTCATTTTTTGTAAAGCACTTTGAATTGCCTTGTGTTGAAAAGTGCTATATAAATAAACTTGCCTTGCCTCGCCTCGCCTTGCCTTGCCTTGCCTAGAATGGCCACAATAAAAGGCCACTCTGAAACATACATTTTTGCTTTATTGGGGGTGTCTGGGGGGCTTCGAAAACCAGGCAGTATCTGGTGTGAGGGGTAGGGGTACCCCTCACACCAGATACTGGTGTGAGGGGTAAAAATATTCCAGTGGAGGAAGTGCCAGGCTTCCTCCACTGGCACTCAACATCTGTGGAGCTGATCTGCCACATGGCAAATATTGCCAATGCTGCAGCGTGTTATGAGTAACATAGAATAAAAATATATTTACTAGATATAAGAACAACATGCTTATCAAGGTTAACAGAAAATTGCTATTAACCAGTTTCAGCAGCTACTATCCTATCTTTGTTCTAAAGAGAACATACGTTGAATTTACAATTCATATTAAGAAAGTTCACAATTTATAACACGAAAGACCGTTTCGGATTAATGGATTGTTCTTTAGGCCCAGAGATATTTGTTCTTGGAATATATGGTGTGTCTGTCATAAACATTCATGCTTAGATAGAATAAAGTGTGGAGATGTTCTCAAGAGTGGGAGTTTTCACAATGCCTTTTTAGTTTTTTTATTGAAACAATTAAGTGATAAGGACAGAAAACTGCTCCGTGATGATTTCTTTAGGTTTTAGCTTTAGTAATGAAGATTACATTTCGTGAGGAAACTTTTCCACCAATAATTCCTTTTGCTCAAATGCTCATCAAAACTGTAGGCAACTTGTTTTGAAATTGAATTTTTAATATCCGATAATAAAGTTGATCTGTTTTCTTTATTCTTCTCTCTTCCCAGCTCCATCCATCACCGTTCTCTGTTCCTGCAGGTCCTGCTTGCTAATCAATGCTCATATATTTTTACACAATTACAAATAAAGTCAATGTATTGTATGACATGAAGTTGTGCTTCATTCTGATTCAATAATAAATTCATTCTGCCTTCAACTGCACAATGATTGTGGACTGCACCGACATCCATGTAGCTGCCCCCAGTAAGATGAACCAAGCAAAGAGGGTCACCATCATGCCCAAGGACATCCAGCTGACCCGCCGCATCCGCGGAGAGAGGGCTTAGACTGACCTGAGACCAGCAGACCCAAACACAACGGCTCTTTTAAGAGCCACCTACAGTTTCAAAGAGTTGCAATTCTACATTATTATAATGATTAAACTGGTTCATGTATCACTTAGTTTACTGAACCGTGATGAATGAAAGAAATTAGTGAGGTAGTGGTTTACTGAAGTTACAAAGACATTAATATATGAGTAACAAGTCAGTGTAAACACAAGCTTCTGTCAATTATGGATCATTCAAACTATATAAAAATATGTAATAAAGTTCAAGTATTCGGTATATTCCTTGATAGCTTTTGGAGAAAGTTGTTTTTAAGTTTACTAAAATCTATCGTTTCAACTGTTTCACTTTATAAAAAGGGAACAGGTGCGTAGAGCATCATTGAGTTTCTTATTCTGTCAGTAAATTATCCAAATGAATGTTTTTAATTATTTTAGTTAACCCTAAACAAATTGATTGTACCTTTTAATAATGACCTTACATGGTCGGCAAAGTTAAATTAAAGGTGACCTATCATGCAAAATGCACCTTTGTACGTCTTTTATACATGATTATGTGTCCCCGGTGTTCCAGGGAACTCACCAAGTGTCAGAAAACACAACCCTCTCTATTTTCCTCCTTCGCCAAATCTCTAAAAAAGGGGCTGCAACGGATCTGAAAAAAATGGATCCACATTCCGACACTTTTCTACGTCACAAAGACGTACTCCGCTTATTGGTCAACTCTCCACCTATCAGGGGAATGAGCCACGGCCACGTGCATTGCCAAACCTCTCATTCGCATATAGGCTATCGGCAGGCTACCCCAGTCACATCTGTGACTTTGCCTGCTCTTGGCAGGATGTCTAAGCCAGTTAAACCACGGACATGTTTATGAACTTCTCTCAAGTCCAACACGGATATGCCTCCAAACTAATGCTACACCCGGGATCAATACCAACCATCCGGGACCAGGCCAGTGAGGACACATCCAATTCTGAAGCTGTAAGTTTTTATTTAGCGGTGTTTTTCCTGATCAAGCTATCTCTAGCTTGTAGTATGTAGCATGTAGCATGTAGCTTCGCCGTATCAATGTCGCCTCAACCCCAACTAGTAATCGGTTAGGTGTTTATATGTTCTTGTAACATTTTATTTTGTACGCTCCGCAGTCTTTGCTTTGTCTTTTATTTTAATTATCAGGCATTTGCGAACATGTTCAGACTGCCGTAATGGCGATCTGTGTGAAGGCTGTAAAGCCACGCCTAGCCTAGCCGATAACACAAGTATTTATTCTCCTATGTATTAGTATTTTGTATCCTCTAAAATCATATTGAGTAAGTTATAATAACAAACGTAATCTTCTGGAGGTAAGTGCCGTTTTTTCCAGCGTTATGTAAAAGCTTTTGTGATTGTAGTCTGTAAGAACGATCATATATCATCGATCTGTAAGCTAAGCTACGCTACGCTACGCTACGCTAAGCTACGCTAAGCTAATGAGACATGCCGTTTTTTGCAGCGTTATATGTAAAAGCTTTTGTATGATTACTTGTTTGCGCACATGAATATAAATGGGGGTGTGTTAGGATACAACACTGTATGTATGTATGCGAGGGGACACACACCACGAGTAAAACGGAGCTAAAGCCCTGGTATGTTGTTGTTGACGACATGCATATACTAATCTAAACCACTTTTTTTGTTGTGCTTTTTTTAACATTGCACAGGCTACGTGGCCATCTTGATGGACCTCATCTTCGACTAAGTCTTTGTGGACCCTGCACCATTATGAGCAACCTGACAGGGAGGAGGTCATCGCCGGGTATGCCACACAGTTCAATTTGGCTGCTGTCTGAACCTAACATAGACATTTCACGGATCAGAGGACAACGCAGGCCGGAATCACCACTCTGATCCTGTGTCCAAGGAAGCCCCAGCACCAGCTCACAAAGCTCCTGTTTTTTATGGGTTCAAATAACCGTTGATTTTGACAATAAAGTTCCGAGTTGATATCAAGTGTGTCGTGATTATTCATGTTGGGATGGGTAAAGAATATTCTGATTTCAAAAGCATAAGGTTGTGTGTGGACTTTTTTTGTCATACACATGGGTGTGTTATGCCATTGCTGTGTAGTATATAATATAATAGTACATGTACAATGACAGAATGAAAGATTGCATAAAGCCATATACACCAGTATTTATTTCCATGAACAATATTAGCATTCGTTTTACAATTTCAGTCAAAACAAACAAACCACTCAGTGCTCTATTTGCCTCAACTGTAGTCCACCATGTTCAGCTCGGTAAATATTCAATGCATTCTGCAGGGACAACACATTTAGGCTCACAGGCTCCAATCCAGGATGGTCCACCATACAGGTTACAGAGTCCTCATGTTCCTGCATCCGTCTTTACACCTAGTGTGATAAACATATATTGAATGACATGTGAAAAATGTATTCTCTAAACAGACAACTTAGTGAAGCTAATGTTACCTGTGGTATCTCCATGCAGCACATGCTCCGGTTCAGAAGGCATCGTGGCGCAAGTTGCACATGTACCCCTTTAGAAAGAAGTCAATAACTGAGCTTTTAAAAACACATGAAACAACACACATTGCTGACAACTGAGGTGTTGGAGTTATACTTTTTATCACCCTAAGTTATTGAACTTTCCAACGGTTGTTGCACGATGTTGGAAGAAAAGGACTGTAAACTATTAAACGCAATGAGGCCATTGTATATATGCTGAAAATATGAATGTCTCCCTTTATAAATATATATATGTATCGCTGTGTTTGCGTTACAAACTCTAAGTTACAAACTGTACACATTGCATTCTTGCTAATTAGCCAAAATATGAACGGAATAAGTAGCAAGCATCGTAACAAACTGAGTAAAAATAAATAGGGACAACAGCTTGTCAACTAACCATTCAGAAACGTCCTGCTGCAACCGAGATGTTTGCACCTCCACCAAAACCTCCGCTGCTTCAGTTTCTGGATCAAATTGATAATATGCTTGAACACATGCATTGCTCTGAGATTACATGTGTATTCCACACTCGTAATCACAGCAAGCATGGTAACGTGACTCTCGCCGGCTCTTCTGCTGGGGGCGTGGTCAGCTGCTTGCAGGGGGCGTGGTCAGCTGCTGCTCAGAATTTTCATAGGCAGGTTTGGAATAAAGCGAAAATGAGCGAAACGAGGCATGGCTAAAAAATGATCTGTTTGGTATTTTGAAAAATAAAATGTATAAATATACCTTATATAGGTATGGTCATACACTATATCATTTAAATATAGCATGATAGGTCTCCTTTAACTTCAGAAAATAAAATCTGTTCTGAGAAAAAACTAATAAATGTTTAAAGATAGGAACTTGCCATCCCACTGAAAAACAGTCCGTAGAGATTTAAAGGAGTAGTTGTAGTTCAGTCCAACGTTTCATTTGGATTCATTTAGATTCATTTCTCCACAGTCAACTATTTTCATAAAGAATATATACATTTTTCAAAGTCAACTTTATTGTCAATCTTACTCAGTTTGTTTTTATAGACAGAGAGATCAAAAACGTTTAAATTAAATTATACAATTTACAGATATGTATACAAATATATATATCCTATATACACCATCATGTATAATGATGGTGTATGATGTAGAAGGAAGTGTGGTAGATAACAAGCAAATATAGAGTTACATACAGATCCATGTTACACCAAAATATGGAATAACTAAGAAGCACGCAGTATAATAATAATTACATGCAACAGAAGGATGGTAACTGGACTGCCTCCGCGATGGTCATGTTCCTCTGGCTGTGTGGACACTTCACCTCCAGCAGGGCAGATGGCTGCACAAGTCCATCGGGTGATGCTCCCAAAACACCCGACTCACTCACAAAGAGACCAGACTCGAACACTGTCACTTGATAGGCCTCCACAAAAGCCTTCACCCCTTCGGCCTCGTTTACAACCCTCCAGTTGACAGCCATGACTCTGTCCAAGTTGTACCCCCCAAGCACCCTCTTCACGCGCATGACGCGCATGGAGTGGATGAAAGTCCCGACCGCAGCACAGCACCAAAATTGCTGGCTGTCAACCTGCCCTGTCTGTGTAACTGCCACTGAGTATTTGTCCGCTATCCTACGGTGGCTGTCTGGATGGCAGCTTGCTGGTCTCTGCTCAGTCGCATTGAGGCAAGAATTGCCTCAAGCCCCCGACCTCCATGCCCCTTCACCAGCTCCGGCACGGTGACAATGGCCTGATGTTGAGGCCGCGGCTCTGGCTCAGGTGACAAAAGCCATGCCATGCCACACCACACTGTGCACCCCTCAGTGCAGACCTGAACCAGTCTACATCCTCAGTGGCGGTGTCTCTGGCCAGTGGGTTGTATGTCTCCTCTCGCTGTTGGTAAAGTTGAGACACCGGCTGGACTACTTTTGAAGTGCCAGGCTTCCTCCACTGGCACTCAACATCTGTGGAGCTGATCTGCCACATGGCAAATATTGCCAATGCTGCAGCGTGGCTGCATTTGTACATCCCCGTGCACAATCACAGACAGCGCTCTGCATCGCGCCATCGTCTCCCATGCAGATCTGTAAAAATAAAGTAAGTACCATGTTTGTTAACATGCTATAATAGATTGAATGAGCAATAATACAAGGATGGTCCGGATCTGGGGGTGGGAGGGTTTATTTTTCCATAGTTTTGTCCTCTTGTCTGATTGTTGTTATTGTTTGTTTTTTCTGTATTTTTTGTAATTTGTGTTGTATTGGTTGTGATTGTACATTGTATTTTTCTAAATGTGTATGAATACATTTTTGAAAAACATTTGATCAACAATAAAAAAGGATTTGGTCAGGATCTAGACTCAGTGTGCAGTTTATTAATTAATCAATGCTCTCTACATTAGGAAAACACATACCAGTGTACCAGAGGGAGTCACACACAGCTGGGCCTAGATAACCCAAACCCTTGAATCTACACACAGCAGATAAACTCAAATGACACAACGAGATGTAAAAGGAGATCACACATACAGTATAGTCGATATAAAACTGGCCGCTTCAATCTGAAGAGCAACTAAAACAAAACACGGGAGTGTACCTTGTTCTTGTGAACACTAATGTTATCCACAGCATACACAGAGACCACGAAGTTCTTATGGAGAAAACTAGTTACTAAAAACAAAACACGTTAGTGTACCTTGTTAGCTAATGTTAGCTAGCTGACATTAACGTTACACATTGCACTCATATTACTCACCGAAACCTTGTAAAGCCGGTCCCGCATGCTGGCTCTTACAGAACCGACTAACTCCCCTTTCGTGTATGTACTGTACAGTTCTATTTCGTATAAGGCTTCGTCCTCTAAGGCTATCGCTATTGGGTAATCCCACTGCACGTGTGCAGCACTGACAGACTTAATCCACGCCCACCTATGACGTGGGCCCCACCTCCGGCCTCACTTCCGTATAAATAGGAAGTAGGCCTGTCCAACTGCTCCCACTTTTCTTCAGCACTCCGTAGTAGCAGAAGCACTGTAGCAGGCACATTAGAAAACAAATATTCCTCCCGTAAAACGCTTTGTTTCTAGTGGAAAGATGGAGATGGGGCAGGTAAGTCAGGGCTGCGTCCGTTTCATGTGAGACGGGCTACATAATGAGTTTTGACAAACACTCACAGTGTGAGTCCTGCTTGGGGTTAAAGCATGCAAGGCAAGGCAAGTTTATTTATATAGCACTTTTCAACACAAGGCAATTCAAAGAGAGCTGCTCTCGCCCCACAGGTGTCATGCTCATTATGTGCCCGGCTCCCTCTGGCCCTCAGACAGCAGAGAGCGGACGCTCTCGCCGCCGCTGAGGTCGGGGATGATTGGGCAGTCCAGGAGGCTTACTCCGTGGACGAGTCCCTGGATTTCCTGGGTCCGAGTGGAGGGCACGAGTCGGATGACTACGCCCCCTCCATTCATGGATCACCAGGTGGTTCCCCCATCATCTCCCTACTCCGAACGGAGGAGGCAGAGCGGGGTCCCGGTCAAGGTCCGGCACACGGACCAGTGGTCTCTCTCTCCGCCGCCACGGCTCTGCCGTCGATTGGCGGGAATTCTCCAGGAGCTTCCGGAGATTATCGCTAAGGCAGCCACCTGGCGAGATCTCCCCGTTCCCCCAGTTCAGGAGAGCGTGTATTCGGATGACATGTCCGGGGTGTTCTCCCAGGATCAGAGGGTCAAGAGTGATCAGATCTGGCCACGGTTTCCGCCCATCAGGAAGTACCAGGAGGGAGCGGCAGCGAACCCCAGGACATTGAGGGCTCCTATATCTACATACACTCCCCTTACAAGGGTAGAGGGATTTACGGATAAAGGTTTTCCGACCGTGCCTCCGCTGGAGCCGAACTTCACAAAGTTGTTTGGAGCTAAGCAGGCCAGCACGGTTGCCGGACGGCGACCCATGTTGGCTGCCTCCAGGGATCAGTTTGTTCAGCTGTTTCTCACATTTCCCCCACACTAGTCAGGCCGGCTGTTGTTAATCAGTCGGTTAACAGACAGCAAGTTTCGCTGCATAAGCCGGCTGTTTGTAACCTATCGGTTAACAGACAGCTGGGCTCGCCGTTTGAGCAGGCTGCCTCTGACCTGTCGGTTAGCAGGTGGCAGGGCTCGCTGCCCAACCAGCTGTATATAACCAGGCGGTTATTAGACAGTGGGGCTTGACGTGTAAACCTGTTGCCTCTGGCCTGTCGGTTAGCAGGAAACACGTTTTTTCCTCTGTCCCAGGTGTACCTACGTCACGCGGTCGTAATGAGCCTAGGGCTGTTATTACGCGCTGTGTGAATAGCACTGCACACACCCCCGCTCATTCCTCAGGCCGGGGTGAGATGCAGTGTGTGGAGACCCAGTCGCAGCCCTTTCGGGCGGGCCCCCCTTGGGTTGCTTTACAAGCAACAGTGGCAAGGGCTCTAGCATGGCTCGTCACCATGACTACCACAGTACAACAAAAGCAGGTGTGCCCGCTCTCGGAGCATTGCTCAGAGTGGCGGCGGATATGTTTGATGGACAGATGGATGAGCAGGCTGATCAGCAGAGGGTACTCTCTGCAATTTGCCTCCCCCCCCCCCGCAGTTCAATGGAATTCAGGAAACACTTCTGTTATCCCAAGAACAGTGTCTTGCGCTCCAGGCGGAGCTGCAGGAACTCCTGGTAAAAAGTGCGATTTCCAGGGTTCCTCAGGGGGAAGAAAATCGGGGGTTTTACTCCCGTTATTTTCTTATCCCGAAAAAGACCGGGGGAATGAGACCCATCCTCGATCTGTCAGCATTCAACAGGGTGATAATGAAAAGACCTTTTCATATGCTGACAATCAAACAGGTGCTGGAGTACGTTCACCAGGGGGACTGGTTTACGTCAATAGACCTGAAGGATGCCTACTTCCACATATCCATAATCCCGGAACACAGGAAATTCCTGCGTTTTTCATTCCAGGGAATATCGTACCAGTTCAATCGACTGCCGTTCGGATATTCCCTGGCTCCTCGCACTTTTTCAAAGTGTGTGGAGACGGCGCTGGAGCCGCTACACAGAGGAGGGATGAGGGTGTTATTTTATCTGGACGACCTGCTGTTGCTGTCTCGCTCCAAGGAGGAGGCTGCTTTACAGACGATACAGCTCGTATCTCATCTGTCAAGTCTGGGTTTCATTGTCAATTGGAAAAAGAGCTGTCCTCTTCCATCCCAGGTTATCGTTTATCTGGGAGTGGAATTGAACTCATCCCGCATGAGAGCGCGACTCTCACAGCAGAGAGTGGAGAAAGTGACAGCTCTCCTCCGGCGCGTCACACCTCGTAGGGTGGTGACAGCCCTGTCTGTGATGCAGCTGTTAGGCATGATGTCAGCTGGTCACGTGGTGATCCCTCTGGGACTCCTTCACATGAGGAGACTCCAGAGGTGGTTTATTCGCCTGCGTATCGACCCCGTGCGTCAGAAGAGACGCATGGTGTACGTTCCCCCTTCCGTGGGTCCGGATTTAGCCTATTGGAAAAATCTCCACGTCCTGTCAGGGGGGGTTCCCCTGGGCAGAGTGACGTCACACACCGCGGTGTTTACAGACGCATCTCTCACAGGCTGGGGAGGAACGTGCATGTCCCAGACAGTGGGAGGACAGTGGCCGGCTCACATGTCTCTCCACATAAACGTGCTGGAGTTAATCTCCGTATGGAGAGTAATCCAACACTTCGCCCCGTTGCTGTTCAATCAGCATGTGTTGATTCGGACAGACAACAAAGCAGCGGCGGCATACATAAATCGCCAGGGAGGCGTACGATCAGCGCAGCTGCTGAACACAGCCAGACGGCTGCTGTGTTGGGCGCAAACACACGTACTCTCTATCAGAGCGGTGTATATTCCCGGCGTGTTGAACAGAGGGGCGGACCTAATGTCCAGAGGAGGTCCTTACCAAGGGGATTGGAGCCTCCACCCCGAACTGGTCTCCCAGGTATGGAGCAGGTTCGGGAGAGCGGAGGTGGATTTGTTCGCTGCACGCGAGAACGCACAGTGTGCCCTCTGGTTCTCCCTGAGAACGCAGGACCACCCCCCTCTGGGCGTGGACGCGTTCGCACCAGTTCCTCTGATCCCTCGGTTCCTGGACAGAGTGCAGGAGGAGAGACTGACAGCAATCTTAATAGCACCGGAACGCACGGGAGCGTCCTGGTTTCCATGCCTACAGCGGATACTGTCAGGGAGACCGTGGGAAATGCCGTGGCGCAGGGACGCTCTCTCCCAGGTGTCACCCAGTATTGGGCCAACGTTTGTGGGCATGGCCCCTGAACGGGAACATTTAGAGGGGCTGGGCCTCTCTAAAAATGTTATCAGTACCATTCAGGGTTCAAGGGCGGCGTCCACCAGGGCATCCTACACAGCCAAATGGACAGCGTTCCAGCGCTGGTTTGTAGGGAAAAACCTAGACCCCGTTAGGTGCCCCCTGCCTCAAGTACTGTCGTTCCTCCAGACATTACTGGACAGGAAGTTGGCTTATAGCACGGTAAAAACGTACGCTGCTGCCATCTCATCTTGCCAAGTAGGGTTTGGTATCAGCACGGTGTTTAGTCACCCTCTGACAACACGGTTTCTACGGGGAGTACAGAGACTCAGACCGGTGTCACGCACTTTGGCGCCTCAATGGGATTCCCCTTAAGTTTCTGTCAGCAAAAGTAGCTCTGCTATTGGCTCTGACATCAGCTAAAAGGGTGAGTGATTTGTCTGCTCTCTCTGTGGCTCCGTCATGTCTACAGATCCAAGGAGATGGCAGCTCAGCTGTTTTGCACCCTAACCCGGCTTTTATGCCAAAGGTGATCACAAGCTCTTTTAGATCAAGAGTGATCACTTTGGATGGTTTCTTCCCTCCTCCTCACACATCGGAGGAAGAAGCCACATCTCATCTCCTCTGTCCCGTACGTGCGCTGTCATGCTATATTGCACGCACAGCCACGTTGCGCAGGTCCCAGCGCCTGTTTGTGCATTACAGAGAGCACTCAATAGGGCAGCTTCTGTCTGCACAGCGCCTGTCACACTGGTTGTGTGAGGCTGTGTCACAGGCGTATGTCTACTCTGGGGTGGATCCCCCAGAAAACATCAAAGCGCACAGCACCAGAGGAATTTCAACCTCTATGGCGTTGCACGGAGGAATGACAGTAGAAGACATTTGCAATGCTGCATCATGGTCTTCCCCCTGTTCTTTTATTCGTTTTTATTTGAGGGATGTCTCCCATTCCTCTCTTACACATTCAGTACTGAGTGTTCTGTCAGATTGAGTAATGTCAGGGACTAAACGGCGTGCCCTCTCTCCTGCCTATCGGCATTCAGAGAGCTGCCCCTTTTTCCCCTCTTTTATCGTTTTAACAAGTGGGATTTGTTATCTCTACTTTTTTTAAATGACGGGTATTCACTTTCATTCCCTTAAAGAGAATATTCATTTGGAATAATGCTATATTTCCAGGGACTGTGATGCTCCTTTCTTTTTCGCATGGGTTATTAATTGAGTAGATGTGTTTTTGTACTTCTGGTTATGGACGGACCAGTGGGGCGTGGACTACATCCTGCTTCGCCCTTAACCCAATAGCGATAGCCTTAGAGGGTGAAGCCTTATACGAAATAGAACTGGGGTTACGTACTGTAACCCAGCTTCTATGAGTATAGGCGCAGCCCTCTAAGGTTCGGGCCCCACTTGCTCCGCGAATAGCTGAAGAAAAGCTGTTTGTGTGGGAGCAGTTGGACAGGCCTACTTCCTATTTATACGGAAGTGAGGCCGGAGGTGGGGCCCACGTCATAGGTGGGCGTGGATTAAATCTGTCAGTGCTGCACACGTGCAGTGGGATTACCCAATAGCGATAGCCTTAGAGGGCTGCGCCTATACTCATAGAAGCTGGGTTACAGTACGTAACCCCAGCTCTCAACATGCCTAGACTTGTAGTGATGTTCACCTCGTTTTATACTTTTCGCCTCATTCTGAAAGAAACAGGTGAAATTTGCTAACGTGACGGCAGTCTTTGTGATGGTGACGCGTATTGTGCGAGACCAGAGACCTGTAGTTCAGCGGTTTCACACAAAAAAATGTGTAACTTCACAGTTTTACGACACATTTTTATTTTTTTGATTTGCAAAATGTTCTTTTAAATTGACAAACATCATATGTGTCATTCGTGGCACAATTCAAACCGGATCAAAAGATAACTTTTCTCTCTCCATTGACTTCAATGTATAATTTTCCGCTTCCGGGTCCCATGGAGGCTCCCGGAAGGGGAGGGACTTCGCCTCTCTATAAACTAGCTATGTGTAAAACGTGTGGTCGTTATACCATTATTATTATTATTATTAGTATTATTATTATTATTATGAACTAAAAATAAATAGTATCTGGTTAAAAGATGAATGGATTTCATATCCTAGAGAGGGTTAGTTATATTGTGAATAACTTCACAAAGTATTTACTAATGTATTTTGAAGAACAAATAACAAAGACACAAGTCCAATTTTGTTTTTGGATTAAATTGTCTATTACAAAAACTGTTCACCTTAGGTCTAGCTTTAGACTTTGATAGTAAAGGAGTATTTAGGCTTATTTTTTATATATCTGACATTTTTTAAATAAGTTTGTTATTCACTAGATTAGATAGATAGACATTTATTGAGAACATTTCTGAAGATTGAATATTTGTTCCATTTCTAATATTCCTATTTAAAAAGTAATTTTAGAGTAACGAAGGCTGATGCTGAACTTGGAAAAATGTGTTAGAGGTCTGCATGATGTAAACAAAGAGGCTTTGTTTGTTCAATCACCAGTTAAATCTGATACAGTGATAATGATCTACTTCAGTACCTGGTACTGTAATATGGTTATATTGGTTGATTTGGCTAAAACTTAGTTTAACATCCTGATGTAAGATTATGAAATATGTTTACTTCTAAGGGTAAACGAATTCATGAAAAGGACTATTATTAATTAATTTGAAATCATTAATTAAAAAGGCCGATGGCCGCAGATTCACTTAGGAATGCCTTGCATGAACATTTGTCAGGCTTTGTGTTTCCTAGGGGCAGTACATTAATAAAGTTTATTGATAATTTGTTTGTTTAAACATCTGAAGAAAATTGTGCTGCTACTTTGTTGCATTGTTTGACATCAACACAATGATGTCACTAGTAAAAACTCCAGCTGGTAGAATATCAAAATGCACTATAGGACATGAGATCTCGAGACTGACTTAGACTTTGCAAAGACTGAATGAATGTGAATTGATTTGTCAATTTCTGACTGTTACAGTAACACTGACCCACCGACAAAAGGTGATTTTATTTTGGCAATGGATTTTTGACTATGCCATATTAGTTGAACCATTGTGAGACATGACGCATGAACTTTGTCTGACTCTGCATGATCCTTGCATGGCTTGATGACTATGTAACTTGATTTTTAACATTGCTGATTCTTTTTGACAGGTGAAAGTTTTCCTGATGATGAGTCATAGGACTTTGAAATAACTTTGTATGTGAAGATGAGTACTCTGAAGTATCTTATTTGGGAAACATGGTCTCTATAGTTTGGAGGACAATGTTTCCAGGAGGGGTATAATGGGTTTAAGGTTCAATTTAGTAATTTCATTTTAAGAACCATGACCTACGCACAGTAGAACAGTATCTAGGACTAAGACACAGTCTCTGAGCCGTCTATCACCCCCAATCTCAGGGAAAGGTAGAAAGGATGAACCAGAACATCAAACAGAAACTCAGCAAAGCATGTGAGGAGACAAGCATGAACTGGTTGGATGCTCTACCCCTAGCCCTTATGTCAATCAGGAGCTCTATCAACCGAGGGACAGATTTCTCCCCATTTGAGCTGACCCATGGCCATCAGTTCCCGGGCCCAGGAGCCCTGAGCGTAGGAAAGGAAGTAGAGGTCATGAGTTTGAAACCTTGTTTCCAGCAACTTAAGGGGTTGGTATCAGACTTCTCCACACAGGTTGCTGACGCCAAAGGGGGACCCAAGAAGCACGAGGCCAATACAGCAGAGTTCGTCTGGCTGAAGGTCATCAGGCCAAAGTGGCTCAACCCTAGGTTCTCTGGCCCCTACCGAGTGAACATCCCATGCCGTCCGCCTAGAAGGAAAGGGGGACAACTGGTACCACTGGAGCCAGTGTGCGGTCGGAGAACCTCAGGACGGACCTGGCTCTCGTCGAGGAGGTCGACCCGGAAGCCGCTATCAGCGGATCGGAGGGAGAGGACGAGTATGATGACTCGGCAGACAAGGACGCAGTTTTTTAACATATTTTGGTCTCTCTCCACTATCATAAGAAGTTGTTATGATGGGCTGTTCCCAAATGTTTAAAGTGCTCTAAATCCCAGCTTCTGATGGATTTATATAATATTGGGGGACGGACACAGTAGAAAAGAATGACAGTGGTTATGTTTCGAATGCCTTGTGTAAATTGATCTCTTGAGGTGAGATCAAAAGGGGGATTAAAGTAACCTGTGTTCCCAGTGTCCAGATATGAGTGTGCTTAAACATATGTGTGTGCTTAATTACTTTGTATCAAATAATAGCAGTCTGTATGACAAGAAGCTGGAAATAGGAGAAGGGAAACATTTGTATTAGGAGTAGTGGAGATGTGAGAGATGAGATATCCTTATTTGGACACAGCATGTCAAACACCTGGAAAGCTGCATGGTAAAATGTGTGTGTGTTAAACATGTTTAGGGAAATGGGTGTGCGTTCTCTATATATGTTTCTTTAAAGTTCTACTATTCCAAAAGCATTGCCATAGGACTGCGTGAGAGCAGAGGTAATGTTTTCCTCGTTATTATTGATATTAAGGCAACTTACTTGTATTACTGGTATTAGCCAACTATAAACAACTATATCTTAAAACATATCTTAAAGAGGCCAAAAGTATGTGAAACTGTGTGTGTATTAAACTGATGGGGGAGGGGGCCGCAGAGAAGGGAGTCTGTGTAAAATGTATGCTTGGGAAAAAGAGGAAGTAGCGCCAGGTGCAAAGATAAAGATTGTTATGTTCACGCAATGGTGACTCCATGAAAACGGCCCATGAAAACGGCCTTGGACTTATCAGCGCCAGACTCCAAATTTCTCACGCTCTGTTCAGGAGTGGAAGACTCTGTTTCCGGGCAGCAATGACTGACTCACTCTGATTTGCTGCCTAAGGCTCGCCCAGAAGTAAAACCGGCCAATGGAGAACTACCAACTCACTGTCTAGGGCCCGCCCAGGAGTGAAGCAACCAATTCGAAATATGAAGGGAGGAGCAACCAACACAACTCATCCCCCAGCAACTGTATTTAAGCTGAACAATATTCATGCTCGGCACTCTTGTTCTGACTGGCTGTCGTGTTACATTTATCACACGGTGGTAGGACTTGAGTCCGGAGTACTCTTTATCTTGTACTGTTGCAGAGTACTCTGTAGTTTGTATTGTTGCTTTTACCATTAAAACAGATTATTGTTTTATCCTTTATCCCGGTGTTTGAATCCTTCTTCCTTTAACTGACTACTCATCAACGGACGGCACGGGGCAGAGGTGAACCTTCCACCACCACCATTGGGTGGTGCTCCAACAGTCTCTCCATGCTTCCCTGGTGGGAGGGACTAAACGCAGGGAAACGACGCAAGTGAGGGATGCAAGGATTTAATTTAACCAAAGTGAGATGCAGCCATGGAGGTTCACAGAGAACAGACAATATAGCGCACAGAGTACAGGTAATTAACGTCTTGTGAATCTAGATATAATTACATACTATTTAGGTTCTCGGTTGTTTGTCGATTTGGCTGTTTAGCGCAGTGTAATTGTGTTTATTTAGCGAATTTGTATTTTAAATATTCAATTAAAGGAATGGAATACATAAATAACATATATATATATGTGTATGCTAACTGAGGGAGCATGTCAAGCTATGAGCTAAGATATATGTATATATCTTAGCTTGACAGATGGAACAATGCATGTACTCTAGTTTTTACAAGAATCTGATTTTGTGTATGTTTTAAATATTCATTGAAGTGTCTTTCACATTTTAATGTTTATTTATTTAAAATATTAGTTGCTATACTGTAGACATGTAGGCCTACATATGTATAATTATATTAATATTTTAAGTGTGGTTTAAAGTAAACTTATACAAAGTTATTTGATTGAGCCAAGTAACCCTGTCATCGCCCGCCTCTCCTCCGGTGGTGCCCTCGGCTCCCTCCACCGCCACACTGCCCAGCACACTGGAGATCACTATCCCGTCGGAGGTCGCCAGTCTATGGTACTGTTATTTTGGGGGTTGCGGTTTGAAAAGTCTCATCATACTTAATCCTAGACAGTAGCACATGGTATATATTGTACAACTTTGTAATTTTTGAATGTTGATATGTATTCGCTCATAGCCTATGTGACCCACACAAAGTGTGTGATCACAATTTTATGTTTATATTTAATATCATTTTAGAAACCTGTTTAACAATGGACAGCAGGGGGCAGTAGATGGCAGGGTAACACTGCCGTAAAGGGGTTTGTTGTGATTTGCGCCTGCCGTAGACGACTGATGTGGAGACGGAGCTGCAGTTGGCTTGCCATTCTGGCAAGACCCGCCAAACGAGCAGCTAAGAATTTGGTTGTTCATAATTTCTCCTGTTTTTCAGGTCAGTTTTGTGTACATATTGTCACAAGTGTTATAAATATCCACGGTAGTGTTGTGTCACGATATCCTAGTGTTTGAAGTGGTGTTTGGACGTTGTTTATTGGCTTCAATGCTGCATAGGAGACTGCCTCGTGGTTGCTGTGTGCGCGTGTGTGTGTAATGGCGGTCGCTATTTTAATGTAGCATATCTGAGCTCTTTGATCAAAGTGAATGCAAGTAAATGTAATTGTTTACAGCTCCTGTACATTTTGTACTTACATATTTTCCGGGTTTATATCCTAAGTATTTTGTGTGTTTGTTTTGTATAATCTGTATGTGTTCTATGGTCAGAGTTAATACATACATGCTTGTTGGATGCTAATGCTAGCACAGATTAGATTCTGATGCTTTACCTGGGAAGGTATTTAAAAGGGTTTGATTACAAAATCAATATCTGAATAGAGAAATTCTTATTTTAAGTCATGGTGTTTATTTCAAATATATTGAAGACATGAATATATATAGTGTTTATATTGAAGACAGCAAAGGACATTAACAATTGTGTGTGTGTGTTGTGTCAAATGGTTAAGGGCATTAACAAGTGTGTGTGTGCCAAATGAATAATAAATTCTGGCAAGACCCGCCAAACGAGCAGCTAAGAATTTGGTTGTTCATCATTTCTCCTGTTTTGCAGGAATACTATCTGTCATCGTGCCCTGCATAGCGGGGCCTGTTACAGATTATTGGGGACAACGAGAGGAAGAGACTAAGCTGGTCCATCAAGAAAAGACTTCATCAGCTAACAGCAGATGAAGCGTATGAAGTTGCCACACACCTCGATCCAGTGGAAGGACTTGACTCATCAGAGCTAAACAGGGACGACGAGGAGGGCTGTGTTGAGTATATTGCTGCAAATATGAACAGTATGACTCTGCTAAACCTAGAAGATGAGGGAATGTCAATGTTGTTGTGTCTACAAGATACTGTTGATTTGATTATTGCAAACCGTAGCAGTGGTACAGTGTGTTCCAAAGAGGGTGAAATTGATACTTTGTCACCTCTGATGTTATCTGCTACTGTTAACGCTAACCAACCACTTGAGCCATTAGACAATCCAACTGAGACTGGCATTCATGACACAGACATACAGAAACTGTTGTGTACCCCTTGTATGGAGCTATTTCAGGGTCATACGTTTTGATCATTCAAAAAAATACATTTTATTTGAAAGTCCAAGTTTTCATCCTGAACTTTGAAAAATACAATGTTGTATTCAAAACAAAAAAAAGTATTTGAAATAATTTTTCAGGTTGAATATTATTTTGATTCAGTTCAGCAATTTTTTTCAATAAAATATTTATTTTCATATTTCACTTCTATACATATTTTGATATTTGAATCCTTTTTACAGTTTCAGATTTCAATAACTTCTTCGCCTTCAGATCCTTTTTCACTTTCAGATCTTTTTTTTTTGCTTTCAGACTTTTGGCCCTGATATTGCTTCGGGGGGCGGGGCTTACCAAAGAGTAGTTTGGCACCCTGAGTGACAGGCCTCCCTCTGTCATGATGCCTTCATGGATGTTAGGTAGCGCAAGAAATACAACTACACACTTTCTATACACGATACTCCCGTGATTGGTTGTAAACAAAACTGATACCAGCGTCAAAGTTCCGTTAAGCAAGCTGTTGAGCATCGTAGTTGGCAAAAATTGCGGTATAAGAGCAATAAACTGTGCTAGAATGTGAAATTACGTATCCGCAATGAAGCATTGTCCTTCCCCACTTCCACGTAGCTCCGTGACGCAGCATAGTATTGGCTTGGCTTTTGCGATGGCGTCAGGTCCACCTGCTGGCTCCATGGCTGGCACCAGCGCACAGGTAAGAAATATTAAAAATGTTCCATGTCTTAGAAGTTAACTAAGAGCATGATAATAATATTATAGCGACATACCTAAAAGGAAGGCAGGCCTTTTGAGGTGGGGAATGAATGTGGCAACGCGGGAAACTAACCATGGCATTGAGGCTACTCGTGTATGCTATTAGCTATAGTCAGTGCAAGTGCATTTCCCTTATGTTGATAGAGTCCAGATCACGTGTTTCTCAATCTATCTTTGCCAGAGTGGCGACCGTAATTCATCTGTGGCTGCAGCAACACACACTTTAATAACCGTGCTCACACAGCACCTCTCTTTAAATGATTATTTAAAAATGATTGGTAATAACTTACTGTGAGCCTCTCCGCTCACACAGGGTTCAAATAGGGACAGAAAGAGCAGGTTGGTTGATCACAGGCGTCTATTAACTCCAAAACAAAGTATACACAGGTCTCAAACGTTGCCCGTGTGGGAACCTTCACAGGTCCTTTGGCGACCTTCCAGGATCCCGCCTACTGCAAAACAGACCAGAACCAGGTTACGACATGCTTTTATTCCGTTACTGATTACCTGATTCCGATCAGCAAGGTTCTGTTTTAGGACCACTTTTATTCTCCATATATATTAACAGCGTAGGTGAGAATGTGGATGAAGCTACTTTACATTTTTATGTGGATGATACTGTGATGTATTGTGCAGGTCCCTCCATTAATGAGGCTGTTGTTAAATTACAGGCTGTTTTTTTAAAACCAAGGTAATGCTCTTTTCAAAAGCAAAAAAGACACCAGAGCCTGTTTCAGATATTGTGACTACGCAAGGAACAAAACTTGAAGTTGTTGCCTGTTACAAATACCTTGGTATCTGGCTTGATGATTGTCTCTCTTTTAAACATCATGTCAATAACCTGCTTAAAAAACTGAGGGTTAGGTTAGGGTTCTTTTACAGAAACAAGTCCTGTTTCTCGCTTGAGGCCAGGAAAAGGCTAGTCACTGTGACCTTTTTACCTGTGCTGGACTATGGTGATTTGTTGTATATGAATGCACCTGCCAATTACCTGAGCAAATTGGATGCTGCGTATCACAGCGCTCTGAGATTTGTCACAAATTGTAAAACGCTTACACATCACTGTACACTGTATACCAAGGCAGGTTTACCATCACTCTCTGTACGGAGGCTCAGTCACTGGTACACTTTTATTTATAAAGCTATGTTGGGCAAACTCCCGTATTACATCTGTTCTCTGGTAAAGCAGAAAGTTGCAAGCAGCTATTGTCCGAGATCACAGGATGTAGTCTTATTCGATGTACCAAGAGTGAGGACTGTCTTAGGTAAAACAGCTTTTATGTGCGCAGCTCCACTTGCTTGGAACAGCCTACAGTCCAATTTGAAATTGTTCACTTTTGTTTCTCTGAATGTTTTTAAGGCACGTCTGCACGAAATGCTTTATGACACTATGGGTGTTTGTAAGTGTTGGTGAATATGTAAATATGATGTCCTCTATTGTTTGTTTTTATGTTTCATGTGGAACTAATTGATGCAGGTCTCCCTTGTAAAAGAGATCCATGATCTCAAGGGACCTATCTGTCTAAATAAAGGTTTGAAATTAAATGAAATGAGCTGTCTGGCCTCCGGGCGAGCCACTCCCTTCACACCAGCAGCCGGCGCCCTAACCACACCCCGCTGCCACACTTACATTATGTTTTGATTTTATCACCTATTTATAGAGTTTGTTTACAAAGCATAATTGTTGCAGTCATTTTCTTTGAACATGTCCTTAACGATAGTTGTCATGGTGTTTATTATTTGAACATGAACTAATCCAGTGCAATATGGTAAATTGATGTTTGTCATTTCTAGGAGCAACTGAAAAGGGACTTTCTTCAGAGACTACTGACTAGAATTTCCCAGATTACGCAAAGACTGCCCTTAGATGTTGACTATTTGCAGTTTGCAGTGGACCAGGAGATGGCTATTTTTAGGTCGCTATCAGGCCAGGTTGATATGCCACAGGATGTCATCAATGCTTTGACTGAGCTGTCAAGGCTTGTCAATATTGAAGACATCTCTAATCAGACCCCTCATCAGGTGCCAGTAATGCAAGGAGAAATGGGACAACCAAAATATGTTGTCTGTCCTCAGCAACTACAAGGCTTAATAGAAGACTTGTCCCTACCAGTATCGGTCATAGCAAAACTTCTGGGTGTATCTGAGAAGACAGTCAAAAGGTGCATGCATGAAAATGGCCTTTCCATAAAACAGTCCTACAGTACCCTAACTGATGATGAACTAGAGAATTTGGTTCGGTCAGTTAAGGCCAGGACACCACATGTAGGATATCGAATGATGAAAGGAATCCTGAAGGCCATGGGTCACCGTGTGCAATGGAAGAGAGTGTCTTCATCAATGCATCGTGTTGATTCTGTGGGCGTACTCACAAGAATGGCCTCCTCTATGGTGCTCGCGCTTTTGTGCGTGCTCTATAGTGCCCGTAATAGTGTTCACTGGAGTCCAGCACCTCAGCACCCCCACTCAAAATACCTTCCTGCACCTCTGCATACAAACGTTAAGGGATTTTAAGATTCTGAAGTATTATGCTAAAAACTCAATAACTTAGATTATTATTTATAGTTTTGCTGAATACTTTCATGTCCGCTTACCTTAGAAAGGCAAAATGCGACGGCAGTGTGCAGATGGGGAGCATGTTAGCTTAGCTTGGTAGCTTCAGCTAGCTCTGGAACTTCCAGCTCGGTGGCAGGAGGTCCCGCCTCGGCTCCGCCTCTTTGCCCTTATAGAGTGGCGAAGTCACACCCATCTACTTCCGGTCCATGGGACCTTATTTCGGAAAAATTATGTTTTGAAGTCAATGGAGAGAGAACTTATCTTTCGATCCCGTTTGAATTGTGCCATGAATTACACATATGATGTTTGTCAATCTTAAAAAATAATTTCCATGTCAAAAAAGTCACAGTTTGTCGTAAAACTGTTGAAATATAAGACTATGAAAAATACGCAACTAGAAAGACTACAAATCCCAGAGTCGCGTCAGAGATGTCATAACTGATAACTGTCACAATTGTTTTCCTCTGCTAAATATAAGAGTTAGCTAAGATAAGATAACTTTAACAAGATGCCTGTGTTTAGTACCAGGCAGTGGCGGTTCTAGAACATTTTACATGGGGTGACAAAAGGGGGGCAAGAGGTCATGCCCGGGTGGCATGGGAGGGCGGACAGTACGTGGTATTTGACACTGTATATAACCTATTTATTGTTAATTCATGCCCTAACAGTGTTCTTAATGCACAAGAGAAACAAGGTGTTCAGACAAACAATCGGGTGCCCTTTGAGTCCCCCAAGCTTACTTCAATCATTTTAAATGAAAGGAAACTACAAAATGTATTTTATAGCAATTAATTAATGGAACAGGTTGTTTTGCATTACAATGTAACATTTTGTTTAAAAAAAATTGGTTGTCTTAGTATTAGACAGACATATTTGCATGTCCTCACTAAGCATTATTACATATTAATTTAATATTAAACAAATCAAAATGGCCAATTATTCCAAAATGTTGCTGCTAATATAATCATATTGTCACGGTTGAGTGAAGGAAGCAGGACCCAAGCGCAGATAACTTTGATAAACCTTTATTTCAAGGCTAAATGGAACGAATACAAACAAAAACCGAACACTCACCGGTGAAGTCCGTCACCAACAAAAGAAGCACCGACACTGAACACAGCACGAGACAAGACTAAATACAGGGAGGGCTAATTACCAGACACAGGTGAACACAATCGGTAAACGAGACACAGGTGAGGAGGGAGGAGAAAAACACAAGAGCCACAGGTGAACACAATTAGCTAAACGAGACACAGGTGAGGAGGGAGGAGAACACACAGGGACACTAACGACAGGAGGAAAACATGACAGAGAACAGTGAAAACACCCAAACCTAGACAGAACTGTGACAGAACCCCCCCCTCAAGGGACGGATTCCAGACGTCCCTAAACCCCAACACAAAAATCCAAAAAAGTCCAGCAGGGTGGGTGGAGGGGGTCCGGAGGAGGGACGTATCCCTAGGCCACCAGGGTGGGTGGAGGGGGTCCGGAGGACGGGACTAAGCTGACCGCCCAGGAGCCCAGTAGGGGACCAGGAAGGGATCACGGGCGGACGGCCCGGGGGCACGGCAGAAGCCGAGAAGGGGGACTCGGGCGGACGGCCTGGGGGCAAGGCAGAGTCCATGGTGGGGGTCTCGGGCGGACGGCCCGGGGGCAAGGCAGAGTCCATGGTGGGGCGAAGGCCACAGCGGGCGAACTCAGGGGGCCGAGCATGAGGGCGAAGGCAGCGGCAGGAAGAGTCAGGGGGCCGGGCTCGAGGACGAGGGCAGCGGCAGGAAGAGTCAGGGGGCCGGGCCCGAGGACGAGGGCAGCGGCAGGAAGAGTCAGGAGGCCGGGCCCGCGGACGAAGACCGCGGCTCACAGAGGGTCGGGATCGAGGGCGAAGACCAGACAGCTCCGGAGGCCGGGCAGGACCCGGTGTCGGCCGGACAGGAACCGGAGCCGGCGGGACAGGCTTCGGCAGGATCCCCCACGGAAGACGACCAGGAGTTGGCAGGACCCCCAGCAGGAGAGCGGTTGGCGGGACCTCCGACGAGACAGGACACAGGGTTGGCAGTACCCCCGGCAGGTGAGTAGACGGCGGGACCTCCAACGGAACAGGACATAGGGTTGGCAGGACCCCCGGCAGGAGAGTAGTCGGCGGGACCTCCAACGGGACAGGACATGGGGTTGGCAGGAACCCCGGCAGGAGAGTAGTCGGCGGGGCCTCCAACGGGACAGGACATGGGGTTGGCAGGACCCCCGGCAGGAGAGTAGTCGGCGGGGCCTCCAACGGGACAGGACATAGGGTTGGCAGGACCCCCGGCAGGAGAGTAGTCGGCGGGGCCTCCAACGGGACAGGACACAGGGTTGGCAGGACCCCCGGCAGGAGAGTAGTCGGCGGGGCCTCCAACGGAACAGGACATAGGGTTGGCAGGACCCCCGGCAGGAGAGTAGTCGGCGGGGCCTCCAACGGGACAGGACACAGGGTTGGCAGGACCCCCGGCAGGAGAGTAGTCGGCGGGGCCTCCAACGGGACAGGACACAGGGTTGGCAGGACCCCCGGCAGGAGAGTAGTCGGCGGGGCCTCCAACGGGACAAGACATGGGGTTGGCAGGACCCCCGGCAGAGGGCTAGTCTGCGGGACCTCCAACTGGACAAGACATGGGGTTTGCAGGACCCCCGGCAGAGGGCTAGTCTGCGGGACCTCCAACTGGACAAGACATGGGGTTGGCAGGACCCCCGGCAGAGGGCTAGTCTGTGGGACCTCCAACTGGACAGGACATGGGGTTGGCAGGACCCCCGGCAGAGGGCTAGTCTGCGGGACCTCCAACTGGACAAGACATGGGGTTGGCAGGACCCCCGGCAGAGGGCTAGTCTGCGGGACCTCCAACTGGACATGAGTAGGGGCTTGAGTGGGGACTCGAGAGAGGGCTTGAGAGGGAACTTGAGAGGAAACTGGAGAGTGGACTCGAGAAGGAACTCGAGAGGTGACTCGAGAGGTAACTCGAGAGGGGACCTGAGAGGGGACTTGAGAGGGAACTCGAGAGGAGACCTGAGGGGAAACTTGAGAGGTGACTCGAGAGGGAACTCGAGAGGGGACTAGAGAGGGGACTTGAGAGGGAACTCGAGAGGAGACCTGAGGGGAAACTTGAGAGGTGACTCGAGAGGACACTGGAGAGTTGACTTGGGAGGTGACTCGAGAGGACACTGGAGAGTTGACTTGAGAGGGGACTCGAGAAAAGACTCGAGAGGGAACTCGAGAGGGGACCTGAGAGGGGACTTGAGAAAAGACTCGAGAGGGAACTTGAGATGGGATGAGGGAAGGGACTAGAGAAGTGACTCGAGGTGGGACTGGAGAAGGGACTAGGACAGCTGGGGCCAGAGCTAAGGCTGGAACCATGGCTGCTGGGGCCAGAACTAGGTCTGGAACCATGGCTGCTGGGGCCAGAACTGGGGCCGGAATGATGGCTGCTGGGGCCAGAACTGGGGCCGGAATGATGGCTGCTGGGGCCTGTACTGGGGCCGGAACTATGGCTGTGTGGGCCGGTTCTGTAGCCGGAACCATGACTCTTGGGGCTCGGATTGCGAGCCTGGACTTGCGACTCCTTCTCCTAGAAGCCGCCTGAAGGCTCCGTGGACCTCCAAAAGCCAGCCGAGTTCCAGAAAACGCCTCTTGGACAGGAGCAGGAACTGGGGCGGAAGCACTGGTTGACTCCAGACGGAACACACCGAGACGTTTATAGTCCGCAGGCTGGAAATCACACACCCAGATGAAGTTCAACATCCAGTCAGGTAAGAACTTCACCAAGTCCGGTTTCTCCATAGCCAACCGGTGCGCCTCTACCAGAGCGGCCTCCTTCTGCCGAACACTGGACGCTCCCCTCCACCAATCATAGCAGCCAGCCAAAGCAAAGGAAAAATGCTGTAATTCCACCTCAAATGGGTCATCTGCTGGGTCCATCTCTGGTCGGTGCTTTCTGTCACGGTTGAGTGAAGGAAGCAGGACCCAAGCGCAGATAACTTTGATAAACCTTTATTTCAAGGCTAAATGGAACGAATACAAACAAAAACCGAACACTCACCGGTGAAGTCCGTCACCAACAAAAGAAGCACCGACACTGAACACAGCACGAGACAAGACTAAATACAGGGAGGGCTAATTACCAGACACAGGTGAACACAATCGGTAAACGAGACACAGGTGAGGAGGGAGGAGAAAAACACAAGAGCCACAGGTGAACACAATTAGCTAAACGAGACACAGGTGAGGAGGGAGGAGAACACACAGGGACACTAACGACAGGAGGAAAACATGACAGAGAACAGTGAAAACACCCAAACCTAGACAGAACTGTGACACATATGCTTGTCAACTTTAACTGATCAAAAAGAAATTCTGAAAAATACTTGAATTATCTATGAAATTGCAATATTGTCCCTCAGTTTGTTTCAACCCCGTCACGCCATACCATTTACCCTCCTATTAAAATAATGGATCAGTCCATGGGTGATCTGCATTGAGGGAATTACATCACAAAAGTGTCAGTTTCTTCTCTTACCTATATTTCAGTTTTTGTATTTTCAGATTAAGATTGACAAGCTCAACATTTCAACTCTGTTATATGAATTAATAATAGTAAATAATTGTTTATTACAAAATAAACAATAGTTTTGCAAAATATTACAATTTTGTAATGTCCTTGACTACCATGTGGTGCCATATCTTAGCTAAACAAGGTCTCATGGCTACTTTTTGTCAAAAACTTCAACCCTGTTAAATTTTTTCAAGGAAATTCCTAGTAATTATTTATATTTTGCGCCTGAGGTGGGAAAATGTAAGTAGTCCACTACCAGATGTTATGACCAAACATTTTGGTTTCATTTTTCAAAGATATAAAGACCCAAAAGGCACCCGATTCAGAAAATACTCAGAATTCTGCATACTGTAAGTACTTAGTTATAATTAAGTACACAAATGACATGACCCATCTCTTCAGAGAGCTAAAGGTGACCTGTGCAGCAACACATTTCAATCAATAATTGTCAATACTAAGAGCTGCTAGATTGTGCTGCTGTAATGGAATATGTAAGGAGAATAAGAACATACCATGTGGTCCAGCTGGAGTCTCCTCTGCCTCCTGATCCCTGCCTCTTTCTGACACTTCATCTTTATTCCTCACATACATTTCTTCTTCTTCACTAATGTCTTCATCTCCTCCTCCTCTTCCTCCTGCTCTGACCCTCCTGGTATCTTCAGTGAACTCTCTTTTCCTATTCCTCTTTCTGTTCGTCCTGATCACTTCTCAGATATGTCTTTTTGTTGTTGTTGAATCACTCCAGCTACTCTGGCCTGCAAGAGTCTACTTGTGAAAAGCACTGGTACAAATGCTTGTATAACTTTACACGTTAGGGCCATGTAGCCTAGCTAATAAGTAGCATATCATAAATATAACATCATAAAGTATTTATCAAACGCACACAGGCAGCTGTGTTTAGATCCAGTTTTTACGGTAAAGGATATATCCTGGTTTCATTGATCTGGCCTCATTGCTGTGATAGTTTACGTGGATTTAATAGTAGGCGACCGCATAGTTTAGCAAAGTGATCGATCTCCCAGCTAACGCTGTCTGCGTAGTATTTTGTAACGTAACGCCCCAAACAGCGCCCATCAGTTAAACGCTATCGATTCAAACGGCAGCGTTTTATTAATATTTAGTTTCAAGCTCTCGTCCTTAGTAAAAACAAAACTAGTGGAAGGGGAAATGCTCCCAGGGGAAGCTCATCCATAGGTGCTGGGACAGCTTGCTCCCTCTCTGCAGCTCTGTGAGCCGCGGTCTGTGTGAACGCCGCTCCGCAGTTTAATGCAGGGCCGTAGCTGTGTTTTTAACGGGCCTAAAATTATATTTAAAATGATTCACTTTTAACTAATGTAATGCTTGTTTCGTTGCTTGAGAAGCTTGTGGAAGTAGTGTAGGTTTGTTTTAGTACAGTTGTAGGGAAACAAAAGTTAGCCCCCCCGTAGTTCCGCCCCTGGTACCAGGTTATTATCATACCAGCAATGGGTCTTGCTCGTTCTTTCGCTTCCCGTCTGATGAAAGGACCAGGAGTTGCTGGATCAAGTTAGCTACCTAGCTAGTAGCAAGCACGTTAGTTAGCATTACAGCCTTAACCTTGAGATTTGTATTAGCCTTAACATGAAGTAACATTAAGTAACCCAAAATGTTAAACAGTAAGAGTAGTTGTCATATTTCGTGAACCCGGTCACACCGGTGTGATCATTCTATAATACACCATTTTAGCCCGTGGGAGAAATGCTAACGCTACATTAGCAATGGCGATCTTTTGTACTTCATGCTATCTGCACAAATGGTTACATTAAACAATAAAAAGATCAGGCAGTTCAGAGAGAATCAAAGGAAGGCAGGCAGGCAGCTGTGCATGACATTCTTCTGGACGTGTTTCATTGTGGTGATAGTTAGGGATGCTCCGATCGCCAATTTCGGGGCCGATCACCGATCCGATCGAGTGGGCGGGGCCTAAATTGAAGATTTAAACTTTAAATCTTCCATTTAAAGTGATGTTTAAAACTCAGTTAATGGGGCTCATTCACTGGAGCTTCCACAAACAACAATCAACTTAATTATTACATTCAAATGATGTACATTATTCAAGTTTACATTCACTTTGGATAATAAACACGGGGAGGAGGGAAATGAGGGGAAGCGCTCTCTCCTCTCTCTTCTCTCTCTCTCTCTCTCTCCTCTCTCTCTCCTCTCTCCTCTCTCTCTCTCTCCTCTCTCTCTCCTCTCTCTCTCTCTCTCTCTACTCTCTCTCTCTCCTCTCTCCTCTCTCTCTCTCTCTCTCTCGACAGCCTGTCAGTATCTCATGCAGCTCACAGATCCAGTAATGAGTGACCCGACAGTGAAGAATAAATATATGTATAACTAGTTTAGCTTGTTCCAGAGGTAGATCAAATAGCTAAGTGTGTTAGGTCTAACTCTTGTGTGTTTCACTCCGCTCACTGGTCCGGCGGGCGGAGCTGTAGGATTTCTGCTTCACACACGTTGCATACTGCTATTTTACTGTCTTTTTCGGACACCTTAAAATACTGCCAGACCGGTGAAGCCATTTTGGCGAGCTTGTTTTGCCGCACACAGAGAAAAGTGTCATGTATTTTACGTCATGCGATCGGCTCTCGTGATCGGCATGTTTAGAGAGCACCGATTGATCGGTTGAGAGTGAGTATCGGCCGATCTCGATCGGTGACCGATCGATCGGAGCATCCCTAGTGATAGTGAGGGTAGTTAAGCCCTTGTGTTAGCAAGAAAGGAGTGACGGCCATCTTGGTGACGTGTGCTGTTGTGCAAGACCAGAGATGTAGTTCATTGAGCGGTTTCACACAAAAAAAAATGTGTTCACAGTTTTACGACACATTCTTTTTTTTTTACAGGCAAAATTATCTTTTAAATTGACAAACATCATATGTGTAATTCGTGGCACAATTCAAACGGGATCGAAAGATAATCTTTCTCTCTCCATTGACTTCAATATATAATTTTTCCGAAATAAGGTCCCATGGAGGTCCACCGGAAGGGGAGGGACTTCGCCACTCTATTTGAAGCAGGCTGGAGCAGGCGGGAGTTGAGCTCTGACGTCACTGTCGATCCGTTGGTGGCCGACTCCGCCTACTAAGTGCTTCTCTGCAACTCTGCAGAATCCTATGGGTGACGTCACGGACCCTAAGTCCATTTATATATACAGTCTATGGTTTAAACTTTAAACCCTTCTGTTCAAAGTTGATATTTTGTTTCTTAAAAGAGGAAATCTTTAAAAACATGCTGTTTGCCATTTTTAAAGTTTGATGGAAGAAATTTGTTGAGGTTTAGGATGGCAGCTTCTTCTTACGCTGCACTCGGAGAGAAATATTGGAGACGGAGACGATGAACTGTTTAGCCCTTGAGCATGATTTATTCCTCTGCTTCACAGGTGATTCCTCAAGCATTTAGCTTCCACAGCCCGTGGAGAGGAACTGCGCCGCCTCGCCACGCCTTGCTCTCAAGGCTGCGGGCGTCTTTGTCCCGCGAGATTTCAACGTCTCATGTAGGCGAGCCTCCAGAGCAAGTCGGACAAAATGACTAACCATCATGCAACGCACTAGCAAGACATTGATTGCAACTGCGTAGGTCTGCACAGGTCTCGCTTGTCTCAAACAAGCCTAGTATCTGTCTATCTATATCTGACCATTAGAATCTCCGGGTTGCAGCCACAGGTCTTTGCATGAAACGTGTTCGTTCTATCGTTTCCCGGCCAATGTTTTCCAAAGGAGAGTCTGGATTCGTGCCATGAGGTAAGCTGACGTTACATTTTCGTCCATGTGTTATCTGTGTTGGTTATTCTCGCGTCCAGGAGAGAAGCTTAAAAAGGAGACTAAATGGAGTCTCTGAGATGGTTTCAAATTGGTATTTAATTAAAATAAAGGCGCGGTTATGTTACAAACAGAATATTGTTCGACAGAAAAGCAGCTGTGTTTCTGGCTCTGGCAGGTGAAGAAAGAGGCCGAACCCCTCAGGTCCCGCTGTATTTATATCCTCAGCTGGCTCCTCCCTGCGGGCCGGCTCTCCAACGTTTTAATGTCCGTTGTTTTGCATATCGGAGGATACAGACATTGTACATTCAATATATCTAAACACATGACTTTTCATTTAACACATTCTAAACGTGTAATCAATACTCCAAAAAATACAGGAAATACTTCACGGCAGTTTAGTTTCCGGTCGTTCCTGATGTTGTCACATGCTACCCACATCTGTAAACAATAACGTACACAAATAAACTGTACCTTCATTTAATATTCAACAATAATAATATCTCGACGTCTGTAGTTGTAGTGTTGAAATCAGTAGGTTTCGGTGTGCAACATCATATCGCTGCTAAATTCACCTCTATAGTAAATGGTATATTAGCCTCATGCTAAATGCTAACCGGAGATGAAGGATTTTCAGAATAAAAGCTTAACAACTGGTTGTGCACAAGAACTTCTGGTTTTTCAGTATAAAACAGCATTTAAACTGACGGTATGTTTAAGGTACATTATGCTATCAAAACATTGATTTTAATTTCTAACAGTCCCTCCTTACACACCTAAAAGGTGCGTATAATACTGAAATCAATGAGTTCTTCATCTGAACTCTGCATAGTACATAACTCATATCAAAAACATACAATCAAAATGCAATGTTTCGAATAGCCTCAACTTTACAAAAATACTTTGACTGTGTTCAAACATAAAAGTTTTCCCTTGTGCATAACTTCTAGTGTTTACATTCAATATGGTTCTTCAAAATAGCAGCATTGGCTTGGTTTCAGAACATTTCTTCCTCCCTCCTTTCACAGAAACCGTTCTCATACCACGCTCAGTGTTAAGACACTTGTTTTTACAAAGTGAAAAGAAACGACCCATTTTAAAATAGTAATGATTGCAATGCATGAAATCTATCATATAGAACAGTGAAAAATAATAAAAATGAAACAAACTATCTTGGACCAGTGTAATGTAATAATAAAAATACACTATCTTGTATAGAGTAATAATAAAAAATAAAAATACACTATCTTGGAATAGTATAGGTTAATTGAAATGGATTCACTCCATTTTAGCATTTTAGTTTGCTCACTTCTTCACATGATTTCATCATTTAAATAATCACATCGGCTGGACTTCCATATCATTTAAACTCATTCAAACTAACTCATCATTTTCATCAACATCTGTATATGGGGGTGGATCATCCTGTTCTACTAGCATTGGAAACTGTCCCCTCATGAGAAATGTACCCTCCCTCCTTTCATACCATTTAAGGTATGGAAGTAATATGTTCTCTAGAAGAGGCCGTCGTGATCAATCGGTACGTTAGGACATGGAAATGCAACATCTAGGCCTCTCCTGGGCTCTATGTTATCCTTGTACACAGTGGAGCCTAAACTCCCCCTGGGACTGGTCTCTTAGCCCTACTGGCTTTGGGGTGTTTCGCCATGTTGATTAACTACATAAAAAACATCACTGGCTGTGCTAGGTCCCAGCCCAATCCTGTGGCAAGACTGAGTACAAGGTTTTAGTTCCACGATACCACCTAACATCTACTCTGGGTTACGGCATTCTAGACTGTCATTTCTGGGAGAAGATTGTGGTCAGTTACAACAGTTGTAGAATTTCATCACTTAAAAGTTCCTACTTCGTGGCTTTGGGTGGTCTGTTTTAATGCAGTGATAAAGTCCCTGAAATGGTGTGAAAACCGGTGGAATATCACTAACGCATTTACACTAATTTATCTTCAATTCTGGTCTCCTTGAAGAACCATGCTAACTCCTTTTACAGTGTGTGGAAACTTGGTTGCCCGAGCATGTGATAATTAGTTCAATTCAGGAATATTGACTTATGGCAGATATGTTTCTCCTTTAAATAACATCTCTAAATGTCAGGTCATCACTGATTAAATGGATGAGCATTAGGAGGTGGTGGCACTTGTCTTTTAAAAACTCATACTCTGTTGCCGTGCGCTCCCTCTGAAGCTGCAAGTAAGATTTAAAACATCTGCAGGGTGGGTTGAGCGACCCCTTCTCCCTGAAAGATATTTGTTGTCAAAAATATGCACCATTAAAATGAGTGATCCAAGGCCCCGCATGTATTACTCCCAATTATACTAGTTTTTCAGAATTTAAATTTTCAATCGCTCTTTGCCTCGTGTTTTTTTTTTTTAAACTCTACATCTTGGACGACAAACAAATGTTGCTTCCACCTTAACAGTTCTCCTATGGTAATAACCATGCTACAATGGAGAAACCAATACTCTAGATTGGAGTACTTTCTTTGGCTTGGTTCTAGCTCTACCTTTAACATTTTCCATTCAAATAAAGATTTGCCTGCTATCTATATTGTAACAAATTAAATCTTCCCCAAATTCTCACATGAATAAGAATCTCTAAAAGAATAATTTGTTATATAATGAAAAGATTGAATAATATGTTCTACCCTCAGTGTGTTTTTAGGATTATTTTCTAATAAGTGTGTTTATGTGTAAACTCACTCACTCCCGTGTTCCTTCTCTCCCCCTCTGGTTGTCAAGCCACGACCCCCTCACGTTCTGTTGGCCCATGCCAACTCCTCTGGTTCTGTCCTTTCCTCAGTCCATCCGCTCTTGGATCCTCCCGCTGTAACTTTTTTCAGTGGCCCATCTGCTTTGCATTTCATCTCCTCCTTTTCAGTCTCTACGCTGTTGCATGGAGGGCGTATTCCGCTCTCATGTCCCACACTCTGCTCTTGTGCCAAATCTCGTGGCTCAGGCTGGAACTTCATGTCCTGTCTGAGGGACCGATGAGAGTTTGCCTCTTTGTCAGCATGCTGGTTTGGTTCTGGATGCCTTAGGTGGAAATGGTTCTGGATGCCTCAGGTCGTTGTTGGTTCAGCTCGGGTTCTCTGTCTTTTCGATGGAGGAGGAGTCTCCTGTGGTGAGGTCATTTGTCTGAAGATGGGGTTGTAGCATTCTGACAGGCAGAAAGAGAGAGAGATCTCGGGACGCATTACCTATAGTTAATTCTAACACACTGAGGTAAAATAAATCCAATCCTTTCCACTCTATTTTCCTAATCTTACTATCTGTCTTAGATGTTAAATGTAATTAATGTCTACTAATAGTTGTGCCATATCCCTAAATATTGCTTTCACCCACTGTAACATGGCTACTCCAAATAACTCTTTCAGGAAACCATTTTCTTCCATTGGTGTAATACCTACATGTTTCAAGCACCACATATTTCACACAAGAACGTCCCCATATTTTCTCCATCTTTTAAATCTCATTGTTATTTAGAACATAAGTAACTAACTTTTGTGACAGGACATATCTGCAATGTCGCCACAATCTGCTGGGGAATTTCGTTCATAGAGTTTGTACATACAAAGCTGTACTTGTGGGTTAGTAGCCTGTTTCTACTGTAATCATTTTCAATAACTTTGCTCATGTCACCGGTCGGTTGTCCATAAACTTAACAGGGGGTGTTTCTGGTACAGACTAAAACATGGATCCAGTGTATTTGGAGATTCCCCTAATCTGTAAATCCCCATCACTGATTATCCTGATCACTTAAACCCATCTCATCATTTGATACAAGAACTGCATATATGGTGGGTGAATCATCTTGATTATAACCGCCTCACCTTTGGGAACGAGTATTTCTAAATCCTCCTCTTGTTGCTCAGCTGATCTTTTGGCTGTGGGGATAAGTGAAAGTCTCTGAAACTCAGCTGGAGTTGTGTTAGTGATGTGGGCATTCTCTATGAGTGGACTAATGGATCCATGTCTTACTTGATATTGTACTCCCCATCCAACCAGAAAGGTGCCAAGTGTAATGAGCACAATCAACAATGCTATTCTGACTCGTATCCCTAGGGGACCCCACAATTGCTTTGGCTTTGTTCTTGACATCATCTCTATTTTCTCCATGGTTGTGTCAGTTACAGAATTTAAATAATGAGTACTATAATAACGTATACAAAAGTTGGACTCTTTTTCAGATGTAAAGCAAAAATAGGTTTTCACTTTAGTGTACAATCTATAAAAATCTATAGACTATTCGTCTTTTGAGCTGTTTCTATCTTTTTCTTATTTCTATTTATTGTTTTGTTCCAGCTCTTCCAAATCAGTCCTAACTCCCAATAATGTTCTGGAAGTTGCCAGTGAAGGGTGACAATGTGTGAGGTGGTGTCAATTTGCTCCTTTTTCTTTACCTTTAAACCGGAGTGCGTGTGAAGTTCATTACAACTTCTCACTGTTCTGTCCACCGGGATCAGCCCACTGTCTTTTGTGAACTTTCACCCTCACCCATTCACCTGGCCGAACAGGAGTCTCTTCTGGTGTCTCGTCTGGTATCTCTGTAGCTTTCCTAGCCTGTGTAGACAAAACTTAGATAATATTACTCAGAGTTCTGACATATTCATTACTTCTATTCGTCTAACATCTAAAACTGAACCACTCCCTCCTTGGAGGAGGCCCAAGCTTCGGCATACCTTTTGTCGTTATGAGACCTATTATTAACTTCATGTTATTATTTATTAACTACAACGTCACTGAAATCAACATGTCTGTATAATCATGACACTCCCTCCTTTGAGCATAACATGCTCAATTAATATTGCAATGATTACCCTATTCTGAACAGGACATGTAAAACCCATAACGTTGCATCAAATAAGTATAACTTCTCTGTGTACCCATAAGGCGTACAAAAAATATCGTATGATGTTTGGTTTTCTGCAGGTATAAAAACATTCACTAAATCTTCCATTAGCACAAAAAATTGTTTACTTGTTTCAACAATGGCTTTTGTCATGGTATTATGCATCATTGTTGCTGCGAAAAACAATACCCCTGGTTGTCGCTAATGCGTCTCAATAATTCTAGGATTAGAGGATTGGTTGTTACTGCTGAACAAAGATATGATAAAATAATATTTCTCTAAACTAGAGGGAAAATACGAACTATTCTCACAGAGGTGACATGCATGAAGGGCTGGTGCCCCTCACTCAAAATGAGATATTGCCTTACGCACTACATTATAAATCAGTAAAGTTACTCAAGAATAAATAAATAAAAACTGATTCTTGAAACTGTTGTAAAAACCCTACAACTTCTTCATCCAAGCTCTCAATCAGTGTTATGTTATTAATCTGCAGCTCATGCCTTAAAACAGATACTTCAGACTGATTATAAAATGTTGTTTATGAGAAAAAATGTAATCTGACTCCATAAATCACATAATTGTTTGACTAAAAAACTACACTTCCACTAACAATAAATGAAGTTCCCCTTTAAACACAGCCCCTGTCTTCTGATGGGGTCTATCTATGCACTGGCTGGAAAATGTTGTGCCAGTTTCTGTCGCTCCTTCACTGTTCTCCCGCTGACAGTCACTCTCTAGTTCTGCTGGGTTCTTGTTGACTTCTTCACTGGTTTGAGACAAGCGAAACCTATCGGACACCTCCCTTTGTAGCCAGACTTCACCACAGCAGAATCGAGTTTCTGTTTTCAGGTCTCAACAGCTCCACGTCAGGTGTATCGCCGCCCCCTTGAACTGCAGTCGGTGTAAACAGGAGGACTTGGTAAGGATCCTCCGTCTTGGGCGAGTACCAGGTTTCCGTCTTCATATTTTTGGATGGAAACCCG
The DNA here is from genome assembly GCA_902827135.1 of Harpagifer antarcticus. NCBI lineage: Eukaryota > Metazoa > Chordata > Actinopteri > Perciformes > Harpagiferidae > Harpagifer > Harpagifer antarcticus. Next base: position 201,433 of record CADEHL010000187.1, on the reverse strand, counting down.
TCGTCTTGACCTCACTAGCTGTGTGGACACAATAGTTTTCTGTGTAGGGGAACAACATCACTCGTAATCTCTTTCCTTCTCATAATTACAAAAATAGTCTGCTAAATGTTCTATTCTGTGGATGCTTTATGTGTAAATGCAAATGCTACTCTCGATTTTGTTTTACATTAAACCTCTCCCTCCTGTGGTGACAGATATGGCTCAATGTAGCTGGATTTCAAAATACCCTTGTGCTGAAGATGCATCACCTGGTGGTCTGGCCCTCTGAGCTTCCTCATTGCTGTGATTGATACCAGGGTGTCAGTGGCATTTGGGTCATGTTTGGCACCCCTGTTCGTCTTTGACATCTCTGGGACCCCCCTGCCTCCGCTGTCACCATGGAAACCTCCCCCGGGGTAAATGCATGGAGGGCCGTTGTTTGGTGCATGTGGTGGGTATTTCATTTGTTGTTGTGGACAATCTCTAGCCCAATGGCCCAGCTGATCGCATATGTAGCATCCCTCAAACCGGAGAACTTTTCCTCTGCCTCTGCTTCCTCGGAAACCTCCTGGTTGTTGGTTCTGGATCTGACTCTCTGGCACTATCTGAGCTTGAACTGTTAGAGGTGTCTGCCCTGCCTTCTCTTGTTCTATGGCCATCTCTGAAAACTTCTCCTCCTCTCCCCTTGTCATGTTCTTACAAGCTTCGGTGTCTTTCTCAGCTACCTGTATCTTCAGAAGTTTTAGTTGTATTGTTTTCATTTCTTCGTCATTTTCCCTCTGGGTTGCTTGGTATTTCATATCGTGGTGAATGAGATGTAGTCCCCATTCTTCAATGGATTTAGTGTCTAATCCCACCACGTTTCCCAGGCTTGCCTGCACTGATGGGGGAAGGGTTTTAACGACAGCTTTCTTCCACCACATTTCAACAGGTGGAGAAAGATCATGTCGTTCTCCAGTGTAGTCCTCCCACACTCCTTCACATCTCTTCAAGAAGGCATGCATTTCTTCCTCTGTGCCTTTCCTCAGGCTGTTGAGGGCATCTAAACTACGTGTTGTCGGGTAGATGTGACGAATAGCAGCCCAATAATTCGACCTGATGTAGTTGAATGAAGTGTCATCTGAGTCGTGCGTGCAATTGGCCTCAGAATCTATTGCTTTTGCCTCAAGTCGTCCTTCAATCCGTCCAAGCAGGGCCCTCATGTCCCCCAAGCACAGGTGGTCTTGGGCTGTTTATCTCTCCAGATCATTCACCCACTTCTGACCTCCTTTGATGAGTGGAGCTAGCTTTGCCACTAATGCTTCCATGTCTCTGTGAGTCCATGATTGGTATTTCAATCCTCCTTCTCCAGCCTCTATCACCGGTAGCATGAGTTTGAGCAGTTGAGTCTTCCAGCTTCAGTTACTGTTGTTGTGTCTGGAGAACCTTCGCCTTCTCTTCTCTTGAGTTGTGCTTCCATTCCTTTGCTGAGTTCTTCCATTTTTCTGTTGAGCTCCTCTTCCATTCTTCTGCCGAGTTCGTCCATTTTTCTGTTGAGCTCACCAGATAGAAGTCTCACCTCATACCCCAAGTCTTTGACACGTGTAGCTGTGGGGAGACCGTCCAACTCCAATACTCCTCCTAAAGCACCAAAAGTTGGGGCTTGTATTGAGGGTTGAAAGAAAAGGTGTTCTTCTGTCATGTAGGGAGGAGGCTCATCAGTCAAGCTTGGATGGAGCTTTGAAGTTTGGATAAGTGGAGCTTCTTCTGTCTTGTCTTTCTTATCTTCCTTTGTCGTGAGCTCTGCTTCTTGAACCACATACATGCTGTTCGTTGATCCTTGGCTGACATATTTTAAATGGCGTACCAGACTTGTAACTCTAGATTTTCTTTTTTCAGCTCTCCTCATAGCGCTTTTAGCAGGTCCATACCAAGGGGGTTGTCCGGCTTTGATCCATGCTTGTTGCTGTTGCAGGTATTCTCCATTCTCATAGTCAATTACAGCTGTTCTATGTGCTTTCGTTGGTCCAGGTTGATCATCTGCTGGAATCAGTGCTCTTGTTTGCCACTGTTCCAACTGTTTCTCTATTTGGTTCCATGTCTTCTGTCTTTTACTTGGAAAGGTCAAAGAATCTGATCTGATTTTTATCCTTCCCTTGATATCTGCAGTCGAGCCTGGCTCTGCGTCTGGTCTCAACTTAGTTTGTTTTGGTGACATGTTCTCTAACTATTTATGAAGTTATCAAAGATGAAGCACTAATCCTCTGACTAGCACCTTCGTTGCTGTTCGTCCGAACTTTAAATCTGTTTTTTTTTTTTTTGTAAAGTCAATCTATAAAATATAAATTATTATTTTTTTTTTATAATTATGCACATTTTTAAAATCAGAATTGTTAAAAAAAATAACAATTGTACAGTGTATAGTTTTGACTTTGAAATATAAAAATTAGAAATCTGGTGAAAATCTACTGTGTTCCACTTTCCGAAATGTTTTGAATTTTGTAAATGTCATAACTTGTGTTAGCTTCAATACATTTGTTTGTTTTTTTGAAAGAGTATTATGTAAGGTTTCTTATCTTATAATTAGAAACCACTTGCAATTCTATCTCGGCGATGAAGCATGTGTTTATTTATAACACTTAAAATTAAACTTCAAAATGCTATTGAGTGTTTCCTTTATGTAATAATTCTGTACTACCAGCAGAGTGCGCTATTGTAATTTCCAGCTTAATCCACTAGGGATTACTGTTGCAAAACTAACCTCTATTTTACAAGAAAAGCTTATTTTCCTTCTTAAAAATGGAAAGAGAATTACACTAGGGAAGAACATTACACCATGGTAAACAACACAGCACATAACCGCCAAAACACATTTGCAAACTGGAATATTTCAAAAAAACCGTCAATTCACACTTGCAAGCAGAAAAGAAACTTACAAAATCAGATCCCTACAAATACCAAACTTCCCACGGTAAAATAACCTGTCTATTTTATAGTTCCAACTCTGCAAAGAAATATGATTTGTCCTTCTCAAGAAGGAGTGCCTAGCCTCATGTAAGTAGGACTGAGTGTGTGAGAATACTTTCAATTAGCATTTCAGGAAATGGCGACTGCCGTGTGGTTCATTGTAAACATGAGGGCAAGACAAGATGGAAACTGATTTTCCAACCTTTGACCTGAAGAACAAAGGGAATTGAAAACACCTCGTGGCTCTCACAGTGGAGTTGAAATAATGGCTGGGTTAAAATTCAACACAAAATAACACTGCAGTTTAAAATAACATTTCTATTTATTGTACAATTATAAATAGGCCTCATACCCTTACGTCATAGCCCTCAACCCATGTACGTAATGTTTTGACTTTAAGAGCCAGTATGGTTATCTCCTCTGTTTAAACACGCTATAATGGGACAAAGTAAGACGCTATCCAAACACAATCAGCAGAATATCGTCTATCTAATGCACGAATGTCGCATTTCTCGTCGTAATCCACACGCAATGTCTGTTTGACAACAGAAAATACAACCACTGAAAGCTTCAAACTTTTCAGGCCTTTTCCCCCGAAAAGGACTTTTTTTAAAAAGAAAGCCTCACACTGTAATTAAAACACTCACTCAACTTTGTCTCAAACAGTCCCCACTGTTTAATGGCCTTAAACCATTCACGTTAAATTAAAACGTAACAAGAAACACTTTTTGAAATGATTGCCCTCATCACACAAAGGACTTTTAAAAGAAAACCAGCCTCACACTGTCTTTAACACAAACACTCACTCCAATATTCTCAGCTTCCACTGTGATTGTGTTCTTTGTCTCAAGTAGTCCCGACTGCTTAATGGCCTAAAACCATTCACGTTAACTTAAAACGTAACAAAAAACACTTATTGGAGCGATTAGCCTCTTGCCGACATGTAATAACAGACAAACGAATAACATGCAGGGTTAAATATAAGAAAAATAAGTAATTTGAACTCACCTGCTTGTGACAAAACAACGCCACGTGTTATTGTTATAAATTTGGTTGTTTTAACATTAATTTCCCAGCTATTTTCAGGAACCGGAAGCAGCCGTCCAACACACAATCCTAAGATTGTCCTGCATAAACTATCGAAGAATTTGACTTAACAGGTTTCTTCTTACTGAATTGTTTGAGCTCTTTGTGTGTCGAACGGATTGCCAGCGGTTCCGGGCAACAGCCGGCTGTGTAGTCTCTCCCGGTCTAACGAGAATCACGTCAGCTGGTCCCAATTGTTATCTGTGTTGGTTATTCTCGCGTCCAGGAGAGAAGCTTAAACAGGAGACTAAATGGAGTCTCTGAGATGGTTTCAAGTTGGTACTTTAATTAAAATAAAGGCGCGGTTATGTTACAAACAGAATATTGTTCGACAGAAAAGCAGCTGTGTTTCTGGCTCTGGCAGGTGAAGAAAGAGGCCGAACCCCTCAGGTCCCGCTGTATTTATATCCTCAGCTGGCTCCTCTCTGCGGGCCGGCTCTCCAACGTTTTAATGTCCGTTGTTACGCATATCAGAGGATACAGACATTGTACATTCAATATATCTAAACACCCCTTTTCTCTTCCTTAACTCTTTCATGACTTTTCATTTAACACATTCTAAACGCTATAATCAATACTCGTTCCTGATGTTGTCACATGCTACCCACATCTGTAAACAATAATGTACACAAATAAACTGTACCTTCATTTAATATTCAACAATAATAATATCTCGACGTCTGTAGTTGTAGTGTTGAAATCAGTAGGTTTCGTGTGCAACATCATATCGCTGCTAAATTCACCTCTATAGTAAATGGTATATTAGCCTCATGCTAAATGCTAACCGGAGATGAAGGATTTTCAGAATATAAGCTTAACAACTGGTTGTGCACAAGAACTTCTGATTTTTCAGTATAAAACAGCATTTAAACTGACGGTATGTGGTACATTATGCTATCAAAACATTGATTTAAATTTCTAACACATGTCACGGTGAAATGTAAATGATGGGTAGTGACTGTATCACCGTTTTAGAGATGGCGCTGCTGAAAAGACTGCAACATAAGTAAAGATAATGAATACATCCTATTAAAACCTGTGTGGCTTATGATAAGTCTAATTAGTACAAGCAGCATAACGTTTCACCATGTAACTAAAGATTGTAGTCAGGGAAATCAGTTTGACATATTGAACTAATAACAAATCACCTCTGGCTGGAAGAGAACTCTCTGCTCCATAGCTTCTCTTGGATGTCAAATCACATGTACATTTTACATTTATATTCAATTTAATATTCCATCCCTCACATACTTTTGTATATATAATAACTTATATTTTGTTTTTCTTGTTATGCTGCTGCAACACAAACATTTCCCAAATTGGGATCAATACAGTAATATCTTATCTTAATTAATTAAGAAATATCCATCCATCCATCTTCTTCCGCTTATCCGTGGTCGGGTCGCGGGGGGTAGCAGTTCCAGCAGAGAGCCCCAAACTTCCTTTTCCCTGGCGACATCAACCAGCTCTGATTGGGGGATCCCAAGGCGCTCCCAGGCCAGCGAAGAGATATAATCCCTCCACCTGGTCCTAGGTCTACCCCTTGGTCTCTTCCCAGCTGGACGTGCCTGGAACACCTCCCTAGGGAGGCGCCCAGGTGGCATCCTAACTAGGTGCCCGAACCACCTCAACTGGCTCCTTTCGACGCGAAGGAAGGAGCGGCTCAACTCCGAGTCCCTCCCGGATGACCGAACTTCTCACCTTATCCCTAAGGGAGACACCAGCCACCCTGCGGAGAAACCCATCTCGGCCGCTTGTATCCGCAAATCTCGTTCTTTCGGTCATGACCCATCCTTCATGACCATAGGTGAGGGTAGGAATGAAAATGGCCCGGTAGGCAGAGAGCTTTGCCTTCTGGCTCAGCTCCCTTTTCGTCACAACGGTGTGGTAAAGCGACTGCAGTACCGCTCCCGCTGCAGTGGTGCAATCCTTAGCCCACCGAACTGCAGACCCCCCCCCCCCATGACTACGCCTCGAAATCCGATCCATGTATATTACAAACAGGATTGGTGACAAAGCGCAGCCCTGGTCGGAGGCCAACCCTCACCGGAAATGGGTCCGACTTACTGCCGAGGACCCGGACACAGCTCTCGCTTTGGGAGTACAGAGATTGGATGGCCCTGAGTAGAGACCCCCTCACCCCATACTCCCGCAGCACCTCCCACAGTAACTCCCTGGGAACCCGGTCATACGCCTTCTCCAAGTCCACAAAACACATGTAGACCGGATAAGCGTACTCCCAAGCCCCCTCCAGGATCCTTGCGAGAGTAAAAAGCTGATCCGTCGTTCCAAGACCAGGACGGAATCCGCATTGTTCCTCCTCAATCTGAGGTTCGACAATCGGCCTGACCCTCCTTTCGAGTACCTTAGAGTAAACTTTCCCGGGGAGGCTGAGTAGTGTGATGCCTCTGTAATTGGCACACACCCTCTGATCCCCCTTTTTAAAAAGGGGAACCACCACCCCGGTCTGCCACTCCTTCGGTACCGTTTCCGACTTCCACGCAATGTTGATGAGACGTGTCAACCAAGACAGTCCCTCAACACCCAGAGCCTTCAGCATTTCTGGGCGGATCTCATCCACCCCCGGGGCTTTGCCACTGTGGAGTTGTTTAACAACCTCAGTGACCTCCCCCCGGGAGATTGGTGTTGATCCCCCGTCATACTCCAGCTCTGCCTCTAACATAGAGGACGGAGTTGTCGGGTCGGGAGTTCCTCAAGTGTTCCTTCCAACGCCCTCCTAACACTCCATCAGTTGAGGTCAACAACGTCCCATCTTTACTGTACACAGCTTGGATGGTTCCCTGCTTCCCCCTCCTGAGGTGTCGGACAGTTTTCCAGAACAACTTTGGTGCCCCCCGAAAGTCCCTTTTCATGTCCCTCTCCGAACTTCTCCCACACCCGCTGCTTTGCCTCGGCCACGGCTGAGGCTGCTGCCCTTCGGGCCTGTCCGGTACCTTGCAACTGCCTCGGGAGTCCCCCGGGATAACAAATCCCTGAAGGCCTCTTCTTCAGTCGGACGGCTTCCCTGACCACCGGTGTCCACCAGGAGGTTCGAGGGTTACCGCCCCTTGAGGCACCTAGGACCTTGAGACCACAGCTCCCCGCCGCGGCTTCAGCAATAGAGGCTTTGAACAACCGACCACTCTGGTTCAATGTCCCCAACCTCCACAGGACATGCCCGAAAAGCTCCGCCGGAGGTTGTGAGTTGAAGGCCTCCTGAACCTGGGCCTCCTCCAGATGTTCCCAGTTCACTCCCGACACTACACGTTTGGGCTTTACCAGGTCTATCCAGAGGCTTCCCCTGCCACTCGACCCAACTCACCACCAGATGGTGATCAGTTGACAACTCGCCCCTCTCCTTACCCGAGTGTCCAAAACATACGGCCTCAGGTCGATGATACGATAACGAAATCGATCATGGACCTTCTGCCTAGGGTGCTCTGGTACCACGTACACTTATGAGCATCCCTATGTTCGAACATGGTGTTTGTTATGGCCAATCCATGACTAGCACAGAAGTCCAGTAACAAACCACCACTCCGGTTCAGATCAGGGGGGCCGTTCCTCCCAATCACACCCCTCCAAGTGTCTCCATCATTGCCCACATGTGCGTTGAAGTCTCCCAGCAAGATTCAAGAGTCCCCTTCAGGAGCCCCATACAGGACTCTTTCCAGGGTCTCCAAGAAGGCCGTATACTCTGAACTGCTGTTGGGTGCATAAGCACACACAACAGTCAGAGTTTTCCCCCCCATAACCCGCAGGCGTAGGGAGGCAACCCCTCTCGTCCACTGGGGTAGACTCCAACAACGAAGCACCCAACCGGGGACTTGTGAGTATCCCCACACCCGCCCGGCGCCTCACACCTTGAGCAACTCCGGAGAAGAATAGAGTCCAACCCCTATCCAGAAGTAAGGCTCCAGAGCCGACGCTGTGCGTAGAGGTGAGCCCAAACCAGATCCAACTGGTACCGCTCCACCTCCCGCACAAGCTCCGGCTCCTTCCCCCCCAGAGAGGAGACGTTCCACGTCCCCAAAGCCAGCTTCTGTCGCCCGGGTCTGGTCCGTCGAGACCCTCCGCTTTTCACTGCAACCCTTCTGGCAGCGCACCCGACCCCATCGTTGTTTCCCGTAGGTGGTGGGCCCGCAGGACGGAAGAAGCGGAGGTGTTGCCCACGTTGCCTTTTCGGGCTGGGCCCGGCCGGGCTCCGTGGCAAGCCCGGCCACCAGACGCTCGCCGACGAGTCCTCCTTCTGGGCCTGGCTCCAGAAAGGGACCACGGGCTTCCTCCGGGCCGGGTATCCTCACTTCTTGTGTCGTCTTTCATAAGGTCTTTTTTGAACCAATCTTAGTCTGGCCCCTTGCCTGAGACCCAATTTGCCATGGAGACCCTACCAGGAACACAAGGTTCCAGACAACACAGCCCCCCAGGTTCATCAGGGCACACAACCCTCTCTACCACGGTAAGGTGCTGGTTCTTCAGAGAGGTAATTAAGAAATATACTATTATAATTAGGGATGCACGATATTGGTTTTTTGAAACCGATAACGATAACTTCCTGCTTCTCAAGACCGATACCGATACCGATAACCGATAATAATATAATATATATATATATATATATTAAATGTATCTGTAGTTTTTTGCACACCTGGTGGTAAAAAAAAGAGTAGTTGTGAGCAAATGACATGAGCGTAATGCTACTATGAACAAAACAAAGCCAGAACAGTTTTGACTCTTCAAAGTGACCATATTTATTTTCCCAAGTAATGTTCTTGCCTTTTTCAAAAGCCTCGTCGATAGGTAAAAGCCCCGGGTGCCTTTGCGCTGGCTTTGGATTCGCCGATAGTTTAGCAGCGCAGGCGTCGTCGTACGCTTTTAACACACCATCGTAGCGATGGCGATGTTTCAGGTGACTAATCAGGTTGGAAGTATTATAGCTCGTTGCCTTTTTCCCTCCTCGTGGAACTTCTGCCATTGCATTTGTTAATACAAATAACAAGCGAACTAATTCTAACTCTGAAACTTTGAAATTGTCCCATACTACCGACGACATGTTTGTTACTGTCCTGGCTTCACGGCCGCCACACCATTTACGTCACAGCAGGCATGAGTTAGGGAGCGCTGGATTTGTGAAAAACTCGCGTCTTCCTAAACCACTAATATCACTAGTACTGGCAAAACGGGAGGATGCCGAGTGAAAACAAGCGCCCCTCATCCCCAATCCACCCACACCGCAGTATTTTTTTCTTTTTTTCTACACAAAAAATATATTGTATATTATCGGGGCCTTATTAATACTTTTATCGGGTTATCAGGATGACGTCATAATTCCTAATATCGGAACCGATAATTATCGTAGCAACTGACACGACACCTATTTTCAATATGGATTAATCTACCATTTATTTCTTTAGTTCAATTTTGATCTGTAAAAATGTTCAAAATAGTGAAAATGTTCACGAGACTTATCAAAGTGCAAGGTTATATCTTTAGATGTTTTGTTTTAGCCTATGTACTGTATGTCTTAATGCTCTTATATGTGACGGGATGTGACTTCCATGAAACTAATATTTTATATTCTTCCCAACAGACGAGCTGACAGGAAGCCTAACACTCTAACAACCACAACATTGCAAAGGCGAGTAGTAAATGTAAATTAAAAACGAAAAATTCTTTCTTTCTTTCTTGCAGTGAGGTGAAGCTGAACCTTGCACTTGGTGCCAGTCATGATGTTCCTCACGCAGGCTGAATGTTTCTCCCTCCCTACTGACACAGAAGCCCTTGATTTGCAATGCTTCACTAATTGTCATTTCCCTGGCTCAGTAGGGACACTTTACTTCCAGCACAGCGGAAGACCCTACCAGACCATCTGGAGATGCCCCCAACACTCCTGATTGGGAGGAGAGCAACAAACCTGACTCATGGACCTGCATCTGGGGTTGCAGTGGTGAATGCCCTGACGCCCTCACATTCATTCATAGTCCCCCCAATGTACAGACAAAACACCATCAAGGGCCTGTTGTTGCCCTAGCACCCTGGCACTAAGGGAAGCAGTCACACGCTTTGACCTCAGGACAGCTCCAAAGTTGCTGGCAGTCAACCTTCCTTTCCTGAACAAATGCCAGTTTGGGTTTGTTTGTTGACCAGTGGTAGCCACCTGAATTGCCCTCTGTTGCTCATCAAACAATGCCACGCTTGCCACAATTGCCTCAGGTCCCTGCATGCCAACAGATTTGAGAATTTCAGGAACAGTAAGTGTTTCCAAGCTGTAGTGTTCCTCTTCTGGCTCGGGGGAAAGAAGCCAAGAAATTCCTGAGAACCCTGCCCCGAGTCTGTCCCTCAGCCAGTCCCGATCTTCGGAGGTGGGCTCTCTGTTAGCGGGTTGAATGAGTTATTGGTTGGAGGAAATAGCTTCCTCCACTGAATGCGTACATTTAGCTGCTCTTTTGGCTTCTTCCACTGACAGGGGGTGTCAGTGCAGCTGAAATTGTGGATGGCAAAGATGGCTAATGCAGCCGCATGACTGCATTTCCATTCTCCTAAGCCACATAACCAAACACTAAATGCAGCAGAGAACAGTATCCCAAAACAACAATCAAGGGTAGGAAGAAAGGTGGTGCCATGGTGGAATGGAGGAATGCAGCAGGGCTATTAAAGAAGCGAAATAATGCATTTAGAGAATTAAAGAACACATGACACAAAATAATGCTATAGAGGTTTCAAAGGAAAAGGCAGCTGCTCAAAGGACAATAAAATATACAACAAAAGAGAACATGGAGAGAATTTTGTTCTACCATTGGCAGAGGGAGTTAAATTAGGTGATGTCTGGTCCATGTTTAAGGCGGATGAGTGGGAAAAGGAAATCCATTAAAATTCCAGCTTTGGTTGAATGGGGAGGCTGGCAGTGACAGATTCAAGATAAGGCAGATATGTTAGGACAGGACACTTGCAGCAGTACATATTGGGGAGCATCTCCAGTGATATTCATAGGCAGCAAAAAACAGCAGTTTACTAGCAGAGAATGAAAAACGTGAAGGAGAAAGACAGGATAATAGGTCAGCTCTGGATGTGGAATTTACAACGTCAGAACTCAAATAGCCTTACAAGGTACAGGATATACAGCCCCAGGACAAGACCAGCTATGTTATGCTATGTTTAGACAGTTACCTATGGAAACTATGGAAATGGTGCTGAGTCTTTTCAATAAAATCTGGAGAGAAGGAGATATGCAAAGTGTGTGGAAAACAGCAATCGTGCTACCATTCAATAAGCCAGGGAAAGATACAGCTAACCGTATTAACTACAGACCAATAGCTCTTACATCACACCTATGTAAATGGATGGGAAAGATCATTGTCCGTATTCTCTCACATGTACTGGAACAGAAAGGGCTGCTGAGTAGTTTTCAGAGCGGATTTCGTAAAGGGCGGTCCACAATAGATGCGTTAGTAAGAGTGAGTAACGATGTGGAAAAAACATTGAAAATGAAAGAGATAATGGCAATAGTGTACTTTGACATTGAAAAGGCGTATGATTCTATGTGGAGGGATGGGTTACTGATCAAATTGGGTAGAATGGGTATTGGAGGGAGAATGTACAATTGGGTAAGGGCCTTTTTAACAGACAGGAAGGTTGGAGCAGATATTTCCAATTATTTTTGAAACAGAAAATGGTATTCCCCAAGGGAGTGCAGTCAGCTAAATAGATATGAGTATTGTAGAAAGGAAAAAAGAGTGGCAAATAAATGAAGTGGGAATTAAAACAAGTATGTATCTGAACGAAAAGTACTACAATTTCCTACAAATGTACAGATGGTTCTAAGAACAAGGAAGAGTGTGTTGGAGTTGGCATATACATCCCAGACTTTAAAATATCTATTTTAAAAAGAGCATCTGATCAATTATCAGTGTATACAGCAGAAATGCTTGCTGTAATAATAGAATTGTCACGGTTGAGTGAAGGAAGCAGGACCCAAGCGCAGATACTTGGTAAACCTTTATTTCAAAAGAATAAATATATGTATAACTAGTTTAGCTTGTTCCAGAGGTAATCAAATAGCTAAGTGTGTTAGGTCTAACTCTTGTGTTTTTCACTCCGCTCACTGGTCCGGCGGGGCGAGCGGTAGGATTTCTCTGCTTCAAACCACTTGCATATACTGCTATTTACTGTCTTTTTCGGACACCTTAAATACTGCCAGACCGGTGAAGCCATTTTGGCGAGCTTGTTTTGCCGCACACAGAGAAAAGTGTCATGTATTTTACGTCATGACGATCGGCTCTCGTGATCGGCTGTTAGAGAGCACCGATTGATCGGTTGAGAGTGAGTATCGGCCAGATCTCGATCGGTGACCGATCGATCGGAGCATCCCTAGTGATAGTGAGGGTAGAGTTTAAGCCCTTGTGTTAGCAAGAAAGGAGTGACGGCCATCTTGTGACGTGTGCTGTTGTGCAAGACCAGAGATTGGTAGTTCATTGAGCGGTTTCCACACAAAAAAAAATGTGTTCACGTTTACGACACATTCCTTTTTTTTTTACAGGCAAATTATCTTTTAAATTGACAAACATCATATGTGTAATTCGTGGCACAATTCAAACGGGATCGAAAGATAAATCTTCCTCTCTCCATTGACCTTCAATATATAATTTTCCGAAATAAGGTCCCATGGAGGTCCACCGGAAGGGGAGGGACTTCGCCACTCTATTTGAAGCAGGCTGGAGCAGGGCGGGAGTTGAGCTCTGACGTCACTGTCGATCCGTTGGTGGCCGACTCCGCCTACTAAGTGCTTTCTCTGCAACTCTGCAGAATCCTATGGGTGACGTCACGGACCCTAAGTCCATTTATATATACAGTCTATGGTTTAAAACTTTAAACCCTTCTGTTCAAAGTTGATATTTTGTTTCTTAAAGGAGGAAATCTTTAAAAACATGCTGTTTGCCATTTTAAAGTTTGATGGAAGAAATTTGTTGAGGTTTAGGATGGCAGCTTCTTCTTACGCTGCACCGGAGAGAAATATTGGAGACGGAGACGATGAACTGTTTAAGCCTTGAGCATGATTTATTCCTCTGCTTCACAGGTGATTCCTCAAGCATTTAGCTTCCACAGCCCGTGGAGAGGAAACTGCGCCGCCTCGCCACGCCTTGCTCTCAAGGCTGCGGGCGGTCTTTGTCCCGCGAGATTTCAACGTCTCATGTAGGCGAGCCTCCAGAGCAAGTCGGTACAAAATTGACTAACCATCATGCAACGCACTAGCAAGACATTGATTGCAACTGCGTAGGTCTGCACAGTCTCGCTTGTCTCAAACAAGCCTAGTATCTGTCTATCTATATCTGACCATTAGGAATTCTCCGGGTTGCAGCCACAGGTCCTTTGCATGAAACGTGTTCGTTCTAATCGTTTCCCGGCCAATGTTTTCCAAAGGAGAGTCTGGATTCGTGCCATGAGTAAGCTGACGTTACATTTTCGTCCATGTGTTATCTGTGTTGGTTATTCTCGCGTCCAGGAGAGAAGCTTAAAAGGAGACTAAATGGAGTCTCTGAGATGGTTTCAAATTGGTATTTAATTAAAATAAAGGCGCGGTTATGTTACAAACAGAATATTGTTCGACAGAAAAGCAGCCTGTGTTCTGGCTCTGGCAGGTGAAGGAAAGAGGCCGAACCCCTCAGGTCCCGCTGTATTTATATCCTCAGCTGGCTCCTCCCTGCGGGCCGCTCTCCAACGTTTTAATGTCCGTTGTTTTGCATATCGGAGGATACAGACATTGTACATTCAATATATCTAAACACATGACTTTTCATTAACACATTCTAAACGTGTAATCAATACTCCAAAAAATCAGGAAATACTTCACGGCAGTTTAGTTTCCGGTCGTTCCTGATGTTGTCACATGCTACCACATCTGTAACAATAACGTACACAAATAAACTGTACCTTCATTTAATATTCAACAATAATAATATCTCGACGTCTGTAGTTGTAGTGGTTGAAATCAGTAGGTTTCGGTGTGGCAACATCATATCGCTGCCTAAATTCACCTCTATAGTAAATGGTAGATTAGCCTCATGCTAAATGCTAACCGGAGATGAAGGATTTTCAGAATAAAAGCTTAACAACTGGTTGTGCACAAGAACTTCTGGTTTTTCAGTATAAAACAAGCATTTAAACTGACGGTATGTTTAAGGTACATTAGCTATCAAAACATTGATTTTAATTTCTAACAGTCCCCTCCTTACACACCTAAAAGGTGCGTATAATACTGAAATCATGAGTTCTTCATCTGAACTCTGCATAGTACATAACTCATATCAAAAACATACAATCAAAATGCAATGTTTCGAATAGCCTCAACTTTACAAAAATACTTTGACTGTGTTCAAACATAAAAGTTTTCCCTTGTGCATAACTTCTAGTGTTTACATTCAATATGGTTCTTCAAAATAGCAGCATGGCTTGGTTTCAGAACATTTCTTCCTCCTCCTTTCACAGAAACCGTTCTCATACCACGCTCAGTGTTAAGACACTTGTTTTACAAAGTGAAAAGAAACGACCCATTTTAAAATAGTAATGATTGCAATGCATGAAATCTATCATATAGAACAGTGAAAAATAATAAAAATGAAACAAACTATCTTGGACCAGTGTAATGTAATAATAAAAATACACTATCTTGTATAGAGTAATAATAAAAAATAAAAATACACTATCTTGGAATAGTATAGGTTAATTGAAATGGATTCACTCCATTTTAGCATTTTAGTTTGCTCACTTCTTCACATGATTTCATCATTTAAATAATCACATCGGCTGGACTTCCATATCATTTAAACTCATTCAAACTAACTCATCATTTTCATCAACATCTGTATATGGGGGTGGATCATCCTGTTCTACTAGCATTGGAACTGTCCCCCTCATGAGAAATGTACCCTCCCTCCTTTCATACCATTTAAGTATGGAAGTAATATGTTCTCTAGAAGAGGCCGTCGTGATCAATCGGTACGTTAGGACATGGAAATGCAACATCTAGGCCTCTCCTGGGCTCTATGTTATCCTTGTACACAGTGGAGCCTAAACTCCCCTGGGACTGGTCTCTTAGCCCTACTGGCTTTGGGGTGTTTCGCCATGTTGATTAACTACTAAAAAACATCACTGGCTGTGCTAGGTCCCAGCCCAATCCTGTGGCAAGACTGAGTACAAGGTTTAGTTCCACGATACCACCACCTAACATCTACTCTGGGTTACGGCATCTCTAGACTGTCATTTCTGGGAGAAGATTGTGGTCAGTTACAACAGTTGTAGAATTTCATCACTTAAAAGTTTCCTACTTCGTGGCTTTGGGTGGTCTGTTTTAATGCAGTGATAAAGTCCCTGAAATGTGTGAAAACACGGTGGAATATCACTAACGCATTTACACTAATTTATCTTCAATTCTGGTCTCCTTGAAGAACCATGCTAACTCCTTTTACAGTGTGTGGAAACTTGGTTGCCCGAGCATGTGATAATTAGTTCAATTCAGGAATATTGACTTATGGCAGATATGTTTCTCCTTAAATAACATCTCTAAATGTCAGGTCATCACTGATTAAATGGATGAGCATTAGGAGGTGGTGGCACTTGTCTTTTAAAAACTCATAACTCTGTTGCCGTGCGCTCCCTCTGAAGCTGCAAGTAGATTTAAAAACATCTGCAGGGTGGGTTGAGCGACCCCTTCTCCCTGAAAGATATTTGTTGTCAAAAATATGCACCATTAAAATGAGTGATCCAAGGCCCCGCATGTATTACTCCCAATTATACTAGTTTTTCAGAATTTAAATTTTCAATCGCTCTTTGCCTCGTGTTTTTTTTTTTTAAACTCTACATCTTGGACGACAAACAAATGTTGCTTCCACCTTAACAGTTCTCCTATGGTAATAACCATGCTACAATGGAGAAAACCAATACTCTAGATTGGAGTACTTTCTTTGGCTTGGTTCTAGCTCTACCTTAACATTTTCCATTCAAATAAAGATTTGCCTGCTATCTATATTGTAACAAATTAAATCTTCCCCAAATTCTCACATGAATAAGAATCTCTAAAAGAATAATTTGTTATATAATGAAAAGATTGAATAATATGTTCTACTACCCTCAGTGTGTTTTTAGGATTATTTTCTAATAAGTGTGTTTATGTGTAAACTCACTCACTCCCGGTGTTCCTTCTCTCCCCCTCTGGTTGTCAAGCCACGACCCCCTCACGTTCTGTTGGCCCATGCCAACTCCTCTGGTTCTGTCCTTTCCTCAGTCCATCCGCTCTTGGATCCTCCCGCTGTAACTTTTTTCAGTGGCCCATCTGCTTTGCATTTCATCTCCTCCTTTTCAGTCTCTACGCTGTTGCATGGAGGGCGTATTCCGCTCTCATGTCCCACACTCTGCTCTTGTGCCAAATCTCGTGGCTCAGGCTGGAACTTCATGTCCTGTCTGAGGGACCGATGAGAGTTTGCCTCTTTGTCAGCATGCTGGTTTGGTTCTGGATGCCTTAGGTGGAAATGGTTCTGGATGCCTCAGGTCGTTGTTGGTTCAGCTCGGGTTCTCTGTCTTTTCGATGGAGGAGGAGTCTCCTGTGGTGAGGTCATTTGTCTGAAGATGGGGTTGTAGCATTCTGACAGGCAGAAAGAGAGAGAGATCTCGGGACGGCATTACCTATAGTTAATTCTAACACACTGAGGTAAAATAAATCCAATCCTTTCCACTCTATTTTCCTAATCTTACTATCTGTCTTAGATGTTAAATGTAATTAATGTCTACTAATAGTTGTGCCATATCCCTAAATATTGCTTTCACCCACTGTAACATGGCTACTCCAAATAACTCTTTCAGGAAACCATTTTCTTCCATTGGTGTAATACCTACATGTTTCAAGCACCACATATTTCACACAAGAACGTCCCCATATTTTCTCCATCTTTTAAATCTCATTGTTATTTAGAACATAAGTAACTAACTTTTGTGACAGGACATATCTGCAATGTCGCCACAATCTGCTGGGGAATTCGTTCATAGAGTTTGTACATACAAGCTGTACTTGTGGGTTAGTAGCCTGTTTCTACTGTAATCATTTTCAATAACTTTGCTCATGTCACCGGTCGGTTGTCCATAAACTTAACAGGGGGTGTTTCTGGTACAGACTAAAACATGGATCCAGTGTATTTGGAGATTCCCCTAATCTGTAAATCCCCATCACTGATTATCCTGATCACTTAAACCCATCTCATCATTTGATACAAGAACTGCATATATGGTGGGTGAATCATCTTGATTATAACCGCCTCACCTTTGGGAACGAGTATTTCTAAATCCTCCTCTTGTTGCTCAGCTGATCTTTTGGCTGTGGGGATAAGTGAAAGTCTCTGAAACTCAGCTGGAGTTGTGTTAGTGATGTGGGCATTCTCTATGAGTGGACTAATGGATCCATGTCTTACTTGATATTGTACTCCCCATCCAACCAGAAAGGTGCCAAGTGTAATGAGCACAATCAACAATGCTATTCTGACTCGTATCCCTAGGGGACCCCCACAATTGCTTTGGCTTTGTTCTTGACATCATCTCTATTTTCTCCATGGTTGTGTCAGTTACAGAATTTAAATAATGAGTACTATAATAACGTATACAAAAGTTGGACTCTTTTTCAGATGTAAAGCAAAAATAGGTTTTCACTTTAGTGTACAATCTATAAAAATCTATAGACTATTCGTCTTTTGAGCTGTTTCTATCTTTTTCTTATTTCTATTTATTGTTTTGTTCCAGCTCTTCCAAATCAGTCCTAACTCCCAATAATGTTCTGGAAGTTGCCAGTGAAGGGTGACAATGTGTGAGGTGGTGTCAATTTGCTCCTTTTTCTTTACCTTTAAAACCGGAGTGCGTGTGAAGTTCATTACAACTTCTCACTGTTCTGTCCACCGGGATCAGCCCACTGTCTTTGTGAACTTTCACCCTCACCCATTCACCTGGCCGAACAGGAGTCTCTTCTGGTGTCTCGTCTGGTATCTCTGTAGCTTTCCTAGCCTGTGTAGACAAAACTTAGATAATATTACTCAGAGTTCTGACATATTCATTACTTCTATTCGTCTAACATCTAAAACTGAACCACTCCCTCCTTGGAGGAGGCCCAAGCTTCGGCATACCTTTTGTCGTTATGAGACCTATTATTAACTTCATGTTATTATTTATTAACTACAACGTCACTGAAATCAACATGTCTGTATAATCATGACACTCCCTCCTTTGAGCATAACATGCTCAATTAATATTGCAATGATTACCCTATTCTGAACAGGACATGTAAAACCCATAACGTTGCATCAAATAAGTATAACTTCTCTGTGTACCCATAAGGCGTACAAAAAATATCGTATGATGTTTGGTTTTCTGCAGGTATAAAAACATTCACTAAAATCTTCCATTAGCACAAAAAATTGTTTACTTGTTTCAACAATGGCTTTTGTCATGGTATTATGCATCATTGTTGCTGCGAAAAACAATACCCCTGGTGTCGCTAATGCGTCTCAATAATTCTAGGATTAGAGGATTGGTTGTTACTGCTGAACAAAGATATGATAAAATAATATTTCTCTAAACTAGAGGGAAAATACGAACTATTCTCACAGAGGTGACATGCATGAAGGGCTGGTGCCCCTCACTCAAAATGAGATATTGCCTTACGCACTACATTATAAATCAGTAAAGTTACTCAAGAATAAATAAATAAAAACTGATTCTTGAAACTGTTGTAAAAACCCTACAACTTCTTCATCCAAGCTCTCAATCAGTGTTATGTTATTAATCTGCAGCTCATGCCTTAAAACAGATACTTCAGACTGATTATAAAATGTTGTTTATGAGAAAAAATGTAATCTGACTCCATAAATCACATAATTGTTTGACTAAAAAACTACACTTCCACTAACAATAAATGAAGTTCCCCTTTAAACACAGCCCCTGTCTTCTGATGGGGTCTATCTATGCACTGGCTGGAAAATGTTGTGCCAGTTTCTGTCGCTCCTTCACTGTTCTCCCGCTGACAGTCACTCTCTAGTTCTGCTGGGTTCTTGTTGACTTCTTCACTGGTTTGAGACAAGCGAAACCTATCGGACACCTCCCTTTGTAGCCAGACTTCACCACAGCAGAATCGAGTTTCTGTTTTCAGGTCTCAACAGCTCCACGTCAGGTGTATCGCCGCCCCTTGAACTGCAGTCGGTGTAAACAGGAGGACTTGGTAAGGATCCTCCGTCTTGGGCGAGTACCAGGTTTCCGTCTTCATATTTTTGGATGGAAACCCGTCGTCTTGACCTCACTAGCTGTGTGGACACAATAGTTTTCTGTGTAGGGGAACAACATCACTCGTAATCTCTTTCCTTCTCATAATTACAAAAATAGTCTGCTAAATGTTCTATTCTGTGGATGCTTTATGTGTAAATGCAAATGCTACTCTCGATTTTGTTTTACATTAAACCTCTCCCTCCTGTGGTGACAGATATGGCTCAATGTAGCTGGATTTCAAAATACCCTTGTGCTGAAGATGCATCACCTGGTGGTCTGGCCCTCTGAGCTTCCTCATTGCTGTGATTGATACCAGGGTGTCAGTGGCATTTGGGTCATGTTTGGCACCCCTGTTCGTCTTTGACATCTCTGGGACCCCCTGCCTCCGCTGTCACCATGGAAACCTCCCCCGGGGTAAATGCATGGAGGGCCGTTGTTTGGTGCATGTGGTGGGTATTTCATTTGTTGTTGTGGACAATCTCTAGCCCAATGGCCCAGCTGATCGCATATGTAGCATCCCTCAAACCGGAGAACTTTTCCTCTGCCTCTGCTTCCTCGGAAACCTCCTGGTTGTTGGTTCTGGATCTGACTCTCTGGCACTATCTGAGCTTGAACTGTTAGAGGTGTCTGCCCTGCCTTCTCTTGTTCTATGGCCATCTCTGAAAACTTCTCCTCCTCTCCCCTTGTCATGTTCTTACAAGCTTCGGTGTCTTTCTCAGCTACCTGTATCTTCAGAAGTTTTAGTTGTATTGTTTTCATTTCTTCGTCATTTTCCCTCTGGGTTGCTTGGTATTTCATATCGTGGTGAATGAGATGTAGTCCCCATTCTTCAATGGATTTAGTGTCTAATCCCACCACGTTTCCCAGGCTTGCCTGCACTGATGGGGGAAGGGTTTTAACGACAGCTTTCTTCCACCACATTTCAACAGGTGGAGAAAGATCATGTCGTTCTCCAGTGTAGTCCTCCCACACTCCTTCACATCTCTTCAAGAAGGCATGCATTTCTTCCTCTGTGCCTTTCCTCAGGCTGTTGAGGGCATCTAAACTACGTGTTGTCGGGTAGATGTGACGAATAGCAGCCCAATAATTCGACCTGATGTAGTTGAATGAAGTGTCATCTGAGTCGTGCGTGCAATTGGCCTCAGAATCTATTGCTTTTGCCTCAAGTCGTCCTTCAATCCGTCCAAGCAGGGCCCTCATGTCCCCCAAGCACAGGTGGTCTTGGGCTGTTTATCTCTCCAGATCATTCACCCACTTCTGACCTCCTTTGATGAGTGGAGCTAGCTTTGCCACTAATGCTTCCATGTCTCTGTGAGTCCATGATTGGTATTTCAATCCTCCTTCTCCAGCCTCTATCACCGGTAGCATGAGTTTTGAGCAGTTGAGTCTTCCAGCTTCAGTTACTGTTGTTGTGTCTGGAGAACCTTCGCCTTCTCTTCTCTTGAGTTGTGCTTCCATTCCTTTGCTGAGTTCTTCCATTTTTCTGTTGAGCTCCTCTTCCATTCTTCTGCCGAGTTCGTCCATTTTTCTGTTGAGCTCACCAGATAGAAGTCTCACCTCATACCCCAAGTCTTTGACACGTGTAGCTGTGGGGAGACCGTCCAACTCCAATACTCCTCCTAAAGCACCAAAAGTTGGGGCTTGTATTGAGGGTTGAAAGAAAAGGTGTTCTTCTGTCATGTAGGGAGGAGGCTCATCAGTCAAGCTTGGATGGAGCTTTGAAGTTTGGATAAGTGGAGCTTCTTCTGTCTTGTCTTTCTTATCTTCCTTTGTCGTGAGCTCTGCTTCTTGAACCACATACATGCTGTTCGTTGATCCTTGGCTGACATATTTTAAATGGCGTACCAGACTTGTAACTCTAGATTTTCTTTTTTCAGCTCTCCTCATAGCGCTTTTAGCAGGTCCATACCAAGGGGGTTGTCCGGCTTTGATCCATGCTTGTTGCTGTTGCAGGTATTCTCCATTCTCATAGTCAATTACAGCTGTTCTATGTGCTTTCGTTGGTCCAGGTTGATCATCTGCTGGAATCAGTGCTCTTGTTTGCCACTGTTCCAACTGTTTCTCTATTTGGTTCCATGTCTTCTGTCTTTTACTTGGAAAGGTCAAAGAATCTGATCTGATTTTTATCCTTCCCTTGATATCTGCAGTCGAGCCTGGCTCTGCGTCTGGTCTCAACTTAGTTTGTTTTGGTGACATGTTCTCTAACTATTTATGAAGTTATCAAAGATGAAGCACTAATCCTCTGACTAGCACCTTCGTTGCTGTTCGTCCGAACTTTAAATCTGTTTTTTTTTTTTTTGTAAAGTCAATCTATAAAATATAAATTATTTTTTTTTTTTTATAATTATGCACATTTTTAAAATCAGAATTGTTAAAAAAAATAACAATTGTACAGTGTATAGTTTTGACTTTGAAATATAAAAATTAGAAATCTGGTGAAAATCTACTGTGTTCCACTTTCCGAAATGTTTTGAATTTTGTAAATGTCATAACTTGTGTTAGCTTCAATACATTTGTTTGTTTTTTTGAAAGAGTATTATGTAAGGTTTCTTATCTTATAATTAGAAACCACTTGCAATTCTATCTCGGCGATGAAGCATGTGTTTATTTATAACACTTAAAATTAACTTCAAAATGCTATTGAGTGTTTCCTTTATGTAATAATTCTGTACTACCAGCAGAGTGCGCTATTGTAATTTCCAGCTTAATCCACTAGGGATTACTGTTGCAAAACTAACCTCTATTTTACAAGAAAAGCTTATTTTCCTTCTTAAAAATGGAAAGAGAATTACACTAGGGAA
The DNA here is from genome assembly GCA_902827135.1 of Harpagifer antarcticus. NCBI lineage: Eukaryota > Metazoa > Chordata > Actinopteri > Perciformes > Harpagiferidae > Harpagifer > Harpagifer antarcticus. The sequence continues at coordinate 179,330 of CADEHL010000187.1, read as the reverse complement.
GAACATTACACCATGGTAAAACAACACAGCACATAACCGCCAAAACACATTTGCAAACTGGAATATTTCAAAAAACCGTCAATTCACACTTGCAAGCAGAAAAGAAACTTACAAAATCAGATCCCTACAAATACCAAACTTCCCACGGTAAAATAACCTGTCTATTTTATAGTTCCAACTCTGCAAAGAAATATGATTTGTCCTTCTCAAGAAGGAGTGCCTAGCCTCATGTAAGTAGGACTGAGTGTGTGAGAATACTTTCAATTAGCATTTCAGGAAATGGCGACTGCCGTGTGGTTCATTGTAAACATGAGGGCAAGACAAGATGGAAACTGATTTTCCAACCTTTGACCTGAAGAACAAAGGGAATTGAAAACACCTCGTGGCTCTCACAGTGGAGTTGAAATAATGGCTGGGTTAAAATTCAACACAAAATAACACTGCAGTTTAAAATAACATTTCTATTTATTGTACAATTATAAATAGGCCTCATACCCTTACGTCATAGCCCTCAACCCATGTACGTAATGTTTTGACTTTAAGAGCCAGTATGGTTATCTCCTCTGTTTAAACACGCTATAATGGGACAAAGTAAGACGCTATCCAAACACAATCAGCAGAATATCGTCTATCTAATGCACGAATGTCGCATTTCTCGTCGTAATCCACACGCAATGTCTGTTTGACAACAGAAAATACAACCACTGAAAGCTTCAAACTTTTCAGGCCTTTTCCCCCGAAAAGGACTTTTTTTAAAAAGAAAGCCTCACACTGTAATTAAAACACTCACTCAACTTTGTCTCAAACAGTCCCCACTGTTTAATGGCCTTAAACCATTCACGTTAAATTAAAACGTAACAAGAAACACTTTTTGAAATGATTGCCCTCATCACACAAAGGACTTTTAAAAAGAAAACCAGCCTCACACTGTCTTTAACACAAACACTCACTCCAATATTCTCAGCTTCCACTGTGATTGTGTTCTTTGTCTCAAGTAGTCCCGACTGCTTAATGGCCTAAAACCATTCACGTTAACTTAAAACGTAACAAAAAACACTTATTGGAGCGATTAGCCTCTTGCCGACATGTAATAACAGACAAACGAATAACATGCAGGGTTAAATATAAGAAAAATAAGTAATTTGAACTCACCTGCTTGTGACAAAACAACGCCACGTGTTATTGTTATAAATTTGGTTGTTTTAACATTAATTTCCCAGCTATTTTCAGGAACCGGAAGCAGCCGTCCAACACACAATCCTAAGATTGTCCTGCATAAACTATCGAAGAATTTGACTTAACAGGTTTCTTCTTACTGAATTGTTTGAGCTCTTTGTGTGTCGAACGGATTGCCAGCGGTTCCGGGCAACAGCCGGCTGTGTAGTCTCTCCCGGTCTAACGAGAATCACGTCAGCTGGTCCCAATTGTTATCTGTGTTGGTTATTCTCGCGTCCAGGAGAGAAGCTTAAACAGGAGACTAAATGGAGTCTCTGAGATGGTTTCAAGTTGGTACTTTAATTAAAATAAAGGCGCGGTTATGTTACAAACAGAATATTGTTCGACAGAAAAGCAGCTGTGTTTCTGGCTCTGGCAGGTGAAGAAAGAGGCCGAACCCCTCAGGTCCCGCTGTATTTATATCCTCAGCTGGCTCCTCTCTGCGGGCCGGCTCTCCAACGTTTTAATGTCCGTTGTTACGCATATCAGAGGATACAGACATTGTACATTCAATATATCTAAACACCCCTTTTCTCTTCCTTAACTCTTTCATGACTTTTCATTTAACACATTCTAAACGCTATAATCAATACTCGTTCCTGATGTTGTCACATGCTACCCACATCTGTAAACAATAATGTACACAAATAAACTGTACCTTCATTTAATATTCAACAATAATAATATCTCGACGTCTGTAGTTGTAGTGTTGAAATCAGTAGGTTTCGTGTGCAACATCATATCGCTGCTAAATTCACCTCTATAGTAAATGGTATATTAGCCTCATGCTAAATGCTAACCGGAGATGAAGGATTTTCAGAATATAAGCTTAACAACTGGTTGTGCACAAGAACTTCTGATTTTTCAGTATAAAACAGCATTTAAACTGACGGTATGTGGTACATTATGCTATCAAAACATTGATTTAAATTTCTAACACATGTCACGGTGAAATGTAAATGATGGGTAGTGACTGTATCACCGTTTTAGAGATGGCGCTGCTGAAAAGACTGCAACATAAGTAAAGATAATGAATACATCCTATTAAAACCTGTGTGGCTTATGATAAGTCTAATTAGTACAAGCAGCATAACGTTTCACCATGTAACTAAAGATTGTAGTCAGGGAAATCAGTTTGACATATTGAACTAATAACAAATCACCTCTGGCTGGAAGAGAACTCTCTGCTCCATAGCTTCTCTTGGATGTCAAATCACATGTACATTTTACATTTATATTCAATTTAATATTCCATCCCTCACATACTTTGTATATATAATAACTTATATTTTGTTTTTCTTGTTATGCTGCTGCAACACAAACATTTCCCAAATTGGGATCAATACAGTAATATCTTATCTTAATTAATTAAGAAATATCCATCCATCCATCTTCTTCCGCTTATCCGTGGTCGGGTCGCGGGGGTAGCAGTTCCAGCAGAGAGCCCCAAACTTCCTTTTCCCTGGCGACATCAACCAGCTCTGATTGGGGGATCCCAAGGCGCTCCCAGGCCAGCGAAGAGATATAATCCCTCCACCTGGTCCTAGGTCTACCCCTTGGTCTCTTCCCAGCTGGACGTGCCTGGAACACCTCCCTAGGGAGGCGCCCAGGTGGCATCCTAACTAGGTGCCCGAACCACCTCAACTGGCTCCTTTCGACGCGAAGGAGGAGCGGCTCAACTCCGAGTCCCTCCCGGATGACCGAACTTCTCACCTTATCCCTAAGGGAGACACCAGCCACCCTGCGGAGAAAACCCATCTCGGCCGCTTGTATCCGCAATCTCGTTCTTTCGGTCATGACCCATCCTTCATGACCATAGGTGAGGGTAGGAATGAAAATGGCCCGGTAGGCAGAGAGCTTTGCCTTCTGGCTCAGCTCCCTTTTCGTCACAACGGTGTGGTAAAGCGACTGCAGTACCGCTCCCGCTGCAGTGGTGCAATCCTTAGCCCACCGAACTGCAGACCCCCCCCCCCCCATGACTACGCCTCGAAATCCGATCCATGTATATTACAAACAGGATTGGTGACAAAGCGCAGCCCTGGTCGGAGGCCAACCCTCACCGGAAATGGGTCCGACTTACTGCCGAGGACCCGGACACAGCTCTCGCTTTGGGAGTACAGAGATTGGATGGCCCTGAGTAGAGACCCCCTCACCCCATACTCCCGCAGCACCTCCCACAGTAACTCCCTGGGAACCCGGTCATACGCCTTCTCCAAGTCCACAAAACACATGTAGACCGGATAAGCGTACTCCCAAGCCCCCTCCAGGATCCTTGCGAGAGTAAAAAGCTGATCCGTCGTTCCAAGACCAGGACGGAATCCGCATTGTTCCTCCTCAATCTGAGGTTCGACAATCGGCCTGACCCTCCTTTCGAGTACCTTAGAGTAAACTTTCCCGGGGAGGCTGAGTAGTGTGATGCCTCTGTAATTGGCACACACCCTCTGATCCCCCTTTTTAAAAAGGGGAACCACCACCCCGGTCTGCCACTCCTTCGGTACCGTTTCCGACTTCCACGCAATGTTGATGAGACGTGTCAACCAAGACAGTCCCTCAACACCCAGAGCCTTCAGCATTTCTGGGCGGATCTCATCCACCCCCGGGGCTTTGCCACTGTGGAGTTGTTTAACAACCTCAGTGACCTCCCCCCGGGAGATTGGTGTTGATCCCCCGTCATACTCCAGCTCTGCCTCTAACATAGAGGACGGAGTTGTCGGGTTCGGGAGTTCCTCAAAGTGTTCCTTCCAACGCCCTAACACTCCATCAGTTGAGGTCAACAACGTCCCATCTTTACTGTACACAGCTTGGATGGTTCCCTGCTTCCCCCTCCTGAGGTGTCGGACAGTTTTCCAGAACAACTTTGGTGCCCCCCGAAAGTCCTTTTCCATGTCCTCTCCGAACTTCTCCCACACCCGCTGCTTTGCCTCGGCCACGGCTGAGGCTGCTGCCCTTCGGGCCTGTCGGTACCTTGCAACTGCCTCGGGAGTCCCCCGGGATAACAAATCCCTGAAGGCCTCCTTCTTCAGTCGGACGGCTTCCCTGACCACCGGTGTCCACCAGGAGGTTCGAGGGTTACCGCCCCTTGAGGCACCTAGGACCTTGAGACCACAGCTCCCCGCCGCGGCTTCAGCAATAGAGGCTTTGAACACCGACCACTCTGGTTCAATGTCCCCAACCTCCACAGGAATGCCCGAAAAGCTCCGCCGGAGGTGTGAGTTGAAGGCCTCCTGAACCTGGGCCTCCTCCAGATGTTCCCAGTTCACCCGAACTACACGTTTGGGCTTACCAGGTCTATCCAGAGGCTTCCCCTGCCACTCGACCCAACTCACCACCAGATGGTGATCAGTTGACAACTCCGCCCCTCTCTTTACCCGAGTGTCCAAAACATACGGCCTCAGGTCCGATGATACGATAACGAAATCGATCATGGACCTTCTGCCTAGGGTGCTCTGGTACCACGTACACTTATGAGCATCCCTATGTTCGAACATGGTGTTTGTTATGGCCAATCCATGACTAGCACAGAAGTCCAGTAACAAACCACCACTCCGGTTCAGATCAGGGGGGCCGTTCCTCCCAATCACACCCCTCCAAGTGTCTCCATCATTGCCCACATGTGCGTTGAAGTCTCCCAGCAAGATTCAAGAGTCCCCTTCAGGAGCCCCATACAGGACTCTTTCCAGGGTCTCCAAGAAGGCCGTATACTCTGAACTGCTGTTGGGTGCATAAGCACACACAACAGTCAGAGTTTTCCCCCCCATAACCCGCAGGCGTAGGGAGGCAACCCTCTCGTCCACTGGGGTAGACTCCAACAACGAAGCACCCAACCGGGGACTTGTGAGTATCCCCACACCCGCCCGGCGCCTCACACCTTGAGCAACTCCGGAGAAGAATAGAGTCCAACCCCTATCCAGAAGTAAGGCTCCAGAGCCGACGCTGTGCGTAGAGGTGAGCCCAACCAGATCCAACTGGTACCGCTCCACCTCCCGCACAAGCTCCGGCTCCTTCCCCCCCAGAGAGGAGACGTTCCACGTCCCCAAAGCCAGCTTCTGTCGCCCGGGTCTGGTCCGTCGAGACCCTCCGCTTTCACTGCCACCCTTCTGGCAGCGCACCCGACCCCATCGTTGTTTCCCGTAGGTGGTGGGCCCGCCGGACGGAGAAGCGGAGGTGTTGCCCACGTTGCCTTTTCGGGCTGGGCCCGGCCGGGCTCCGTGGCAAGCCCGGCCACCAGACGCTCGCCGACGAGTCCTCCTTCTGGGCCTGGCTCCAGAAAGGGACCACGGGCTTCCTCCGGGCCGGGTATCCTCACTTCTTGTGTCGTCTTTCATAAGGTCTTTTTGAACCAATCTTAGTCTGGCCCCTTGCCTGAGACCAATTTGCCATGGGAGACCCTACCAGGAACACAAGGTTCCAGACAACACAGCCCCCAGGTTCATCAGGGCACACAAACCTCTCTACCACGGTAAGGTGCTGGTTCTTCAGAGAGGTAATTAAGAAATATAACTATTATAATTAGGGATGCACGATATTGGTTTTTTGAAACCGATAACGATAACTTCCTGCTTCTCAAGACCGATACCGATACCGATAACCGATAATAATATAATATATATATATATATATATTAAATGTATCTGTAGTTTTTGCACACCTGGTGGTAAAAAAAAGAGTAGTTGTGAGCAAATGACATGAGCGTAATGCTACTATGAACAAAACAAAGCCAAGAACAGTTTTGACTCTTCAAAGTGACCATATTTATTTTCCCAAGTAATGTTCTTGCCTTTTTCAAAAGCCTCGTCGATAGGTAAAAGCCCCGGTGCCTTTGCAGCTGGCTTTGGATTCGCCGCTAGTTTAGCAGCGCAGGCGTCGTCGTACGCTTTTAACACACCATCGTAGCGATGGCGATGTTTCAGGTGACTAATCAGGTTGGAAGTATTATAGCTCGTTGCCTTTTTCCCTCCTCGTGGAACTTCTGCATTGCATTTGTTAATACAAATAACAAGCGAACTATCTAACTCTGAAACTTTGAAATTGTCCCATACTACCGACGACATGTTTGTTTACTGTCCTGGCTTCACGGCCGCACACCATTTACGTCACAGCCAGGCATGAGTTAGGGAGCGCTGGATTTGTGAAAAACTCGCGTCTTCCTAAACCACTAATATCACAGTACTGGCAAAACGGGAGGAGCCGAGTGAAAAACAAGCGCCCCTCATCCCAATCCACCCACACCGCAGTATTTTTTTCTTTTTTTCTACCCAAAAAATATATTGTATATTATCGGGGCTATTAATACTTTTATCGGGTTTATCAGGATGACGTCATAATTCCTAATATCGGACCGATAATTATCGTAGCAACTGACACGACACCTATTTTCAATATGGATTAATCTACCATTTATTTCTTTAGTTCAATTTTGATCTGTAAAAATGTCAAAATAGTGAAAATGTTCACGAGACTTATCAAAGTGCAAGGTTATATCTTTAGATGTTTTGTTTTAGCCTATGTACTGTATGTCTTAATGCTCTTATATGTGACGGTGTGACTTCCATGAAACTAATATTTTATATCTTCCCAACAGACGAGCTGACAGGAAGCCTAACACTCTAACAACCACAACATTGCAAAGGCGAGTAAATGTAAATTAAAAACGAAAAATTCTTTCTTCTTTCTTGCAGTGAGGTGAAGCTGACCTTGCACTTGGTGCCAGTCATGATGTTCCTCACGCAGGCTGAATGTTTCTCCCTCCCTACTGACACAGAAGCCCTTGATTTGCAATGCTTCACTAATTGTCATTTCCCTGGCTCAGTAGGGACACTTTACTTCCAGCACAGCGGAAGACCCTACCAGACCATCTGGAGATGCCCCCAACACTCCTGATTGGGAGAGCAACAAACCTGACTCATGGACCTGCATCTGGGTTGCAGTGGTGAATGCCCTGACGCCCTCACATTCATTCATAGTCCCCCAATGTACAGACAAAACACCATCAAGGGCCTGTTGTTGCCCTAGCACCCTGGCACTAAGGGAAGCAGTCACACGCTTTGACCTCAGGACAGCTCCAAAGTTGCTGGCAGTCAACCTTCCTTTCCTGAACAAATGCCAGTTTGGGTTTGTTTGTTGACCAGTGGTAGCCACCTGAATTGCCCTCTGTTGCTCCTCAAACAATGCCACGCTTGCCACAATTGCCTCAGGTCCCTGATGCCCAACAGATTTGAGAATTTCAGGAACAGTAAGTGTTTCCAAGCTGTAGTGTTCCTCTTCTGGCTCGGGGGAAAGAAGCCAAGAAATTCCTGAGAACCTGCCCCGAGTCTGTCCCTCAGCCAGTCACGATCTTCGGAGGTGGGCTCTCTTGTTAGCGGGTTGAATGAGTTATTGGTTGGAGGAAATAGCTCCTCCACTGAATGCGTACATTTAGCTGCCTTTGGCTTCTTCCACTGACAGGGGGTGTCAGTGCAGCTGAAATTGTGGATGGCAAAGATGGCTAATGCAGCCGCATGACTGCATTTCCATTCTCCAAGCCACATAACCAAACACTAAATGCAGCAGAGAACAGTATACCCAAAACAACAATCAAGGGTAGGAAGAAAGTGGTGCCATGGTGGAATGAGGAATGCAGCAGGGCTATTAAAGAGCGAAATAATGCATTTAGAGAATTAAAGAAAAACATGACACAAAATAATGCTATAGAGTTTCAAAGGAAAAGGGCAGCTGCTCAAAGGACAATAAAATATACAAAAAAGAGAACATGGAGAGAATTTTGTTCTACCATTGGCAGAGGAGTTAAATTAGGTGATGTCTGGTCCATGTTTAAGCGGATGAGTGGGAAAAGGAAATCCATTAAAATTCCAGCTTTGGTTGATGGGGAGAGGCTGGCAGTGACAGATAAAGATAAGGCAGATATGTTAGGAAGGACACTTGCAGCAGTACATAGTGGGGAGCATCTCAGTGATATTCATAGGCAGCAAAAACAGCAGTTACTAGCAGAGAATGAAAACGTGAAGGAGAAGAGACAGGATAATAGGTCAGCTCTGGATGTGGAATTTACAACGTCAGAACTCAAAATAGCCTTACAAGGTACAGGATATACAGCCCCAGGACAAGACCAGCTATGTTATGCTATGTTTAGACAGTTACCTATGGAAACTATGGAAATGGTGCTGAGTCTTTTCAATAAAATCTGGAGAGAAGGAGATATGCAAAGTGTGTGGAAAACAGCAATCGTGCTACCATTCAATAAGCCAGGGAAAGATACAGCTAACCGTATTAACTACAGACCAATAGCTCTTACATCACACCTATGTAAATGGATGGGAAAGATCATTGTCCGTATTCTCTCACATGTACTGGAACAGAAAGGGCTGCTGAGTAGTTTTCAGAGCGGATTTCGTAAAGGGCGGTCCACAATAGATGCGTTAGTAAGAGTGAGTAACGATGTGGAAAAAACATTGAAAATGAAAGAGATAATGGCAATAGTGTACTTTGACATTGAAAAGGCGTATGATTCTATGTGGAGGGATGGGTTACTGATCAAATTGGGTAGAATGGGTATTGGAGGGAGAATGTACAATTGGGTAAGGGCCTTTTTAACAGACAGGAAGGTTGGAGCAGATATTTCCAATTATTTTTGAAACAGAAAATGGTATTCCCCAAGGGAGTGCAGTCAGCTAAAATAGATATGAGTATTGTAGAAAGGAAAAAAGAGTGGCAAATAAATGAAGTGGGAATTAAAACAAGTATGTATCTGAACGAAAAGTACTACAATTTCCTACAAATGTACAGATGGTTCTAAGAACAAGGAAGAGTGTGTTGGAGTTGGCATATACATCCCAGACTTTAAAATATCTATTTTAAAAAGAGCATCTGATCAATTATCAGTGTATACAGCAGAAATGCTTGCTGTAATAATAGAATTGTCACGGTTGAGTGAAGGAAGCAGGACCCAAGCGCAGATAACTTTGGTAAACCTTTATTTCAAGGCTAAAATGGAACGAATACAGCCAAACACAGAACACTCACCGGTGAAGTCCGTCACCAACAAAAGAAGCACCGACACTGAACACAGCACGAGACAGGACTAAATACAGGGAGGGATAATTACCAGACACAGGTGAACACAATCGGCAAACGAGACACAGGTGAGGAGGGAGGAGAAAAACACAAGAGCCACAGGTGAACACAATTAACTAACGAGACACAGGTGAGGAGGGAGGAGAACACACAGGGACACTAACGACAGGAGGAAAACATGACAGAGAACAGTGAAAACACCCAAACCTAGACAGAACTGTGACAGAACCCCCCCCTCAAGGGACGGATTCCAGACGTCCCTAAACCCCAACACAAAAATCCAAAAAAAATCCAGCAGGGTGGGTGGAGGGGGTCCGGAGGAGGGACGTATCCCTAGGCCACCAGGGTGGGTGGAGGGGGTCCGGAGGACGGGACTAAGCTGACCGCCCAGGAGCCTAGTAGGGGACCAGGAAGGGATCTCGGGCGGACGGCCCGGGGGCACGGCAGAAGCCGAGAAGGGGGACTCGGGCGGACGGCCTGGGGGCAAGGCAGAGTCCATGGTGGGGGTCTCGGGCGGACGGCCCGGGGGCAAGGCAGAGTCCATGGTGGGGCGAAGGCCACAGCGGGCGAACTCAGGGGGCCGAGCATGAGGGCGAAGGCAGCGGCAGGAAGAGTCAGGGGGCCGGGCCCGCGGACGAAGACCGCGGCTCACAGAGGGTCGGGATCGAGGGCGAAGACCACGGCAGGAAAAGTCAGGGGGCCGGGCCCGAGGACGAGGGCAGCGGCAGGAAGAGTCAGGAGGCCGGGCCCGCGGACGAAGACCGCGGCTCACCGAGGGTCGGGATCGAGGGCGAAGACCAGACAGCTCCGGAGGCCGGGCAGGACCCGGTGTCGGCCGGACAGGAACCGGAGCCGGCGGGACAGGCTTCGGCAGGATCCCCCACGGAAGAGGACCAGGAGTTGGCAGGACCCCCAGCAGGAGAGCGGTTGGCGGGACCTCCGACGAGACAGGACAAAAGGTTGGCAGTACCCCCGGCAGGAGAGTAGACGGCGGGACCTCCAACGGCACAGGACACAGGGTTGGCAGTACCCCCGGCAGGTGAGTAGACGGCGGGACCTCCAACGGAACAGGACATAGGGTTGGCAGGACCCCCGGCAGGAGAGTAGTCGGCGGGACCTCCAACGGGACAGGACATGGGGTTGGCAGGAACCCCGGCAGGAGAGTAGTCGGCGGGGCCTCCAACGGGACAGGACATGGGGTTGGCAGGACCCCCGGCAGGAGAGTAGTCGGCGGGGCCTCCAACGGGACAGGACACGGGGTTGGCAGGACCCCCGGCAGGAGAGTAGTCGGCGGGGCCTCCAACGGGACAGGACACAGGGTTGGCAGGACCCCCGGCAGGAGAGTAGTCGGCGGGGCCTCCAACGGAACAGGACATAGGGTTGGCAGGACCCCCGGCAGGAGAGTAGTCGGCGGGGCCTCCAACGGGACAGGACACAGGGTTGGCAGGACCCCCGGCAGGAGAGTAGTCGGCGGGGCCTCCAACGGAACAGGACATAGGGTTGGCAGGACCCCCGGCAGGAGAGTAGTCGGCGGGGCCTCCAACGGGACAGGACACAGGGTTGGCAGGACCCCCGGCAGGAGAGTAGTCGGCGGGGCCTCCAACGGAACAAGACATGGGGTTGGCAGGACCCCCGGCAGAGGGCTAGTCTGCGGGACCTCCAACTGGACAGGACATGGGGTTGGCAGGACCCCCGGCAGAGGGCTAGTCTGCGGGACCTCCAACTGGACAAGACATGGGGTTGGCAGGACCCCCGGCAGAGGGCTAGTCTGCGGGACCTCCAACTGGACGGGACATGGGGTTGGCAGGACCCCCGGCAGAAGACTAGTCTGCGGGACCTCCAACTGGACAGGACATGAGGTTGGCAGGACCCCCAGCGGAACCTCCAACGGTACAGGACATGGGGTTGGCAGGACCCCCGGCAGAAGACTAGTCTGCGGGACCTCCAACTGGACATGAGTAGGGGCTTGAGTGGGGACTCGAGAGAGGGCTTGAGAGGGAACTTGAGAGGAAACTGGAGAGTGGACTCGAGAAGGAACTCGAGAGGTAACTCGAGAGGGGACCTGAGAGGGGACTTGAGAGGGGACCTGAGAGGGGACTTGAGAGGGAACTCGAGAGGAGACCTGAGGGGAAACTTGAGAGGTGACTCGAGAGGGAACTCGAGAGGGGACTAGAGAGGGGACTTGAGAGGGAACTCGAGAGGAGACCTGAGGGGAAACTTGAGAGGTGACTCGAGAGGACACTGGAGAGTTGACTTGGGAGGTGACTCGAGAGGACACTGGGGAGTTGACTTGAGAGGGGACTCGAGAAAAGACTCGAGAGGGAACTCGAGAGGGGACCTGAGAGGGGACTTGAGAAAAGACTCGAGAGGGAACTTGAGATGGGATGAGGGAAGGGACTAGAGAAGTGACTCGAGGAGGGACTTGAGAAGTGACTAGAGGTGGGACTGGAGAAGGGACTAGAGAAGGGACTATGGCAGCTGGGGCCAGAACTGGGGCTGGAACCATGGCTGCTGGGGCCGGGACCATGGCTGCTGGGGCCAGAACTAGGTCTGGAACCATGGCTGCTGGGGCCAGAACTGGGGCCGGAATGATGGCTGCTGGGGCCAGAACTGGGGCCGGAATGATGGCTGCTGGGGCCAGAACTGGGGCTGGAACCATGGCTGTGTGGGCCGGTTCTGTAGCCGGAACCATGGCTCTTGGGGCTCGGATTGCTAGCCTGGACTTGCGACTCCTTCTCTTAGAAGCCGCCTGAAGGCTCCGTGGACCTCCAAAAGCCAGCCGAGTTCCAGAAAACGCCTCTTGGACAGGAGCAGGAACTGGGGCGGAAGCACTGGTTGACTCCAGACGGAACACACCGAGACGTTTATAGTCCGCAGGCTGGAAATCACACGCCCAGATGAAGTTCAACATCCAGTCAGGTAAGAACTTCACCAAGTCCGGTTTCTCCATAGCCAACCGGTGCGCCTCTACCAGAGCGGCCTCCTTCTGCCGAACACTGGACGCTCCCCTCCACCAATCATAGCAGCAAGCCAAAGCAAATGAAAAATGCTGTAATTCCTCCTCAAATGGGTCATCTGCTGGGTCCATCTCTGGTCGGTGCTTTCTGTCACGGTTGAGTGAAGGAAGCAGGACCCAAGCGCAGATAACTTTGGTAAATCTTTATTTCAAGGCTAAAATGGAACGAATACAGCCAAACACAGAACACTCACCGGTGAAGTCCGTCACCAACAAAAGAAGCACCGACACTGAACACAGCACGAGACAGGACTAAATACAGGGAGGGATAATTACCAGACACAGGTGAACACAATCGGCAAACGAGACACAGGTGAGGAGGGAGGAGAAAAACACAAGAGCCACAGGTGAACACAATTAACTAACGAGACACAGGTGAGGAGGGAGGAGAACACACAGGGACACTAACGACAGGAGGAAAACATGACAGAGAACAGTGAAAACACCCAAACCTAGACAGAACTGTGACAGAATTGCAGTGGGTTGAAGAGGTCAGACCAGATAGGGTGGTTATATGTACAGATTCATTGTCCATATTACAAAGCATACAATCAACAACAACTACTAGAGAAGACATTCTCATAGAACTGAATCATAGCCTGTTAAGACTGCACAGAAGCGGCATAGATCTACAGTTCTGCTGGGTGCCTGGCATGAGGGGGTGAAAGGGAACGAGTGTGCTGTTAAATTAGCAAAAAGTGCACTACAAAAGCAAATAACATTACCAGTTCAACTTGGTAAAGGAGAAGGAAAAGCAGTCATTAAGAAAAAAGGGATGGAGATCTGGCAGAAGAGGTGGGAGGAAGACCAGAAAGCCAAGGACTATCACAAAGTACAAAAGACAATGACAATTAATATTCATAACGAAAGAAACAGAAGGGAGGAAATCATGATGGCTAGACTCAGAATACATCACACTGCTTTGAATAGTACGCTGTATATCATGGGGAAAAGTGACAGTAACAAGTGTGGGAACAGTGCAGTAAAAGAAGATGTAGAACATATATTGTTACATTGTGACATCTATAAAGTGGAAAGAGAACAATTAAAGGCTAAAGTCTTAGAGGCCGAGAGGGAATGGAGTGTGGTTGGTGTTTTGGGAACAAAAGGAGAGGGAGAAAGAGCTACCAGAAAGGCACTGTTTAAATTCTTGAGTGAAACTGGGGTAGGAAAAAAAAAATGTAACACTAGGTCAGGAAAGAACATAGATTTGTTTTTTGTTTTATTTATTTCATGGTTTTATTGATTTATTTTAATTTTATTTTTATTTTTATTAGAGCATAAGTTAAAGAGTTGGAATGATGTGATGATTCATACTCATGTACAGTAGATGGCGGTATGCACCTTTTAAGTTTGTTTGCAATCCGCCAAAAGCAAGAGAAGAAGAAGATACCAAGGACCGAGGAGCGAGGAAATGAAAATAACCGACCTGAGCTGCAGCTTCATGCTACTCGAAATGGTCCCATGGAGGTCCACCGGAAAGGGAGGGACTTCGGCTGATGGTTATGGTTAACCCGGTCCACTGTGGACCAGATATGTGGCTGTATCTTTAATATCAATAAGAGTGGCTTGTTAGCTAGCTCACTTTGCAACACGAATCTTGATTCGGTTAAAACCCCGTTAGAGACTGTAGGTTCGTCAGCGGAACAGCGGAAGAAGGTAACGTTAGCGCGAGCAATCGCCATTGTTTATGCGAAGGCAGAGAGCTAGGCCGGAGGCTAATTCCTGGGTAAACCCACTTAAATATACACACAGCATATTGTGTATTTAATTTGAATAATTATCTGTACAAATGATATAATAAATTGTTTAATGAAGGGTTAGTCAGCTACATAGGGCTCCATGTTGCACTTGAATGCAGAAAAGCTCATGTTATATAAACTGATCCGCTCATATCCTCTAATTCAAGTAAAAAACTGCAATCAGAAAACTTTACCCTGAATAATCATATGAGATTGTATAGACTGTTGGGTTTATGTAACGAGCCTGGTTAATAACGCTGCGGTCATGCATTTAGCAGTAAACTACGACGGTTATTCAAATACATCGTTCATGCTTGTGCAAACAGTTTAAACACGGATAGGACGTGAGAGAGGTTTAATTAAAGAGATTTCAGGAGGCTATGTTTGGCGCTCAGACAGCAGCATCACCCCTTTTGCACCTGCTGATCTACCAACAAGGTGCTTCAGTTCCCTCTGCTAAAGGTGGAGAGGTGGAAGGAGTATTCTGATCTTAACTCAAGTAAAGGAACTAGACCTTTTACCGTGAAAATGCTCTACTACAAGTAACTCATAACTCCTTAAAAATACAACAATTATTCTTGGACAGTTAAAAGATCCCTATCGGTTTTTTTCTATTAAAGTACAAGCATAAATGAGTACGGTACATCCCCTCTGAACATGTAATGGGCCATTCTACCGAATTAGACCAAAGTCAGGTTGGAAATGTTGTATGTTTTTTCCCCAAAATTTTGTCCACATATATTTTGTACCATATCTAAATGACACATATCTAGTAAAAGAACCGTACATTTGTATATCGTATTTTCAGACTGTATTGGAATGTTCTTCCTCTACCAAAACTGGTCACTACCAAAACATAGTACATACAATGTAGTAAAAAAGTATTATATTAACCTGTTAAGATTGTTTTTACCTTCCCTTCTCTAAATAGTATTTTAACAAATATTTCTTGAGGGTTTTCACAATTAAATTAATAAAAGTGAATTTGTAATCAAAGTTCAATTTATACAATTCATAAAAATCATAATGCAAACCTTCTTTGTAAAATGCATAATACTGAACATATTGACTCCAGAGTTGATGATTGTTGAAATTGAACATACATTAAACCAATCAGTATCATATCATTTTAGATGATAACTCGATATACTTTATTTTTTACAAAACATCCACTGTTTTAGTAGTGACCACAGTATTTTGTTCTCAAGGTTGTATCATATTCCCTCAACCTTATTGCTTAATCTTAACTCATAACATGCCTTATGTTGAAGTGTGAATGTTTGAAGCTACTGACCCAGAATCAGCACTTTAGTAACAGGCTGAAATAGAGGGGGATGAGCTAGAATGCATGATCTATTTGGTATTTTGAGCAAAATACTTCATAGACATGTTTTTTATATATCTGAGTCCTATAATATATGCCTAACAATAGTATAATAAGAGACCTTTAAAGTAACACACTGATTTTCAGACTTTAAAACACATTTATTTCAAAATGGTGGGATTTACCTGCTTACCATTCCATTGTGTCACTACCGAAACGATCCTGTCAATTACCGAAACGTAAACATATGTTTCGGTAGTGACTGTTTCGGTAGTGACGACTCAAGCTTAAATTGAACATAACTAAAGAATGCTAGGAAGTACATGGCTAGCATACACGTCTTTGAAGCGGTGTACACACATAAAAACCTAATACTTTGCATAAAACCCCAAAAAAGTTTACTTTAAGTTGGGGTAGGTAATTTTGGAGAAACCAGCTCGAGTGCGCTAGAATTTGAAAATACACAGCCGGAAAAAATCTGCCACTTCCTTACAGAGCCCCTCCTCCAACACACACGAATGCGCAAATGACCAATGAGGGCACGAGATAAGTTTGTGCACAGGTGGAAGGCAGGTAGGCCATACAGTTACTTTAGCCCGGCCGGCTCAAATGATTGGTGGTGCTTTTTACAGCGCCACGGCTTCCACAGATGATATTTTTTAATGGATTTTTTGTCAAAGCACTTCAGATATTCATTGCTATCGGGATGTTAAGAGCATTCCATGGAATATTACAAAAAGTGTATCTTGAGCCGGTTTCTCAAACTTACCTACCCCACCTTTAATTGAAGATAATATGTGTTCGGTAGTGACAATTCTTAAGGTTACATGCCGATTTTCAGATTTTGGAACAAATGTATATCAAAAGTATGGGACATAACTACTTGCCATTCAGCCATGAGGGACAGGGTTGCAGTGTCACTGTCTAGTTAAAAATGCAAGGGTGTGGCTAAAAACCAGGCTCAGCCATTGGACTAAAACCCCTTGTGTTTCGGTAGTGACATGAAAACTGGGGACATGTTTTTTTTAGTATAGTTTTTTTAATTAAAAAATGATACCCACAATAAATCTAAATATTCCAACTTCTGTTTGAATGTAATCATAAAGATCTTCTAAATACACCATTGAACTAAAGTGTTATTTACACATTGAAATTTAGATGTCAGGGTTGGGAACAGCTACTTCCCAATAGAAAGTACCCTATAAATGATATTTTTCTTAAAAAGTATTAAAAGTTGATAAATCATATTTAACGAAAATTAAGGCTATTAAAAAGTATTAAACGGCATTTTCCAAGGTATTAAGAAGGTCCACAGCAATGACAACATTAAACACTCTTTAATTTACTGCAACGACATGTCGGGAAACCCCCTCAAGGCGGCCCCATGCATAGCGTGCCGTAAAATGCTGCTTCTTATTTTAAGTTTCTGTTGCCTTGCACCGCTCTGTGTGGGGGGGGGGGGGGGAAGTGTGTTGGGGCGCCACTGATGGTGATGAAAGCTGGTTCGAGGGCCCCCCACAGACTCTAGAATCGCCACTGTCTATGGGGATTAAAGCTGTCCGGTCCCACATGCTAAGTGCTAGTAAGAAAGCCGCGGCGTTTAAGTCCCGACTCTCCCGATGGCCAATCCGTGCCTCCCCTGACTGCACGTCGCTGACACACACCGCTGCAGTGCAGACTCTGCACGAAGGAGCAGCGGAGTCCGGGCGATGCTGTTCCTCCAAGGAAGATACACACGTTCACTAAGCCAAACTATATCCGGTCACAGAGATCTGCTATTTTAAAGTCAACACATATCGACCCTAAATATAGTCTATATTAAGAACGAGAAAAGTCTTAACATATATATCGTTTTTTGTAAACATATGACAAATGTGCGAGGGTGATGACGTCAGAGTAGGGGTGGGCGATATTGAAAAATATATTATCACGATATTTTTCAAGCAGTATCACGATAGACGATATATATCACGATATTTTTTCATGTCGGTTATTATGGTTATTTTTCAAGTTACTTAACAGTACAAGCACCTACAAGGTAACAGAAACTAAAACAAAAAGGAGTAACAGACCAAAATAGCATTTCAAGCTGGTTTTATTTCTGAAATGAATCCCTGAATGAACAATTCAACATGTTGATATGGCTTCCAGGCACAGTTTCTCAGTATAACAATGAACTTTCTGAGGTAGCACTAGCAGTGAACATCAATAAACATGAAAAGGAGGGTAAAACATAAAACATCAATGAGGAAAAGTCAGTGCCAAACAATTAAAATGTAAACTTTAGACTTGAAGTGCAATAAAAGACTTTACCATAACTGAAGGGAAAAACTAAATACCTTATTGATAAAATAAAATATAAGCCAACAGAATCAACCAAGACAATAAATAAAGTGCAATACTGTCTGAATCCTGACTAGGCAGCTTTAGAGCATGTCTTTCACATGAGTTTATTTTTTTTATATATTTAAAAAAAAAAATCCAATTCTTTTTTTTAATCACGATAGATACGATATCTCTGAAAAAGCATATCGTGGAGACCTAATATCGTGGAGACCTAATATCGTCACGACGATATATATCGTCATATCACCCACCCCTACGTCAGAGCATCGTCCTATGTGCCCAATTTAACCCCCTGGGTATTTGTGAGGGAGCTCCTAAATGGCATTACCCCACTGAAGCTCACCAAAGTTTAATATATGTCATAGTTCAAAGTGTTGTCAATTGTTTTGTTTATTGGTCAAATACTGGTTTCTAATGTTTTCTGAGGAGTTCTACTGGAATGAAAGAGCACAACGTGACCTACAGAAGCAACAAAGCAGCATACTGCATTAAACCTGACCTTCACAGAGAGGTTGAAGTTCATGTGGAGAGGAGGCTTCAGTAGCCTGTCTGTTTTATCTATTGGGAACAATGCCTAAATCAAATGGTTAAATTATAATGGTTTATTTTTCTAATAAACCTTGCATTGGGTTGGTCACACAATTCATTCTCTTGTGCTTTGTTCTATCTGAATTATGATAAGGAGTTAACTTATCACAAACCGTTTAGTTGTGCTATCTTACAATCAATATAGTAGTGAGGTAAAGTGTGTTGCCAATGTAACCGGTTAGAACTCGAAGTTGCGGTGAGGTCTTAAAATGTATGGAAAGGGTCTTAAAAGGTATTCAATTTGACTTCAGGATTCCTGCATATACCCTTTGTATATATTAAGCTTATCACTATCTAATGTAATGCCTTGTGTTTGAATAGACCATAACATATTCTTAGTAAATGTCTATGTCTGAATACTTAATTGTTTTGTTAAATAGTTTTCCTTGTTGTGGGACCGCACTTTGTACTAATTCGGTAGAATGCCCCATATATGTTAATGTTATTCAATGATCACCATTACAATTCATGGAAAGATACAACATTAGAAAAGTATTAAACATTTATAAAAACACCATAGAAAGATATGTATGTATATGTCATCAATATCTGTAAAATAAGTGAATTAGTCAACTTTGTTTGAATCAAGGGTTGCAAAAAGAAGTACACCCTAGATCAGTGCTTCTCAAAGTGTGGTCCACGGACCACTGGTGGTCCGTGAGCGCCCCCTAGTGGTCCGTGAGTATATTGGTAACCTTTCAAAGTTTCCGCACTCTCGCGGGAATATCTCCTCAATGGAGCGAGCTTAAGTTTCACTTTCGATTGCATGATATAGCCCAGGGCAACACCTTCGTCACACATGTTGCCACCTGTTTGTACCATTTTCAGGCGATTTGTAATCTGTTCTAGAAAGCCATGTGTTTTTTTATATGTGTGGAGTTAGGTGGTCCGCGAGTGTTTTTTTATTGGTTAAGTGGTCCTTGTTATGAAAAAGTTTGAGAAACACTGCCCTAGATGCTCTTCTCTCTGTGAGGAGCAGCAAGTTCAGCTTCAGAACAAAATGAAAAACAAACAATGGCATCAAATATTATTAATATGTCGGGTAGTAATACCTTTATTTATTTTCTTCTCAGAGTGTACCAGAATGCGTAGTTTATATGTTAGTATTTCTACAAATCTCCTGGGGGAGAATCCCCCCCCCCCAGACCCCCCTTCTGGGATTGGGTTTTCAGCATGTGCCTTTTCATGTTATACAGTTCATCTTTGATTCCATCATCTCATTAAACCTTTTTTTAAAGCATTCTTTAGTTCTGTGAAGGGATATATGCACTGTACTTCAATTTAATTTATATTGTATGATGAAAAGCGTATACTACTGCACCATTTTTTGTTGAATAGATTTGAGTGGTTCAAAATGTTGGGTCGCGATCTATTGAATAAGGAAAAAGTGGGTCCCGAGGCCTGACCAGTTGAGAACCACTGCCCTAGGGCCTAGATTAAATTAAACAAATGTCATATTCTAATACTTCATATGTCCTCCGTTACTTTCAAGTACTGCACTGACCCTTCTTGGCATCGAATGTACAAGTTCACGACATAGTGTCCTGTGTTCCACTCCCCACATGTGGTCAATAGGTGTTATAGTCTATGTTGTTGTGTGGGTGGGGGGGGAGTTACTAGGGGCCGTGCTGGTTGTATAGTCTGACCGCTGCAGGAAGGAAGGACCTGCGGTATCTCTCAGTGGGACAGCAGGGGGAAGCAGCCTGTCACATATTCTATATGATCATCAACGTTTGTAGTATCACTCTCCTGAGAGAACCACGTATCTCTAAAAAGTATAGGATTGAGCTCAGAAAAACATCCCTTTGTTCAGCTTTGGTGGCGATGCATTGTCCAGCAGTTCCAAGAGGCTTTTAAAATAGTTGTTCAGCTTAAGAAGTGGGATGATTCTCGCAATGCATAAAGATGCATTTTGTTTTATCACAAACATTTGAAATCAACACAGTTGGTCATGAACATGTTTTTCACTGAAGAGAAAATCAATGACAAATTGAAATCTAATAATCCCTAAAGCTGTGTTACTAATATAAAAATAAACAAATATCTGTCAATTACATTATTGTTTAATGAACAAAACCACTAATTAATGCTTATTTTCCTCTTTTCCCAGGAGGCAATAAGAGATGTCTCACTATTCATCCTCCCGCAGCTCGTCTCGGTCTACCGACTGTAAAGTGTACGTTGGTGACTTGGGAAATGGTGCTGCCAAGGGGGAGCTGGAGCGAGCATTCAGTTATTATGGCCCACTGAGGACCGTCTGGGTGGCCAGGAACCCACCTGGGTTTGCCTTTGTGGAGTTTGAGGATCCAAGGGATGCAGAAGATGCTGTGAAGGGCATGGATGGAAAGTAAGTAATAATATTTTTCTTATGAAATGAACAAATTCCATCTTCAAACGTGTTAAATGATGGGTTTGTTGCCTTGTAACAGACTTAAGAAATGCAAAAGTTAAATGTAAGGGGACTCGATAAGGGTTTTATTCCTTACATCTGGCATGTGGACCAGGAACTCCACCTGTCTCTGCCCTGACCTTTCTTCTCCTCAGGATTCTTTGTGGTTCCCGTGTTCGTGTGGAGCTCTCGACAGGCCTCTCCAGGAAGGGCCGTGGACGCCCCAGCCGACGCCAGTTTGACCCCAAGGATCGGTGTTACCAGTGCGGGGACCGAGGCCACTACGCCTATGACTGCTACCGCTTTAGCAAGAGAGGAGGCCGTCGCAGCAGGTGAAGGATTACTGTCTGTTGACGAGGTTTTGGCTGAAACACTTGACACTTGCTCTGATGAGAACAGCTCTGGCCGTCCTCTACCTCAAAGCAGGGACGGACTGGCCATTGGGAATACCGGGAGTTTTCCCGGTGGGACGGTACTGTGCGTGGGCCGGAGGGGCAAATCCTACCGGCCCACATTTGTCAGTGTTCCGGCCACTCCCTTTTCTTTTGCTTACCTAAATCCTATCGGCTAGTACAGGGGGTGAGGTCAGGTGGTGAGGTCCACTTACCTGCCCACACCGCCTGTTACATATGTAAGTGTTCCGGCTACTCCCTGGAGGGGTGTGGCCCACACCCTGCTGGGCTGGGCCGTTTTGATAGGCTACCTATGTTCTGTCTATCAGATAGTTTCACTTTCACACATCAGGCCCGTAGCAGCTGTCACTGCGCAGGAACGATCAGGAGTAAGTGACTGAGAAACCTAGCTGGCAGTTGCTTACAGATGGATAAACAAGCTCCAAAGCGTAAAGGCGTTTTTGTATAGTTTGTGTATACAGTATAGTAGCGGGCCCTGGGTTCAGAGGGAGGGGCTTGCATAGGGGAG
The DNA here is from genome assembly GCA_902827135.1 of Harpagifer antarcticus. Lineage (NCBI taxonomy): Eukaryota > Metazoa > Chordata > Actinopteri > Perciformes > Harpagiferidae > Harpagifer > Harpagifer antarcticus. The sequence goes on along the minus strand of CADEHL010000187.1, from coordinate 157,719 downwards.
GGGGGGTGGGGTTGGCAGGGGGAGTGGCTGTACCCGTAGGATAGAAAAGGGGGAAGTGACGTCTGACTCAGAGGTCGCACGGCTGTGGAGAAGAACGTGTTGCCCACATTCTGTTACTGAGTTTAGGCTAGTTAGCTAGCAGGTTTATTGTTTTGGGTGCAGTCACTTTTGCCTCCACTTGTTGTTCAAATAAATGTTGAAAGAAAAAGTAAATCTGTTCATATGGGTGTTGAGAGATGTATCCATAGATTTAGTCCCTAATTTTCCTCTCAAAGTGCACCAGATTGATGCATTTATCTTCAACATTTAAAAAAATAAATCTTCCCGGGGGAGCATGCCCCCGGACCCCCCTAGAGGAGGTGAGGTCCACCACCTGCCCACACCACCTGTTAAATTGTCTCACCCACATTGAGGATGCTTCCTACGCCCATGTTTTATTCCATGCGTCAAGTCAGGCAAATTGGGTCCAAATGTTATTGCATCAATGATCTGTTAACATTAAAATCACTAAATATATGCTGTAACTATTTTGCTAGGCAACTCAAGGGCTCAGGTAATGTGATTACTATATGAATAATGGTCCAAAAATAACATTAAATGCATAGGGTTTTTTGTTAAGTAACATACTTTCGTCGCCGGCCGGCCGATACATGCCGCGCATTAAGTGGGCCTGTCTGTCAATTAATCCCCGGGCCACTTTTTCCTCCCAGTCCGCCCCTGCCTCACAGACGGTCGGGAATTAATGAGTTTGTTTTCGTTTCAGGTCCCATTCTCGTTCAAGATCTCACTCAAGGTCCAGGTCCCGTGGGCGCCGGTATCTCTCTCGCTCCCGCAGCCATAGCCCCAGCCGGTATGTAGGCACAGAACCTCAGTGGTTTTTGGCTTCTGATATTTGGTAGTTATTGCATGAAACCTAATGCTTTTAAGTCTAAATGTACTGGTTTGAGTCCTGCAAATCACACCGATTAGATCAGATGAATTGCATTTCTGAAGTTAAGGTTACATGAATTAACACAGAATAATAACTAAGTTGATCATTTAGTTTTGAAAACTGTAATAATGCCCTATTTTGTGACATTCAAGGTCTCTCTTGAAGTTTTTCTGAATAAATCTTCGGTAATAAATTGCTGTCGATTCAAGTCTCTGCAGGTTAATAATTGCAACTAATTTACATTTCCCTGGACCTATTGGAAATGTTTTTATCATACAAGTCGTAGAAGTATAACTTTAGTTTAGCCCAATCTTTATCTGCAACGGTGCAGAAATACTTGCCCTAAACAGAATGAATAGACATGCAAAGCTGTACAGCATTAGAAATGTCAGAATAAGAATGTCATCCATGTTGTTTTATATGGTAGCCCGGCCATCACGCGAACCTTTTTGTTAACTCACTTTTGACGTAATTTTGCAGGAGCCGCCGCCGATCTCCATCCTATTCCAGACGCAGGAGCCGGTAAGAATAAAGCTTGGTTTACTATAAATAACTGTTATGTTAATACATCAATTTTCTAGGTTTTGTAATGGCGATATTGTGTATGTGACAGATGTGGCCATTCCTTTTCCGTGTTGTGTATATTTATTTTCTGTAACATTAGGTCTGGCTCTCCAGCCCGTTCCAAGTCCAGGACGTCGGTGAGAAGGTAGGTTGTGTGTGCGACAGTTTTTCATGACACAATTACACAGCTTGTATCTTTTAGGCACTGCTGTTGTATAGCAAACATTCAATCCTTGTAACATGATTGTTGGATGAGACATGAATGCAGTGAGTGACGGGAGTCTGACTGTCAGGTCAGCACTACATGTTCATCTGTGAAGAAAATAATTCATTCTTAATTATTCAAAAGTGGATCATGTTGTTTCTCTCTCCAGTCGTTCCAAGTCTCGGTCTCGGCCCACCTCTACACCCAGAGGGCGCTCTTCGCCCAGAGGTCGTTCCCCACCCAGAGGTCGTTCCCCACCCAGAGGTCGCTCCCCCCCCAGAGGGCGCTCCGTCTCACGTTCTCACTCACGATCTCATTCAGCCGACCACAAAAGGAACAGGTAAACCGTCTTAATGTCTCTCACTCATTAAAACAAGATTTTAGTTGCTTAGTCCTGCCAGTTATCAGTGTTTTAACCAGACATTTTAAACTTGTGTAAACACTTATAAGGAAGAAGTAAAGTCTAGACTAACCAGTATAGAATTAAGATAGTTAAGACCACAACTATCCTGCGTTCTAAGAGAGGCTTAGTTATGTTCTTCACATTAGCCAGAACTTAGGTGCTCCATCCTAGCCAGAGGGAATTACTATTAAATAACCCCCACATCCAACCGGGAGCGTCACTCTGCCACCAAACATCCGCCAGAAGTGAGATGGACGAGCGAGACTCCTCGACGCAGAGAGATCTGCATCTTCGCCAAGTCTTCTGCTCTGCTGGGGGCCAGCTGTGGAGTGGGGGATGGGTAGCGACAGTGACTTGGGCCCTCTGTCTGGTGTAGGGAAGTATGAGTAAATGAAAGATAAGATGTCCCCGTCTCTCCTGTGCTCTCTTTTCCAGCTCTTGATAGCTCTATTTAACCTCAGCTAAAGCCTGAAAAGAGAGCACATGAAAGATTGTTTCTACAGAGCCAGTAAACTGTTGAGACTCTTAGCAGCTAAAACCAGGGACATGTCCTCTGTACTCTTGCTTTCCTTTAAAGACACAAACTATGTAGTAGTATTTTATAGAAATGAATTTAAGTGCAGACATTGCAAGAGAGAAAACTGTAATTATGGGATTGATAAGTGTTAAGTAAAGATGGTCTCAGGAAGTATTTTCAATGTTTTAATTTCTTCTTAAATTCCCTATCATGAATCTGGCTAGATCAAAGGAATTCTCTAGAAAGAATATTAGCTGACGACACCCTTGGTGTGACTTAAGTTAAGCATCTCTGCAGCACAGTTTTGTTTATTTTTCATATTTTCTTTAAAGCGTGTGGTGGGAGCTGAGCACTGCACTGACACCACAGCTGATCCCAGGCCCATGGTCTGCCAGCTGGCGGTGTGTACGTCCTGCGGGAGGGTGACTAAGCGCTGACCTGAGATCAGCCTTCGCCTGCATCTGGTGTTAGACAGCAAGAAAGAGGTCGACCTTCCGACCTACCCCCCCACAGTGAATGGGTGACCGTCTGTTCGACCGACGCACACGCTCAGACGAGATCAGCCCGTGCACACATTCAGTTGTTCTACTAGAGTCTTCAGAAGTACCAGAGGGCTGACCCACACAGATCATTTAAATCCATTACCTACCTACCAGACCCCCCTACCTACCAGAGTTCTTCAGCCTCTGTCTTAGCTTCTGAAAGGGAGAGAGAGAGCTGACGAGAGATCAGACTTCAAGAGCCTCCCACCGCAGTCTCTCCGAGTTGTAGTCATCCTTCGCTTCTCTGTACTTGTTGTTTCTGCCACTGTCTCCAAAGGTAACAAAAAAACAAACCCCCTGAAAAGCTCATGTTCATGGTGAAAGAAATGCACAGGCTTGGTTTAGTCTTCAAAACTGGTGATTAGAGAGCTATAGTTGAGCCTTTAACAAGCATGCTCAGAGTACAAATGTGTTTGTATGCGTGAGTGCCTGGATGATTGAGTGAGTGCAAGAGAGAGAGACAAGATGAGATTCAATAGATTATATTTCTGAGGGGGGCATAAGGCGCTTTCACACCAAGTACTTTGCTGTACTTAGTTCCCAGTACTTATGGTGCCTTCACACCGGACGCGATGCGAATATTCGCTTCGCTCTAAACGCTCGAGTTTCACCGCGGTGTTTACTCGCATCATTCAAACAAGACGCGCTGGCTCGGGAGCTACAACTACAACAAAATGAACATATTTTACCGTGATTAAATTGTAATACACGTTTCTAAATGATGCAGAAGTAACAACATACTGATACCGGTTAGTAAAAACCATGAATTAATGCTTGACAAGTCTGCAGACAAGACGGCAGGCGAAAAACCTTTTAAAATGCTTGTTTTCTGAATGAAGGTCAGGTCGACCAGGCTAAGCTAACGTTGTATATGCTCATTCCACACTCATAACAATGGCCTACAGACATAAATAAACCAGTGACTGTATTCGCCATGACACAGACCCTCTGTGGTTTGTTCTTGTTTAACTTTTGTCCAGTTTCTGAACAGATATGAGGAGCTGTGATCTCTGTGTGCTAACTGCTAAGAGCTAACGGCTGATGTGTTCTGGTTGAACGCATGGTTAAACTTCAGTGATGGCAGGCTGAGATCCTCACCGCTGATTGGCTTCCGCGAGAACGCGTCACGTGAATTTGACGCTCGAGTTGCAAAAATGGAACTCTCACGTTTGACGCGGCACAGTTCAATCGCGTGATTCGCGCCGCGTCCACCGCTTCATGCTCGCCATCGGAGCGAATTTGCGTCTGTCCGCGTCTCTGCATTGACTTTACAAGTAATCGCGCCGCCCCCAAACATCGCATCGCGTCCGGTGTGAACGCAGCATAAGTTCATCGGAACTCTTTAGTTGCCGGAACTAAAGAGTTCCGAGCAGATCGCGTTCACACCGGAATAAGTACCTGAGGGAGGATTAGGCAAATGAAGCCGCTGACGTCACTTCTTCTTCTGCTTTGGGTTTACTGGCAGGCCGCAAACTATTTCACGGCGTATACTGCCACCCGAAGTCCCCGGCCGGAAGTCCCCGGAGTTGGGGACTGGCTTCAGTAGAAGCTGCTGGGACTCCCAGCAGCTTCTACTGAAGCCTTCCGAGTAAATCGCCAGAACGCCGACACCTCCTCATCTCCACCGCTCCCATGTTTTTTTTTGTGTTGCCATAACTTATTCTCTCTGTGTTGGTGCGCTGGGCTAATGCTAATAATGCTAATGCCAGCAAATACAATGGTGGCTTCAAAAAACTTTTACGAGTTTTACGGGGCGTGGTTTGCAATTCGCCCAGCCAATCAGAAATTGGAACCGTTTCACCCCTTTTTAGTCCCTGCTCTCTAGCAGGGACTAAAGAGGGGTGAAAAGGTTTGCAAAAAAAAGTTCTAGTTCCAGATCTTTTTGGTGTGAACGCAAAATCCCAGGAACTATCGGAACTATTCCTGGGAAAAGTACTCCGGTGTGAAAGCGCCTATAGTCCAATGTTTTTTTTCTTCTTGTGCCCAGGTCTCACTAAACCTTTTTACCACTGTGTCAAACCACAAGAAATACAATTAAACAATCCCCGAAGTATTTGGTGGCCGTCCAAATTCTATATCCTTAGTTAAAAGTAATGACTGGCATAAATAAACACCATACATACAGCTACATTTTTTAATTATTTGTTAAATACACATATGTTATAGCGAAAACATTGTCAGAGAATAAAATCAGTGTTTATTTGTAGTTTACTTTTTCTTAGGTTATATCTACTTTCTTGTCCTGTATATGTCCCAAAATGTAATTGTTATCATCCCCAATAATTTGTTTGCATCCCTGGGATGAATGCACACATTTGAGTTCGAGTCCTGCTTCTGCCATACATGATCATTTTAGGCTACTTCACCAAAAAAGTATTTATTTTAGTACTCCTAAGAACTTTATAATAAACAATTTTAAAAAACATATTTTAGTACTCCTTAGAACTTTATAATAACCAATACAAATATGGTGGCTTTTAATTGTGCAGTTCCTTCTCCGGTCATGACATTAAACACTGCTAAATGTCTCTTTAGAGTATACTATGTTAACAATCTGCTGTAGTTGCAGGTGGGGAGACTGTCAATGACCTGTCAGTTTTTTAAAAGACTGTTTTCTCCCCAGGTGTGTTTGTGTATTTCACTCTTCACCCTGGACAATTATTTATTTGAAAAGCAAAGTTTAGTCGCCTTAGACAAATATATATAAACTATTACAGGTGTACGAAAATACTTTTTGACTCTTCACATTAAAACTTGTTCTGACAGGTTAGAGAGGTATTCAGATTGTTTACAAGTATCAGTGTGTATCCGGTCATGAACTTTCTCAAAAGGTTAAAACTGTGTCAGATGTTGAGGACTGTGGAATTTCTGTCTGATCATTCTTCCATCCTCCCCTGTGGCAAGCTAATCCCTGTTTATTTTTGTTTCAGTCGTTCCCGTTCAGCAAGCCCTCACCGCAGCCCTACGCCTTCAGCCGACTGAGAGAAGAAGACTTATTATTCCCTATCAGACTCAACCCCTGCACCTGTCTGCTCTCACTAGCTGACTATTCCGAATCTTTTTTAAGTTACATTTTCTTCCCCATGATTGTATTCTGTGTGCAGCTTTTGGTTGTTAGTCAGTATAGTAAAAAGAGAAATTAGTTTCTATTTGATTGTTTTAATTGTTGCTTCTGCTGCATATCTTATCTTCCTTGTTTAAAGTGGGGTAGCAGAAGCTACACTCCTGTTAAGGTAATACTAAATGTCGCCATTGACTTTAAGCAAGGTTTTGAGCAGTTTAAAAGTCAACTTTAAGATTGAGTTCTTGAGGTTAGAGACATTGCAGTGAAAACTGTTTTTTTCCCTAAATTGTGTTGAATCTCAAACTATTTTTCTCCATTGAGAATTGGCTGAATATTATAATATTGTAATGCCTCCATTTTGATTTCTGAAATCTGATGCTGTTAAATGCTTCCTCTCATGATGGCATACGGAGGTATTTGTTGTCCGCCATGCCTTTTTAAAAATGAAGTCACATGTTTACTGTTTGTTTCTGTCCTGCACTCTCCCTTTTATCAACCTAATCAGTTTCACTGTGTGCTGAATTGATATTCCCCATGTGTTGATCTCAGATGTGTTCCAGTCACTTTACATTTTACAGTATACACAGTGCTGAATTTGATTTATGTAGGACTGCTTTAACAGCTTTGAGCTGTTCCTTGCTTATATGTTAGGACAGTGGCAGTTTTATTTGAGAATAAACCTCTTAAACATACCTTAGTGGTCTTTATTTCACCTTTTGGTACATTTGATTTGCTGATTAAAGTTTTGTTTTGTGTAACTTAAACAAATATATATGTATGTAGATAATTGAAATATGTTAAGATATCAGCAGATATTATGTACAGGTATCTTTAGTTTATAAAAATATTAATATGCCAGAGACTACAGGCACCAACACACTACATTTTCTTTGGTGCCCTTGTGATGAAATACAGCTCTACTACTGGGACTTTAACAAAGTTCAAACAGCACTTTTTTGTTGCTCAAATGTACATAAACCGAAATAGGATTACAGTTAAAGGTAGGGTAGGTAAGAATGGAGAAACCAGCTCGAGTGCGCTAGAATTTGAAAGTACGCAGCCGAAAAAAATCTGCCCCTTCCTTCAGACTTCCTTACAGAGCCCCTCCTCCAACACACACGAACGTGCACATGACCAATAGAGTGGCGAAGTCCCTCCCCTTCCGGGGGACCTCCATGGGACCTTATTTCGAAAAAATCATGTGTTGAAGTCAATGGAGAGAGAAAACTTATCTTTCGATCCCGTTTGAATTGTGCCCCGAATTACACATGTTTGGCAATCTTAAAAAATCATTTCCATGTAAAAAAAGTCAGTTTGTCGTAAAACTGTTGAAATATAAGACAATTCACACCGCAGTACTTTTCCCACAAAGGTTCATGAGAACTTAGTTCATGAGAACTCTTTAGTTCTCATGAACTAAGTACAGATCGCGTTCACACCGGAATAAATCCCTGGGGGAGGATTAGGCAAATTAAGCCGCTGACGTCACTTCTTCTTCTTCTGCTTTGAGTTTACTGGCAGGCCGCAAACCACTTCACGGCGTATACTGCCGCCCAAGGTCCCCGGCCGGAAGTCCCCGGAGTTGGGGACTGGCTTCAGTAGAAGCTGCTGGGACTCCCAGCTGCTTCTACTGAAGCCTTCCGAGTAAATCGCCAGAACGCCGACACCTCCTCATCTCCACCGCTCCCATGTTTTATTTTGTGTTGCCATAAATTAGTCTCTCTGCGTTTCTGCACTGGGCTAATGCTAATGCGAGGATAATAAAATGGCGGCTTCACAAAACTTTTTGGGAGTTTTACGGGGCGTGGTTTGCAATCCGCCCAGCCAATCAGAAATATAGCTCTTTTCTCACTAAAGAGCCGCAGGAAAGTCCTTTCGAGGGGGTAAAAAGGTTCTCAAGAACTAATTTTAGTACCGGCTCTTTTTGGTGTGAACGCGATAAGAGTTCTCATGAACTAAGTTCGCACGAACCTTTGTGGGAAAAGTACCGCAGTGTGAATGCGCCTAATGTAAAATACGCAACTAGAAAGACTACAAATCCCAGTCGTGTAAGTGATGTCACAATTGTTTTCCTCCACTAAATATAAGAGATAGCTAAAATAACTTTAACAAGATGCCTGCGTGCTTAGTACCAGGTTGTTATCATATGAGTAGTAGTCATATTTCGTGAACCCTTTGAAGAGTACTGTTACACCAGTGTGATCATTCTATAGAATGTTCACACCGGTGTGACAGTACTCCCCCGGGTTTAAATGGTGTATTATAGATAATACACCATTTAAGCCCGGGGGAGAAATGCTAACGCTACATTAGCATCGGCGATCTTTTTCTACTTCATGCTATCTGCTATTAATGATTGACATTAAACATTAAAAAGACAAGGCACTTCAGAGAGAATCGAAGGCAGGCAGGCAGCTTTGCATGACATTCTTCTGGACGTGTTTCATTGTGGTGATGGTGAGGGTAGTCAATCCCTTGTTTAGCAAGACAGTAGTGACGGCCATCTTGGTGACGTGTGTTGTTGTGGGAGACCAGAGATGTAGTTCATTCAGCGTTTCACACAAAAATGTGTTACTTCACAGTTTTACGACACATTTTTTTTTTGTTTACTGGCAAAATTATCTTTTAAATTGACAAACATTATGTGTAATTCGTGGCACAATTCAAACGGGATCGAAAGATAATCTTTATCTCTCCATTGACTTCAATACATAATTTTTCCGAAATAAGGTCCTATGAAGCTCCACCGGAAGGGGAGGGACTTCGCCACTCTATTGGCTCTCACTGAAGTAACATATATATTGACAGCTTCCCGGGCCAATCACAGCCCGCGTGGCCGCTGTATAGAGAGGCGAAGTCACGCCCATCTACTTCCGGCCCATGGGACCCCGGAAGCGAAAAATAATACATTGAATTCAATGGAGAGAGAAAACGTATCTTTTGATCCCGTTTGAATTGTGCTACGAACTACACATATGATGTTTGTCAATCTTAAACAATCATTTCCATGTCAAAAAAGTCACATTTTGTCGTACAACTGTTGAAATATAAGACTATGAAAAATACGCGACTACAAAGACTACAAATCCCAAATCCCATTCTGGGTCGCGTAAGTGATGTCATAGGCGATAATGCTCCAAGTTGCTCCAAGTGGTTGGTTCACTTTTACAAGATGCCTGTGTGCTTTGTACCAGGTTGTAATCACAAAAGTGATCATACCACTTGCTCGTTCTATCGCTTCCCGTCTGATGAAAGGACCAGGAGCCGCTGGATCAGACATATCAGGTCATATCATAGGTACATGTTGTGCATGGAACATAGTCAAGTTAGCTACCTAGCTAGTAGCGATGAGTAGCGAGCACGTTAGTTAGCATTACATTACTTAGCCTTGTCAGTTTTAGTAGCCTTACCATGAAGTTATTATTTTATTACATGAAGTAAACCAAAATATTAAACAGTAAGAGTAGTCATGATGGTAAGTATTTTGTGAAACATTTGAAGAGTAGCCTACTGCTCCCTCCACCGGGTGCTAAGGAAGCAGTTCAGGGAGAGTGGAAGGCAGGCAGGGGTGATCATTGTGATGACAGTGAGTCAATATGTTTGTTGGAAAGACAGTCGTTGTGTGCTTACTGAGAGAAAATGTTCTCCTTACCTCACCTGTAACTGCTGAGACGTTGAGGAACATGCACACTGACCTGCTCTGGCACCCTGATTTCCACTGTACGTAATAGTATTTGGTTATGGTATATTATTTATATACATCAAAGTCACAATGCACCCCCCAGAGACACACATGTATTGAGTGTGATATTTTGCATAGGTCATGTGAAATCATCTTTACACACTAGAAAACTGTAGGAGCGGCAACTTGTTTTGAAATAGAATTTTTAATATCTGATAAAGTTGATCTGTTTTCTTCTTCTCTCTTCCCAGCTCCATCCATCACCGCTCTGTTCCTGCAGGTCCTGCTTGCTAATCAATGCTCATATTTTTTTACACAATTACAAATAAAGTCAATGTATTGTATGACATGAAGTTGTGCTTCATTCTGAGTCAATAATAAATTCATTCTGCCTTCAACTGCAAAATGACTGTGGACTGCACCGACATCCATGTAGCTCCCCCCAGTAAGATGAACCAAGCAAAGAGGGTCACCATCATGCCCAAGGACATCCAGTTGAGAGAGGGCTTAGACTGACCTGAGACCAGCACACCCAAACACAACGGCTCTTTTAAGAGCCACACAGTTTCAAAGAGTTGCAATCCTACGTTATTATAATGATTAAACTGGTTCATGCATCACTTAGTTTACTGAACCGTGATGAATGAAAGAAATTAGTGAGGTAGTGGTTTACTGAAGTTACAAAGACATTAATATATGAGCAACAGGTCAGTGTAAACACACGCTTCTGTCAATTATGGATCAAACTATTTATATAAAAAATATGTAATAAAGTTCTCAAACAAGTATTCGGTATATTCCTTGATAGCTTTTGGAGAAGGTTGTTTTTAAGTTTACTAAAATCTATCGTTTCAACTGTTTCACTTTATAAAAAGGGAACAGGTGAGTAGAGCATCGAGTTTCTTATTCTGTCAGTAAATTATCCAAATGAAATGTTTTTCATTATTTTAGTCAACCCTAAACAAATTGATTGTACCTTTTAATAATGACCTTACATGGTCGGCAAAGTTAAATTAACTTCAGAAAATCAAATCTGTTCTGAGAAAAAACTAATAAATGTTTAAAGATAGGAACCTGCCATCCCACTGAAAAACAGTCCGTAGAGATTTAAAGGCGTGGCTGCAGTTCAGTCCAACGTTTCATTTGGATTCATTTCTCCAACAGTCACTATTTTCATAAAGAATATATATATTTTTCAAAGTCAACTTTATTGTCAATCTTACTCAGTTTGTGTTTATAGAGAGATCAAAAAGACGTTTCCAACAATCCCAAATACGAAAAATAAAATTATATAATTTACAGATATGTATACAAATATATATATCCTATATACACCATCATGTATAATGAATGATGTAGAAGGAAGTGTGGTAGATAACAAGTAAATAGAGTTACATACAGATCCATGTTACACCAAAAGATGGAATAACTAAGAAGCACGCAGTATAATAATAATTACATGCAACAATTAAATAACTGCTCAGCATCTCCACCACAATCTGCTGTGTCCTGTTTTCCTCCCTCTGCATAACACCCCATCACACATAGGAAACACAACGCAGAGTCCGAGGGTGTTAAGAGTATGTTTATTTAAATGTCCTCCTTTCTACTGGCCAACACAGGGAGCATATGCTGGGTGTAGAAGTTCTCCAGGAGGAGGAGATTTCCATGCCATGCAGGGTCTTTGGGGATGATGATCGCCTCCTTCGTGGTCCACACAACAAAGTAGCAGAGACTCCGGTCTGTGATGTGCAGCTGCCCTTGGACCTGGTGCCAGTATGGGTGATTGACCCACCCTCCTCACGGAGACAGAAGGATGGTAACTGGACTGCCTCCGCGATGGTCATGTTCCTCTGGCTGTGTGGACACTTCACCTCCAGCAGGGCAGATGGCTGCACAAGTCCATCAGTGATGCTCCCAAAACACCGACTCACTCACAAAGAGACCAGACTCACTGTCACCCGATAGTCCTGCACAAAGCCTTCACCCCTTCGGCCTCGTTTACAACCCCCCAGTTGACAGTTAGCGATGTCTCTGGTCAGTGGGTTGTATGTCTCCTCTCGCTGTTGGTAAAGTTGAGACACCGGCTGGACTACTTTTGAAGTGCCAGGCTTCCTCCACTGGCACTCAACATCTGTGGAGCTGATCTGCCACATGGCAATGCTGCAGCGTGGCTGCATTTGTACATCCCCTGTGCACAATCACAGACAGCGCTCTGCATCACGTCTCCCATGCAGATCTGTAAACATAAAGTAAGTACCATTTGTTAGCATGCTATAATAGATTGAATGAGCAATAATACAAGGATGGTCCGCATCTGGGGGTGGGAGGGTTTATTTTTCCATAGTGTTGTCCTCTTGTCTGATTGTTGTATTGGTTGTGATTGTACTTTTCTAAATGTGTATGAATACATTTTTGAAAAACATTTGATCAACAATAAAAAAGGATTTGGTCAGGATCTAGACTCAGTGTGTAGTTTATTAATTAATTAATGCTCTCTACATTAGGAACACACATACCAGTGCACCAGAGGGAGTCACACACATACCAGTGTACCAGAGGGAGTCACACACAGCTGGGCCTAGATAACCAAACCCTTGAATCTACACAGCAGATAAACTCAAATGACACAACCAGATGTAGAAGGAGATGACACATACAGTATAGTCGATATAAAACTGGCCGCTTCAATCTGAAGAGCAACTAAAACAAGACACGGAAGTGTACCTTGTTCTTGTGAACACTAATGTTATCCACAGCATACACAGAGACCACGAAGTTCTTAAGGAGAAAACTAGTTACTAAAACAAAACACGTTAGTGTACCTTGTTAGCTAATGTTAGCTAGCTGACATTAACGTTACACATAGCACTCATATTACTCACCGAAACCTTGTAAAGCCGGTCCCGCTGCTCTTACAGAACCGACTAACTCCCCTTTCGTGTATGTACAGCTCTCAACGTGCCCAGACTTGTAGTGATGTTCAATTCGTTTTATACTTTTCGCCTCATTCTGAAAGAAACAGGTGAAATTTGCTAACGTGAGGGCCGTCTTTGTGATGGTGACGCGTGTTGTGCGAGACCAGAGACCTGTAGTTCACTGAGCGGTTTCACACAAACAAATGTGTAACTTCACAGTTTTACGACACATTTTTATTTTTTTGACTTTCAAAATGTTCTTTTAAATTGACAAACATCATATGTGTCATTCGTGGCACAATTCAGACGGGATCAAAAGATAACCTTTCTCTCTCCATTGACTTCAATGTATATTTTCCCGCTTCCGGGGTCCCATGGAGGCTCTCGGAAGGGGAGGGACTTCGCCTCTCTATTGGGCGTGGATAAACGAGCCTTGCTTTTCTTTACTTTTCCGTCCATTTCATTTCATCGTCACTACCACCATCATTTTTAACCGGGACAACATGGCTACTGCAGCCAGCCAAACATTATGTGTAATTCGTGGCACAATTCAAACGGGATCGAAAGATAATCTTTCTCTCTCTCCATTGACTTCACGACATAATTTTTCCGAAATAAGGTCCTATGGAGGTCCACCGGAAAGGGAGGGACTTCGCCACTCTATTGGCTCTCCCAGAAGTAACATATATATTGACAGCTTCCCGGGCCAATCACAGCCCGCGTTAGTGCTGTACTGGGCGTGGATAAACGAGCCTTGCTTTTCTTGACTTTCCGTCCATTTCATTTCATCGTCACTACCACCATCCTTTTTAACCGGGACAACATGGCTACTGCAGCGAGCCGTTACTACAGCGAAGACGGCAGGGCAACAAAACGACAGAAAACTGACGGAATGGCCACGGTGAGTTGTGTTGTGTGTGAGCTGTAGTGGAAATTAGTTTCCCTTGCTTATCGAACACACGCTGCCCAGTGTTCGTGCTTGAATTTGATTTGCGCGTTTGGGAAAAAATATCACGATACGTCGCAGATCAATTTAAATATATGTCTTTGTGAAGGGTTATCGTGCATTCACCGTTGTACAATCTTTATTATGTATAGTATACGCTTGTGGCTCTGAAAGAAACACCCAGAAACACAAGTCGTGCTTAAAGCTTTGCTGTGTTTTCTGAGTGGGGTGGTTCGAAGGGCCTTGCCTGGAAACGGCTTTGTTCTAGTAACGGTAACGATTAGCCATGTGCTAGCTGTGAGCTAGCTTACTATGCAGCATTGGTGTAGCAGCTAGGTAAGTCGGGTAACATTGTAGTGTTATTCTAAAAAATAAAATAAAAAGCATGCATGTTTTATACCCACCCACTTTGTCTTTCCATTGTAGTAAGGCGTAAAAATTAAACAATATACGCAGATTAAGTCAACTGCCTCCTCCCCCAACTACAACCTAACGTAGCTTGTCGTTTTAAGGTAAATGCAACGATTAAGCTATAGCATCCAGTAACAGCGTGCACCTTTACAGAAGTGGAAGTATTTGGATCCTTAAAATTACTTGCGTCTTAACTAAAGATTACAATACCCTACTGTAGAAAATCCCCCCCCCCCCCCAACTGAAATTGCAGCATTCAAAACCATAATCTTATAATCATCAAAGTATCACAAGTCAAATTAGTAATTTTGCCTTTTTAAATGATCGATGTCAGTGTACACTATTATAAATAATGTTTTGCAATATTAATGCTGCATTCATTTGTATGTCGCATTTACTGATGTTTATGTTGTGCTTATTTTAAATTGTACTGCTCAGAAAATCCCTTTTTAACCTTGAATTTATCCAAAAACATTCTAAATCAGACAATTTTGAGACGCATTGTTCTCACTGGAGAGAAAGGTAAAAATAAGGTTAACCTATAAATCCTTTAAAAAATGTAATTACTTTTATATGGCCAATGCTCAGCAACATTTCTAAAGAGGATTTCATTCTATATTTGCGAGTAAGAATTTAATTGCCAACCACTGCTTCACAGTTATGCTGTGATTATAATAAATAAAAACTGCAAATAGGCCTTCAATTTTTAAATTGAAGGTTCAATTACAGTTCAATACAACATTGTTACATAAGGCACATGCAACACTTGATAAGACGTATGCTAATTTTCTGATTTCTTCCTAAGGGATACGAAGATCCACACAAGACCCTCCCGTCTGTGGTGGTGCATGTCCGGGGGCTTGTCGACGGTGTTACAGAGGCCGACCTTGTGGAGGCCTTGCAAGAATTTGGAGCAATCAGGTAGAGGAGGAGAACAACATTCTTGTGTGTGGAATTAATGTGCAAAGAAATGCATACTTCCCTTTTAGGTCGTTACCTGGATTTTTTTACAAAGCTGAAAGTCAGGCTCACCGTTGGTTTAGTTGCATTGTAACAACTTTTTTATTTATTTTGATTTTAGCTATGTTGTTGTGATGCCCAAGAAGCGGCAAGCACTGGTCGAGTACGAAGACATGAATGGAGCATCCACATCTGTAACCTATGCTGCAGACAACCAGGTTTACATCGCTGGCCACCCAGCCTTCATCAACTACTCCACCAGCCAGAAGATATCCAGGCCGGGAGACGCCGATGACTCTAGAAGTGTTAACAATGTTCTTCTGCTCACCATCATGAACCCCATCTACCCCATCACCTCGGTAAATGCAAATATTTGGACTTCTGCTTGTCTGTTTTGCTTGAATTGCAGAGCTTCATCAAGTTTGTGACATGTTTTACATTTGGGGAGAAAAGCCATGCCAGGGGTTATTGTTATATATTGTTATTGTTATATAGTCCTGGTTAACCCCAGCAGCAGCCCTGTACTGTTCTTGTCAGGTAACGTTGATCAACTATTGTAATAAAAGTCTATATTGGCAACCTTTTTATTAAAAGCAAAGTCGGTGGAGACTTTTTCTTTATGCCGCTGTTAAGTTTGGCTATTGAACAGAGAACACATTTGTTTGTTGATCAGTTTTTTAACCTTTTACTTGTTAACAGGATGTCCTCTACACCATCTGCAACAACTGTGGGCCTGTCCAGAGAATCGTCATCTTCAGGAAGAACGGTGTCCAGGCCATGGTTGAATATCCTTTTGATTGGTGCTTTCTGACAGGGGCACAAACTGATTTTTGACCACCAGTTTGCCAAAAATGTACAGAAGAAATAAGCTGGCACGGCTGTATTTCCTGCTAGTTCTAACACAAATGAACAGAATACATGGCTTTATAACAGGAACTTGTCCAACAAATACCACCATTTCTACTGGTGACATATATTTTAAACTTCTATAGTGTTGACAATCTTAGTAGTTATTTTATTCTTAAATGTTGTGGCTTTTAGTAATCTGTATTATAATTTTCATCAAAGCTGGTACTTGCTTGTCTTGTCCTTAACTCTTTCATTACATTCGACTCAGTGCAAAGTGCACAGCGGGCCAAAGCTTCACTCAACGGAGCTGATATTTACTCGGGCTGCTGCACACTGAAGATCGAGTATGCCAAGGTACGCTGCAGAACACAAAGCATGGCCATTGTTCATTGACAAACATAACATCTGAATCTGAATTTACTTTAAAATTAAAAAAATCTATTGATTCTGACTTTTCTACATCCAACTCACAGGTTTATCATTGTTTTGAGAAAAAGGATTATTCATTTACCCCTTTTTAGAAGTGAAGTTATAGTCATTTGTTCTGGGAATGTCAGACCTGACTCGGGGCTTAACAGGTTAATTAACGCACACTTAGTAAATTTCTGCCTTCATTCCTCTTATTTGCAGCCACAGGTTGTCTCCTGCCTTAATGTTCTTACAAATGTTCGTATAAAGTGAAAGTTTGCGGTGATCAATGGATTCCGTCCAGTATAAGAGTCAAATGAAGCAAGAAACATCCCCTTTTATGAGAGCCTGAGACAGAAAACCCAGCTAAACAGCAGTCATTTGATGACCATCTTAGCTGTAGCCGTTTTATATCTGAGGCTTTCAGGTTCTGTTGAGCCAGTTAAGCAAAGAAAGCCAGACTGTTTTTTTTTTTACATAACTCTGCACAGTAATGCAGACCAACAATAACCCCATTACTTTTTTTGTAATGACTATAACTTCATTTTTACAATTCAGCTCATAGTTTCCAATCGCTGCCTTATCATATAAAATGGTTTATTTCTTGACTACAAAATGGTTCTGTGTGTTGGATGGACCGCAGCAGTTTCTCCTTTCTATGCAGCCTGACTTGTAGAAGAGGATGATCATACTGTGTGGATTACTATAGTTCATGTATGATTATACTTGTATTCATACAAATTGTGTTTCCTCAGCCCACTCGACTGAATGTGTTCAAGAATGACCAAGACACCTGGGACTACACTAACCCCAACCTGGGAGGCCCAGGTAAAACCTAAAGCACTTGAACACACCACCAAACATCTGCTGAGCCACATGCTTTGTATCTGAAGCCTAATGCTGCCACTGTTGGGAGTTTCAGCAACACCCTTCATTCATAATGCTACTACAAAGATATAAATTGTGTCCAATATACTATTTTGTTTGTAAAGAACCTGCTGGCATTATGACTGAAGTGTTGACTTGGGTCTTACTCTTAACGCTTTTGAAAAGACACTGCTCAGGGTTCATGCAGTGAGACATTTTGAAGAAGGGTCCTAATATAATAAGTTATAGAACAATCCATTAGTGTTGAAAATCCTGTCAAAACAGTGAGCATAAATCTTTTTAGCACCAGAAGAGACATGTGAGATGAAAACCCATAAATTCAAGTTGATTAAAAAAATGTCTGAGCTCTATTATGTGGCAGGATCAACAGGAACAAATTAGCTGGCATGTAGTCGTTCTGGTTTACATATGCTGGCTTTAGCCCTCAGCAAGTCTATTTCTCATTTACTTGAAATTTGAATATAATAAATATGTCATGACAGCTGAGGTGACTGTAAGTTGAAACGCCTGAGCTGCAAGTATTTCTACCAGGTCATAAAAACATTTTTAACCGCCTTCATAGAAACCACTGCCGGTGATAACACAGCATCAGTGTTAACTGCGGTGGATAAACAAATCTAGCTAGACATATCAAAAGCACAGCCAAAAACATACATGGGTTAACTTAACTTCTTAGGCGTCTTTTTTAATTTTGTATTGTAGTAAAACTCGTTGACGTGCCAATATAAAGGCTAAATGCGATTAAATCAGGATTTGTGAGTTTTCTGTAGTTTACACAATGACTAAGAAGCCTTTTTGTAAGGTTGTGTGGACTGCTGAATTGAAAGCTGTTTATGACCTCTTGTGTACATATTTGAGTCATGACAAGTCCCTCTTGTCTGCAAAGCCGTCTTTAGCCAGCATTTGTTCCTGGCCTCCTAACCACACCTAAACATGTTGCATTAACTTATAATGAAACGGTTATAATAACTAAAACATTATTATTATTCCGCAGTTCAGGCAACATGTATTTTCCAGAAACAAATGTATTCGCCAACCAAAATGTTTGCGAGCCTTTCCACTCATCTAACCCTTACATTTCCTTCAGTGTTTTATACTTTTACAAACACCATACTGAAGTATAACATGTATAGTCAGAGCTCCCCTCAGGCAGCCAACGTAGGTTTGATGTAAATCAAAGTGACTGACCAAATAGCGTTTGAGGTGGCCTCATTTTGTGGTGTGGTATGTGTTATAAGGGAGAACAGTCCAACTTCCGTAACCAGGCTATCTGTGACGTCATGTAACACTTACCTCCTGATAAACCTGTGATCTCAGCAAGTCCAAAAAACATGCACAGGAGAGAGAGGCAGATACATGCTGACAACATCACCACTCTTCCAACACCACCAAGTATCCACTTCTTCATTGAGGACACAGCCACTATCACACAGAGGGCCAAATGTCCCCCGAGATACAAGGGGACAAACTACAAGACACCACCCATTCAACATGCCGATGTAGGACTGATTTACCACTCATGCCTCATCTCCGTATTCCAGCACAAGAGCCATGAAGACGGCGCACACAGAGCGGGGCTTTTGGCACTGAGCTACACTCGGTTCCTTTCCCCCTTCTTACTTTGTACCCATTTTGATACAAAGACACATAGAAGCAGGCCAGAGCTCCTATCTACAACTCCAGCACCCCACTGTCGACACCAAACGGAGACTGATACCAGAGAAGACACAGACAGACATCTCAGTACAACAACTGATGTAGACTGATACTCACCAGTCCACCAAGATCACATTTGTAAAAGCCTCAAGCCCCTTCCTGTACTGTTTTGGGCCGCGTTACCCGTCAAGCTTGTTGACATGAAAACAAAACACTCCAGCTACACACTCGCTGACGCCGAACCAACTGATCCAATAGATGGCTCACAGCTTCATTGGAGTCAACACAAGACAACTGATGAAGACACTGCTGACAACACCACCAAGCACACTCAGGCCCACTTTTGGTTTTATGTGTTTCCTCCCACATGGAATTCAGCTCTTTTCCTCATCTCTTCATCTTTTCCTCTGATTTTCTTACTACATGCATCCCTGTTAAGCTATCCACTTTTTGAGTGCAATTTTTTTCATTGATATTTTAAAGTCTTTAGAAGCTGTGTAACACCTTCCATGTGATGCAGGTTTGGCAATTTGCGGCTAAGAGGAGCCAGCTACCCAACTGAAATGTGCTCTATGGCAGCCTCAAGGCCTCCCAGTGGGCGCTAAGCGGACTATACCAAAAAGGGACAAAAAGGATGGAAACGGCCAACCAACCCACCAATGGGCCTTTCAACCTGATAGAACCAGGACTCGATCCTGAGGTGGAGAGTTGTTCCCCAAGAAAGGAAATGGATGAGTGTTGGATGAAATGAATTGAGTGGAGAGTGGTGGAGCTACTGCAGCAAATATCTTCCTCCCTACTGTTTGTAAGCATGCAGTAAGTAAATCAAGGCCCTCCTCAGGGAACATCATTGCACAGCACCACATGACTCCAAAGCCCAGCACCCAACATTGCCACACAAGACTGACATGACTCCATCGTTCTCCCTCATGCAGGCTTAACCTTTCTCTTTGTGGAAGAGGGTGTAGGTCGGGGTTCTGTCGGAGCCTCAAACTATTGTCAGTACTGTCCGTTTAAAAGTCTTGTCTCATCTATACCGGCTTCCTTGGACTTTCTTTGGGAATTAAATTATGTGTTTAATCAGGACAGATGGTGTGAGCTGAATATTAATTCATGCAGGATGCGTTGTTTATCAAAAAGCAGGAATAGCTTTCCATCCACCAGCCATAGTGGCTGCTGGTGTCCAAAATCTGCATGCTTTTTTACATTTGAATTGCCAAATTGCTTTTAGAATCTGGTACATCCGCAGGTAATCAACCGGGCTCTTCCAAACTCGGTATTTTATATCCTGAAATGGTGGTTTTAATGTGCCCTCCTTACATTTTAACTGGGGTGAATTCACATTTACCCACAAAATGTTACCTTTTTTGATTAACCCAGCTTCCATTCTGACTATGATTATTGTGTACCCGAACAGATGGTGATGCAGATGGCAATGGGAGTAATGCAGGTGTGTGTGTTTGTGTACGCGTACAAAATATGTTCTTTTAAATGTAATCATTTGTGAAACAATTGTTTGCAATCTCCCCTTGGTATGCTCCATTGTGGATAAGGTGTCAACACCAGTGACATCTCGTACATCCCTACGCCTCCCTTTCCATTTAAAGGACACCTATCATGCTATATTTAAATGATATATTGTAGGGCCATACCTAATAAGGTATATTTATATGTTTCTGTTTTCAAAATACCAAACGGATCATGCATTTGAGCCATGTCTCATTTCGCTCTATTTGCTGTTCCAGCCCTGTTTTTGCAGGGGCTGATTCTGTGAGCTGCAGCTGACAACGCCCCCCTGCAGGAGAGGGGAGCGTGCTCTGATCAAGTCAGAGGAGGGGGAGAAAAATAGATCTCCGTCCTGCGTGTTTTATTATAGGATTATATAGAGTCGTTATTCATTTGTTTTAAAGCTCAATAAATAACAAAACACCTTTGACCGGCACTTTTCTAATTTTGTCCGGAAGATTTAAACTTTAACGGACATCTTGACCGGCGAAAGAAACTGAAACTCTGCAGCACGGTCCTCTCGTTCCTTGGAAGAGGTGGAGAGGTGGGCGTTTGTCATCCGCCGGTGGACTAACCGGAGAGAATTACAGTGCTTGCCTCGACGGGGAGGGATTGCATTAAATAACAGCAGCAGAAGCAAACGCTTGCCTTGGGGAGGGAGAAAAAGAGCCACAGCGGAGAATAAACAGAAGGGCAACCATGCGCGGGAAGTCTTCTTCGCTGCTTTTGTGGCAGACTACAGTGCCACTTACAGTCCTGGCATATGTACTACAGCGT
This sequence comes from Harpagifer antarcticus, assembly GCA_902827135.1. Taxonomy (NCBI): domain Eukaryota; kingdom Metazoa; phylum Chordata; class Actinopteri; order Perciformes; family Harpagiferidae; genus Harpagifer; species Harpagifer antarcticus. The sequence goes on along the minus strand of CADEHL010000187.1, from coordinate 136,492 downwards.
CTCCAGCGCTTTCGGGCGGCAGTGGCTGGCCGTGGCCCAACCCCACCCCCACATTCCCCTGATAGGTGGAGAGTTGGCCCAATAGCCGTAGCGCTGACATCAGGACAGTGTTCAACTCTGTATCAGTCTGCATCAGATCCGTTGCAGCCCCGTTTTTAGAGATTTGGGTATGGAGGAAAAGAGAGGGGGTTGTGTTTTCTGACACTTGGTGAGTTCCCTGACACACCGGGGACACATATTCATGTATAAAAGACGTACAAAAGTGCATTTTGCATGATGGGTCCCCTTTAATACAGACAAAGATCAATCACTAAAATACGGTCAGCTGCTTTTTCAGCTGGGGTTTATACTTTTGCTGGTTGCAAGATGAATCAGCAATGCATGCATTCGTCTCAAGTACTTATTTGAGGGGGGTGCATGAGTGCAGGTTTAGGCATCGAGTTAGCTTGTCTGGTATCAATGTGCCATTTTTATTTCTTTCTCCTCGTAGATGACGTTAATGCAAACCCCAACAAGCGGCAGAGACAGCCTGCGTTGCTGGGCGACCATCCTCCAGAGTACGGTAAGGCTCTCAGGTTACACATGTTTGAAATAAATCAGTGGGGCTCTTAGTGTCTCTTCTGTCTAGTAAAACGGTTCTCTAGAGTCGAACTCGCCTTGTTTGATTTGTAGGTTTTCTGTTCTCTCATTCGCTTGCATCATTATTCAGGAGGTGGTTACCATGGCTACGACGAGAGCTACGGCTCCCCGCCCTATGAGGGTCGCCGCATGGGTCCACCAATGAGAGGGCGTGGAGGGAGGCCCAACTACGGGCCCAACTACGGACCTCCTCCCCCTCCTCCTGGGGAGTACGGGGGCCACGCTGAGTCCCCGGTCGTAATGCTTTACGGACTGGAGCCCGTCAAGATGAACGCCGACCGGGTCTTCAACATCTTCTGTCTCTATGGCAACGTAGAGCGGGTCAGTGTCTGTTTTTTGTGAATGTGGAAGCTCTAATGTTTGATTAGTTCAACATCTGGTACAAAATAACAACCTTATAATACAGTATGTACAGAAAGACAACTTGTGCTGGATAAGCAAATCAATTTTATTTGTATTCCAGGTCCTGGGACAAGTTCCTTTTTCTTTCTTTTTTTTATAAGAATGGGTTTTAGTGAAAGACACATTTTTGTCTTGCTTCCATGAATTGCTACTATACACATAGTAATGGTTTTATTTTTTCAATAAATGCCACGCATTAAAACGCAGGCTGAAGTCAGCAGTGGGACACACATTGGTAAAGATATTTAGACTAAAACAAGAGATTACCTACTGGAAGTGTCTAATTTTAAGACAAAAGTCAACTTTTTTTTCATGTCACATGGCTATGTTGCATAACTGGAATATTTAACTTCCATAACCTCACACACCCTTGCCTTAAGACAGCCTCTCAAACCCTGCTAATCCTAGTTAACCCCTGAGTGTCACTATAAGGAGTTGCTCTGATGTGCATGTGGTTTAACATTATTCCAGTTTTTTTTAAACATTGGCATCTCAATCATAAATATGATTGGATATTCACTTTGAACTATGCCACCATTGTTTGGTGGTAGCAGTACGTTGTAAGCAGTGATAATGTCTCTTGTCGGAACAAGAGATGCTTCACTGAGTTAGTTTAGTGCAAAACAGATCACGCCCTGCTGACTCGGCAGTCTGTCAGCTGCTGCTAAACAAGACGATAGGAGAATAAAACAAATGTTTTAATGTATAATTTGATGACTATTTGAAAAACATAACTTGTCCCTTTTTTAGGACAGAGCAGCAATGCACAGGAATGTGGCCTGCTTTTTGTCTAAAGGGCAAATATGAGAGTATGGCTGATTCTAGTGGAAAAAAGTCAAAACAAGCCAGCCAGGGCTTTAGATTGTGAGCGAGGTATAATAAAATGCATGATTTTATGCTGTAAAGGCTGTATGATCAACATTTTTACTTTCTTAGTTTTTTTTCATGGCGACATGAGACATTGTCCGTGTCCGTATTTTGGCTTACATTTTTTTCAGGTTGATACATTTCAAATCCAAAAATAACCCAGAGGTGAAGTGCACTCGTTCATCTTTTCTCCGTTTGTCTCTGCAGGTGAAGTTCATGAAGAGTAAGCCTGGCGCTGCCATGGTGGAGATGGGAGACTGCTATGCAGTGGACCGCTCCATCACTCACCTCAACAACAACTTCCTGTTTGGACAGAGGCTCAATGTGTGGTGAGTTCATCATGTCAGTTCTAACCAAGCGTCAAACTGTGGGGTAGAGCCGTGAAGCCAATACGGAAGTGCCACACACTGCAGTTCATATATTGGCCGATAGGCAATGGCTGCAGAAAAAGGAGCAATTTCCATAGACCCCCATGTTAAAATGCCCAACTTTACAGCAGAAAAAAACATGTTTCTACCCCTGGCTCCATACATTTTTATTATCGATATAGTTAGATTCCACCTTCATGATTATGGATCTGTCAGTGAATTGTTTTCTAACGTGACCCTTTTATTTATATTAGGTCTTAAAGTTTGTGCACACATTAGGGCGTGGTCACGTTGATTGACAGATACGTGCCTCACTGTCAGCTAACAGCAACTTGTCCACTCTGCTAGGCTACAACCATAGAGGCTACAACGTTAGTTAGTTGTAGTTACTGTACTTGACCCTTTAGCTGTGTTCGTGGTGATCGTGCCTGTTAGGGAATATTGTTACAAATACCAGATAATTAAAATGTCGTGCTGTGCGCTTGAATGTACTAACAGAACCTCCAAGAAGTCTACTTTCAGCTTTTTTCAGTGAGTAAAATGATAATATTATACATGTTAACCCCGTTAGCAGGTGTTTGTGTGCTTGTTAGCTTAGCTTGTTATGTAGCTTAATAGTCAGCTAAGGACGTAACCCTTTATACAAATATACAGTTTAGTTTATGATTCAGCCTTGGGTAAGACTTTTATACTATATGGCGATGACGCCCATAATGCTAAACGGGAGCAAATGTGAAAAGGGGACCCAATTATCCCAGTGGGGCCGCCGGAGTCCACGCCGCCGAAGCTAACGGGGCTGCAGGAGCTAGCGCGTCCCGGCCATAGGTACCTGCAGCCGTAGCTAGCCCCCTGGGGCTCCGTTAGCTTCGGCCAGCGGCGGAATCCGGCGTTATAACTGGAGATCAAGGAATGCATCGAAACGCGGACTTGGTTCGCCTGTAGCCCGCTGTAGTATTAGCTAAATAAATGATGTTGAGCAAGGTTTATTAAGCTGAACACCGCCACAATTATTCTGCTATGTATCGGTACTTATTTTATTAACGTGTGAATGACAAGCATTAAGAATAATAGCTAATTATCTTGCAGATTGTCTCGTTTGATTATGAATGTAACGTTTATATAGTGGAACTACACTGTTTTATCAAAAACCAAAGTGCCACGCATGCATGTATTTCAGCAGGAAATGTGCAACCTAGATGACATTTACCAACACAGACTATATAGAAATATTTGTAAAAGTTGTTCGTTACTAAGTGAATATGGCATTAACCCTCCTGTAAGCTGGGTTGTTAGCATAGGTTGTTAGCTTAATACTGAGAGCATTTTAGTTAGCCTGAGCTAGGTCTGGAAAGTCACGCTCGTTGGCAGCAGGTTCCGCCTCTTTGCCCTTATTTGGAGCAGGCTGGAGAAGGCGGGAGTTAGACTCTGACGTCACTGTCGAGCCGTTAGAAGCTAGGGTTGCCAGAAACTGACCATGATCAAAATCGATTATTCGGCAGCCCTGGCAATTAATCGATTATTCGACCTGGTTGGCAGCATTGCAATAAATACATTGTGCCTTCAAATAAAGGCAATGACAGGCACTTTAGAAAATAACAAAAAATAAACCACCATCATGTAGCCTGTATTAATAATAGCAGCATTGAAATACATGTCCTTCACTAGCATATTGGTGATTAGTGCAGTTATTTCACCTGCACGCATGTCATCACAACGACGTGGCCTCGAAGTAAAGTTTGTAATGGCCGGCTGTGCTGTAACCTCTTTGGCTTCGCACTCAAATGCGAACGCATTGTTTAGGTTGAGCTATGATATACCAACGTCTTTTCGCAGAGCTTGCATTTCACTTCCTTTGGACTTGTAAGTTCAAAGTAGTTCCACGAGGAACTCTTTTTACCTGCCGCTTTGCTCCTCTTTAGTCGCACGTGTGAGGGAAAGGAAGGGGGGGTCGGTGTGTAGCGTGCTGCAGCTGCTCTGCACGCAGGCTTCCTCCAAGTTTACAGTAGAACAAACTGGTGGTGTGACCAATGGCCATTTACAATTATTAATACTATTATTAGCATTAGTCTATATTTTGGTTGAAACTAAGCCAGAATTTTTTTTTTTAAACATAAATAATTAAAAAAAAATATATAAATCAAATCGATTTTTAAAAATAATATTCGATTATGGAGACTGTAACGAATAATCGAATAATCGCTGGCATCCCTATTAGAAGCCGACTCTGCCTACTTAGGGCTTCACGGCAACTCTGCAGAATCCTATGGGTGATGTCACAGACCCTACGTCCATTTATATATACAGTCTATGGTTCTAACTAGGGGTGGGCGATATTGAAAAATATATTATCACGATATTTTTCAAGCAGTATCACGATAGACGATATATATCACGATATTTTTTTCATGTCGGTTATTATGGTTATTTTTCAAGTTACTTAACAGTACAAGCACCTACAAGGTAACAGAAACTAAAACAAAAAGGAGTAACAGACCAAAATAGCATTTCAAGCTGGTTTTATTTCTGAAATGAATCCCTGAATGAACAATTCAACATTTTGATATGGCTTCAAGGCACAGTTTCTCAGTATAAAAATGAACTTTCTGAGGTAGCACTAGCAGTGAACATCAATAAACATAAAAAGGAGGGTAAAACATCAATGAGGAAAAGTCAGTGCCAAACAATTAAAATGTAAACTTTAGACTTGAAGTGCAATAAAAGACTTTAGCATAACTGAAGGGAAAAACTAAATACCTTATTGATAAAATAAAATATAAGCCAACAGAATCAACCAAGACAATAAATGAAGTGCAATACTGTCTGAATCCTGACTAGGCAGCTTTAGAGCATGTCTTTCACATGAGTTTTTTTTTTAATATATATTTAAAAAAAAAAAAAATCTATTTTTTTTTTTTATCACGATAGATGCGATATCCCTGAAAAAGCATATTGTGGAGACCTAATATCGTCACGACGATATATATCGTCATATCGCCCACCCATAGTTCTAACCTTTATTCTGGAAAACGACGGTTAATCCATGGGTTTTTAACATCTCTGTATAAAAAAAAATATTTCATTTATAATCCATAGCAAAAGTTAGCTGCTAATGGTAGCCACCAGAGTGGCTGCTGCTTCCGGTCTTGGCTATGCAGCAGTCTAACATGCACTACCAAATAAGGACTGTGAGTTCCCCTCGATTCCATTGGCTCCGACGGTCAGAAAGAGATGTCACATGTCAAAATCCAGCAAGGGAGGCCAGAGATAGGGAAAATCCACCCAAATGGCCCCAGAAGAGTTTTTTTTTTTGCTAAATCTGTTTTAAGGCGAGACACCCCAGGTGAATAGGGTAATTTTTTTAACTTAAAGGTATCAGCTAGAAATTTCTCCAGTTAATGTCTTACAATAAGGCAATTGTCTTTTGTATTACAAGTTTTCTGAAATAGCATGTTTAAATATGCAAATGAGCCATTATCTCATTAAATATGCACATATTTTAACACATTTCAGGAATCGAAATCTGAACTTTGGATAAAGCCAGGTTCCAAATTCTTGTTTCATTTTGTAGTCATATTAGTATCTAAGGCTTTTACAGAAGGGATATTGGATATCTCTTTTTATCACTCAATAAATCAGAAAATACTGTCAACAGCCCTAAAATATCAATTTTCGCCATGTTTTTAGGTATACAATGTTGTATAATTCAGGCTATGAATTATATATGAACAAACCCTTCTGTAAAAGCCTTCATAATATTGATAGGAATATAACTGGAAGGTTTGGTGTCTCTACGTGCTTCTGAAGTTGAAATTTCGAACTCAGAGTAGGAGACAAAACTCATTTTGAGAAAACGACCTTTAAAGATAGCAGTGAGGCGCTAGCTAAACCGTCCTGTTCTCTGGATGATAGCTCGCGCATCGACGCACTCCGTGAAGGTGTTTCATGTTCGGGGTCATTTGTTTTTTGTATAACCTTGCTTCGTGCAAGAGACAATTGTTGTCGTCTTCTCTGTGAACGTTTTTTTCGCCGTTCTTTTGCGATTTTGAGATTTCAATTTCTAGCGGAAAGCTGAACAGGAAGTGTTTTAGCACACCACGTGACGCATCTGAACGAATCACGTTGTCAGAAATTGACCCCAGCCAATGAGATTTCGTTTCTTGGTTTAAGACCCCTTTGTGCTTTCACGATTGGTTGCTGATACAAAGGAAATGACCATATTTGGATCCGATGAGATTGTGCAGGAGAGACGGAGCTTTCCAACGATACCTCTGTTGACATGGTGCACACAGCGGTCGCGGTACTTTATGTTACGTTAGAATGCTAACTTTTGGTGAATTTAGGAGAAATCTACAGACGCAAATAGACAAACTATAGTAAAATAAACACTTAAATCTGTATTTTGTACGTTTTCCTTCCAAAAGCCTGAAAGAAAACATGTTATGGAATCAAAATAGCACAAAATCTCAAAATTGACCAGTACTTGAAAAACGATGTTTTTGCCTGCCGTGTCTCGCCTTAAAAAGGTCAAATATCACTTTTGTATCACTTTTGCATCAATCTTGATACAGGGTACTTATTATATGTTGTACTTTGGATTCCTAAAGCTTTTAGTAACCCATCATCCAAGGTTAGTTTTCACTAAGTACAAAATATTTTTTGGACGGACACTATAATTTACAGTTTTTTACTATGTTCAATCTGAATTTTCTTTAAAATAAAAAACATCTATATTGATTCTGACTTTTCTACATCTAACTCACAGGTTATCATTACATTGAGAAAAAAGATTATTAATTTAACCCTTTTAGAAGTGTAGCCTAGTTATGGTCATTTGTTCTGGGAATGTCATTTTCGAGCCTGAAACCTGAAAAACAGGCTCGGGGTTTAACAGGTTAACCTCTGAAGCTTCATGCCATCAAGTGCTAATGTAGGTGTTAGGCCAGACAAACGGCTTGAGGAAGATGTAGTGATGACTCGAAGAAGAAATGCAGCTTCTCCTGGTGTCTCTTGTATTTAAAATGTGACTTTTCCTTCCCTTTAGTGTGTCCAAGCAGCAGGCCATCGTCCCCGGTCAGTGCTATGAGCTCGAGGACAGCTCGAGCAGCTTCAAAGACTTCCACGGCTCCAGGAACAACCGCTTCACCTCGCCGGAGCAGGCGGCCAAAAACCGCATCCAGCACCCGAGCAACGTGCTGCACTTCTTCAACGCTCAGCCAGACGTCACGCCAGAGATCTTCACTCAGGTCTGTAGAAGACTCCTGGTTCATATCAGTTTTTAAATGTACATTGACTCTTGATTAAAGAACAGGCAACATTCTTCATCACTGCTGATTTGTATTTGGTTGAACTGGAATTTTAAAAGTATTTTTTTCATGTACTATAAATAATGGTTTCAAGCTGAGACTTTCAGAATACAAGCATGTAATTCCCTAATAAGAGTTTATTCTTTGCAGATTTGTGAGGAGCTTGGTGTCAAGAATCCCGTCAACGTCAAAATGTTCACAGGAAAGAGTAAGCTGCTTTAATACTGCTCATGCTTTAGTTTTGTTTTACTTTTGAACTCGCTGACTATGTATAGAAAACTCTGGAAGCCCTCAATAGACATGGGGGGAAAAAACTGAAACATTTTTCCAGCCAGGCTGGACATAGACAAACATTGAATGTTGAGATGCACTGTTCTCTGCACATAGAAATGTTCCTGTAGTTAAAGTGACCTCTGACCCCCAGGTGGAGCAGCTCCCAGTGACCGCAGTGCTTCAGGGCTGCTAGAGTGGGAGTCCATCAATGATGCAATGGAGGCTCTGGCATTGATAAACCACTTCCAGATGAAAAATGCAGGTAAGGAAAAGCCCCTGAGAATGTAGGAGGTCTCAACCCTGACTGACCAGGATTCAGACAAAGAACTTAAATAAAATAAATCCCAGATGTTGTTTCAGGTACTTTTTTAATTTTTTTATTAAACCGTTTAGTTTGACTGACAGTAACTTGGACGAGGGCAACTTGACATCATGGAAACACCACTGATAGGTGTTAGTCTGAAGACCGAGTCCTCTCTCAGGTCATGTTTTTGTGTAATGTCTCTTGTTTCTTTTTTTCCAGCTGGTCCTTACCCGTACACCCTGAAACTCTGCTTCTCCACCGTTCAGCACGCCAACTAGGGGCAGCTTGTGTAATGAAGATTGGTCCACCATTCCCATGTTCACATGTACTTAGACCATGACTGCTTGCAACACTCGTAGAGAAATTAGATTTTCAGATCTAACAAATGCATTGAAAAGTTGATATGTATCCCCCACATGTGGTGTTGAGTGTTGGTACCTGCGTGTCTTCAATAATATGTTGTCCTTTTTACTTTTTGTATTATGCTTATACAGTGACATGAAAACATATTTGAAAGACTTGGTTTTATTTTCAGTTGGTTCAGTGGCAGTAGATAACAAAGTTGTTAGAATTGTCTTTTGAAACTTTTATTATTCACTTTTTTGCTTTGTTTTGATTTTACCTATTCAGTTCTGCGTCTCTGTCTGATATGCAGATGGATAATTGTTTTGTTCTAAGAAAATAAAAAAACAATTTAAGTTGCGTTTATTCTGCCATCCTTTTTAAAGTGTCGTCTGTCAAATAAAGTCTACATATCTGCAGTGACTGTTTATCTCGGGCCATAGCAATAAATGTAGATATATCAAGACCAAATAAGTCTTAAATGCATACTACATACTCATTATGAAAGCTATGTAGTGTATGCATATAGTGACAAATAATTCAAACCAGACTCGTATATGAAGTGTGAGATTGAATCCAGATATGATCGTTTAACCACTGCAACTCCATATATATTGCCATTTCGTCAGAATCAGGAATCCCTTAGTCCCACAGCGGGGAAATTAACATTGTTACAGCAAAAGTGGCATGTAATAATGCAGAGTAAGCTAATAATATATAGAAGGAAAGCACACATGAGTTATAGAATATAAAAAAGACAAGTTGGTAAGTACACATACAAGGCAAAACAAATGATTAGAATAGGGGTGTTAAGCAGCAACTCAACACCATCTTACCTTAAAGAACTCATTATACCCTATTGTCCTACTAGGGCATTGCGTTCCAAGAATGCAGGGTTGTTGGTTGTTCCTAGAGTCTCTAAAAGTACAATGGGAGCCAGAGCCTTTTCTTATCAAGCTCCACATTTGTGGAATCAGCTTCCAGTTTGTGTTCGGGCGGCAGACACCCTATCCGTTTTTAAGAGTGCGCTTAAGACCTTCCTTTTTGATAAAGCTTATAGTTAGGGCTGATTAGATTCAGCCCCTAGTTTTGCTGATATAGGCTTAGTTTGTCGGGGGACATCTTACTTCTTCCTTCTCTCTGTCTATACCTGTGTACTCCCATGTTCCGATTAACCCAGCTTCCCCCAAATTTCTTTCTTTTTGGTGTCTATATACGCTGGGATCCGGAGTCATGGATGATCCTGCGGTCCTGTGTCCGGCATCACGAGCCCTGGATCTTGAGTCGTGGCTGTGGTCCTGGATCATAGGTCCTGGATGGATATCCTCGTGGATCCATCTTCCTATTACACACACATGCATTTCCAAACATTTGGACTACCTATGTTGCAAATGTATTATCTTTTCAATTTACACACGGCATCTATTGCACGACTGTCCGTCCTGGGAGAGGGATCCCTCCTCTGTTGCTCTCCCTGAGGTTTCTCCCATTTTTCCCTTTAAACTGTGGGTTTTCTTCGGAAGTTTTTCCTTGTACGATGTGAGGGTCTAAGGACAGAGGGTGTCTTATTGTCATACTGATATTTTGTACAAACTGTGAAGTCCACTGAGACAAATGTAACATTTGTGATATTGGGCTATATAAATAAACATTGATTGATTGATTGACCATGTAAGGTGTCTCCCACCTCCACAGTGAGGACTCCTGTCTGCAACCACCTCCACAGTGAGGACTCCTGTCTGCAACCACCTCCACAGTGAGGACTCCTGTCTGCAACCACCTCCACAGTGGATGTCAAGTAATGTAAAACCACCAGACTCAGGGACAGTTTCATCCCACAGACCATAAGACTGTTAAGGTATAAACTATTCATAACTGTGGATAGTAGTAACTCTATATCTGTAGGCTACAAAGTCAAAGTGGTCCTTTCTACATTATAGTCAATTATGTAAACATGTCCAGCATATACAATAAAGGTCATCATCCTCCTCCTTCTTCTTCAGTAATTAAACAAGTGTAACCTTTGTTCATATTTGCTGTCCTTGTCTTCAGCTGTAAGTCTATTTCTGTGTTAGTCTACTGAGAGTCTCTGGGAATAACATACTGACTCCTTGCATGTGGCATGTAACCTCCTGCAATCACTGCTGACTCTCCCAGATCCACCCTTACAGCTTCTAAAAGAAAATAAGAACTGTCAGTAAAAAATAACATTTAATAGTGTTAAAGATCATACTCAAATATATGTAATAATAGCATTTTTACATCACATATTGACATAAAAGTATTTCTGAAGATTAAGAATGATATAAAAACATGCAAGTGGAGTTCCTGCTAAGGCTGTCAGTAAGTGTAACAAGAAGAAGCTGAAACGCACTGTTGAGCACATGACTGCTTCTTTGTTGTTGTTGTTGTTGGTTTCTTTCTTTCTTTCTTATGCCATAATTCTTAACGTTTACATACAGTAGTCTGCGGTCTTGAAAGTATGTAGTTGCGAATGCGATCTGCCAATAATCCCAAAGAAGAAGAAGAGATTGAGAGTTTTCGGCCACCGTATCTGTCTGTAGAAAGCGAAGTATCTATGGCTAAACTAAACTAAACTAGCTAAGCTAACAGGAGGTGTTCCCCTCACAGTCTCACTTGGTGTGGGCTGTATTCCCTTCCGGTGCACAGCAGTGATGTGTTCACGCTTCTTTATACACTTGCTGGCGTGCAGATAACTTTAGCAGCGCACAGACAGCTGTTAATGCGTAGTTAGCAGTAGCAGGCATCAGTATAGCTACATGCTAACATTTCTAGCAGCACTCTGAGCTACACACACACTCGGGTCGAGCAGGTGAAGGCGCACACACACCGGGCAGTTCTATCCATAACTGAGCAGAGCAGCGTTCAAAGGGCGATGTTTTCAGGGATTGTCAGGTCAGCTCTCTCCAAATGTAAGTGACAAGGCTTTGTTCTGCTCGCCTGCTGTTTGTTATGATATTAATGAGCATTTACTTTAATGTTGGTCAAAGGTCATATTGCACCTGACAGCTAAAATCTATACAGGTAAATTAGACTGCACTAATTGTCTAAAATAAGTATAATTTGCCCGCTTTAAAACTTTTAAGAGCTTTAAGAGCTATGTAAGGCTCTGTAGGTGAAAGGTCACCGGCATTAGTTTCCATGGAATAGGCAAGATTGTTTGTATGGCTCAACTCTTCGGCTATATATCCTTTATTTGTAACTCTGTAACTAAAGACTAGACAACATGAGCCTCGAACAACTATAAGGATTTGAAACGGAACCAGTGACATTACTTAAAATAACACGCTGGTGTTCTTGCCCTTTTCTCACCTGCTGTGTTTGGTGTACCCATGTACTTTGTTCCTATCACATCGTGATCGGGTCATTCTGTTTCTGAAACCGTGAGTGAAGGTGACTGTGCAGATTCCCGATTCCAACTAATCCAAAACTTCGTTTCTCGGCCTTTTGGCTAACAGTTAATGAAAGGCGATGTTTTTATGAAAATGCGTTTGATGTCTTAATAAAATCTTACAGTGTACATTTATTTATTGTAGGATAGCTCAAAATACACTTGTTTGAATAAAAAAATGATATAAATATGAAAAGTGCATGGATTAAGTGTCAATACATTTTACACAAAAGACAAAAAACCTGTTCTTATCAGTTTAATATCTGATAAATCTTCTTTCCGGGGACCATATATTAAATAGATTTTTGGAATAGGGAGATGGAATAGGGGCTTGCTCCGTCCACTCCACGCATCGACCTTGTATTGCAGGAAGAACTCCAGGAAGGAACGGTGCACCACCTTTCATTGTGAATGACAAAATAGCAGATTATCTACCATAACAAATTGATAGACATATTTAAATGTATTAAAACCAGTGGAAATTATGCTCCATGAGCTTGAAACTTTACAAATAATTGATGTGAAAGTTATTAATGTAAAACAAGCAGATTCTGCTCTCTGACCTTATGACTTTTTGGAATCTCTTTAAAATGAAAAAGGTATTTCTGGGTAAACATATTAAGATCGTAATGCATCCAATGTAAGTGAATCAATTCAGTAGGCAAACATTGTGTCATTATATAATGAGAACGGCCAGTATGAGCGTTCTAGAACTGGAACACTGCAGTGGTTTGTCATAGCCATTTGTATTTAAAAAGCTGTAATGAGTAGTTTTTGTTGAAAAAATAGCATTTAATTTATTTCTGATGTTTTACTTATCTGAGCAGTTACTATGGCAGCCATTTAGCTTCCACCATCTCTTAATATGAGCTCCTGCTCGGCGGTTCTGAATCCTCTCTGTGCTCCCCCCCCCCTCTCAGACCCGAGCTGGCTCGGTCCGGCTGTGGTCAGGGCCATGTCCTCTTCAGGCGGCCCCCCCTCTCCATACACCGCCCTGGCCATCAGCCACCCAGCGGAGTCCGTCACACACGTGGAGCTGCACCGGCCGGAGAAACGCAACGCCATGAACAGAGCCTTCTGGAGGTATGCTTCAATTAGTGTGCAATCATTTTTCCAAGACATAGAAAACATACAAAATAAACATATGAACTATACATTTTGACATATTAAATGTTTAATGAAAAAATATCCTTAATCAAAATTAATTTTGAACAAGGTTACACAGTAAAGTTGCTTTTAATAATGAGTATGTGTTGAGCTTGTATAGTAGCACTGATGATAACATTAATTTCAATTTAGAAGGTCGTAAGCAGAACTGAAAAATGAAGAAAACATTTTTGCCAGAACAAACCAGACATAGTTGTATCATAAGATACATATTAGTCAATTCTTTAAAAGCTAATTTATGGAAGCCTGTTTGCGCCACAGGAAAATAAAAAATAAATTCCTGTAAGTCATTATTATGACTTACTATCTCATTATAATGACTTAGCTATCTCATTATAATGACTTAGATATCTCATTATTATGACTTGCTACGGAGCCCGGCCGGGCCCAGCTCGAAAAGGCAACGTGGGCAACACCTCCGCTTCTCCGTCCCGCGGGCCCACCACCTACGGGAAACAGCGATGTGGTCGGGTGCGCTGCCAGAAGGGTGGCAGTGAAAGCGGAGGGTCCAGCGTCGGCTCTGGAACCTTACTTCTGGATAGGGGTTGGACTCTATTCTTCTCCGGAGTTGCTCAAGGTGTGAGGCGCCGGGCGGGTGTGGGGATACTCACAAGTCCCCGGTTGGGTGCTTCGTTGTTGGAGTTTACCCCAGTGGATGAGAGGGTCGCCTCCCTACGCCTGTGGGTTATGGGGGGGGAAAACTCTGACTGTTGTGTGTGCTTATGCACCCAACAGCAGTTCAGAGTATACGGCCTTCTTGGAGACCATGGAAAGAGTCCTGTATGGGGCTCCTGAAGGGGACTCTTTAGTCTTGCTGGGAGACTTTAACGCACATGTGGGCAATGATGGAGACACTTGGAGGGGCGTGATTGGGAGGAACGGCCCCCCTGATCTCAACCGGAGTGGTGGTTTGTTACTGGACTTCTGTGCTATTCATGGATTGGCCATAACAAACACCATGTTCGAACATAAGGATGCTCATAAGTGTACGTGGTACCAGAGCACCCAATGCAGAAGGTCCATGATCGATTTTGTTATCGTATCATCGGACCTGAGGCCGTATGTTTTGGACACTCGGGTAAAGAGAGGGGCGGAGTTGTCAACTGATCACCATCTGGTGGTGAGTTGGGTCGAGTGGCGGGGGAAGCCTCTGGATAGACCTGGTAAGCCCAAACGTGTAGTTCGGGTGAACTGGGAACGTCTGGAGGAGGCCCAAGTTCAGGAGGCCTTCAACTCACACCTCAGGCGGAGCTTTTCAGGCATTCCTGTGGAGGTTGGGGACATTGAACCAGAGTGGTCGGTGTTCAAAGCCTCTATTGCCGAAGCCGCGGCGGGGAGCTGTGGTCTCAAGGTCCTAGGTGCCTCAAGGGGCGGTAACCCTCGAACCTCCTGGTGGACACCGGTGGTCAGGGAAGCCGTCCGACTGAAGAAGGAGGCCTTCAGGGATTTGTTATCCCGGGGGACTCCTGAGGCAGTTGCAATGTACCGACAGGCCCGAAGGGCAGCAGCCTCATCCGTGGCCGAGGCAAAGCAGCGGGTGTAGGAGAAATTCGGAGAAGACATGGAGAAGGACTTTCGGGCGGCACCAAAGTTGTTCTGGAAAACTGTCCGACACCTCAGGAGGGGGAAGCAGGGAACCATCCAAGCTGTGTACAGTAAGGATGGGACATTGTTGACCTCAACTGATGGAGTGTTAGGGCGTTGGAAGGAACACTTTGAGGAATTCCTGAATCCGACAACTCCGCCCTCTGTTAGAGGCAGAGCTGGAGTATGACGGGGGATCAACACCAATCTCCCGGGGGGAGGTCACTGAGGTTGTTAAACAACTCCACAGTGGCAAAGCCCCGGGGGTGGATGAGATCCGCCCAGAAATGCTGAAGGCTCTGGGTGTTGAGGGACTGTCATGGTTGACACGTCTCATCAACATTGCGTGGAAGTCGGAAACGATACCGAAGGAGTGGCAGACCGGGGTGGTGGTTCCCCTTTTTAAAAAGGGGGATCAGAGGGTGTGTGTGCCAATTACAGAGGCATCACACTACTCAGCCTCCCCGGGAAAGTTTACTCTAAGGTACTCGAAAGGAGGGTCAGGCCGATTGTCGAACCTCAGATTGAGGAGGAACAATGCGGATTCCGTCCTGGTCGTGGAACGATGGATCAGCTTTTTACTCTCGCAAGGATCCTGGAGGGGGCCTGGGAGTACGCTTATCCGGTCTACATGTGTGTTGTGGACTTGGAGAAGGCGTATGACCGGGTTCCCAGGGAGTTACTGTGGGAGGTGCTGCGGGAGTATGGGGTGAGGGGGTCTCTACTCAGGGCCATCCAATCTCTGTACTCCCAAAGCGAGAGCTGTGTCCGGGTCCTCGGCAGTAAGTCGGACCCATTTCCGGTGAGGGTTGGCCTCCGCCAGGGCTGCGCTTTGTCACCAATCCTGTTTGTAATATACATGGATCGGATTTCGAGGTGTAGTCATGGGGGAGGGGGTCTGCAGTTCGGTGGACTAAGGATTGCACCACTGCTTTTTGCAGATAATGTGGTTCTGATGGCTTAATCGGTCTGCGACCTTCAGCGCTCACTGGATCGGTTCGCAACCGAGTGTGAAGCGGCTGGGATGAGGATCAGCACCTCCAAATCTGAGGCCATGGTTCTCAGCAGGAAACTGATGGACTGTCCACTCCAAGTAGGGAATGAGTCCTTACCCCAAGTGAAGGAGTTCAAGTATCTCGGGGTCTTGTTCTCGAGTGAGGGAACAATGGAGCGTGAGATGGGCCGGAGAATCGGAGCAGCGGGAGCGGTACTGCAGTCGCTTTACCGCACCGTTGTGACGAAAAGGGAGCTGAGCCAGAAGGCAAAGCTCTCTGTCTACCGGGCCATTTTCGTTCCTACCCTCACCTATGGTCATGAAGGATGGGTCATGACCGAAAGAACGAGATCGCGGATACAAGCGGCCGAGATGGGTTTTCTTCTCCGCAGGGTGGCTGGTGTCTCCCTTAGGGATAAGGTGAGAAGTTCGGTCATCCGGGAGGGACTCGGAGTTGAGCCGCTCCTCCTTCGCGTCGAAAGGAGACAGTTGAGGTGGTTCGGGCACCTAGTTAGGATGCCACCTGGGCGCCTCCCTAGGGAGGTGTTCCAGGCACGTCCAGCTGGGAAGAGACCAAGGGGTAGACCTAGGACCAGGTGGAGGGATTATATCTCTTCGCTGGCCTGGGAGCGCCTTGGGATCCCCCAGTCAGAGCTGGTTGATGTCGCCAGGGAAAAGGAAGTTTGGGGCTCTCTGCTGGAACTGCTACCCCCGCGACCCGACCACGGATAAGCGGAAGAAGATGGATGGACTATCTCATTATTATGACTTACCATCTCATTATTATGACTTGGCTATCTCATTATAATGACTTAGCTATCTCATTATAATGACTTAACTATCTCATTATTATGACTTACTATCATATAAGAGCAATTTTAAGTGTGGGACACACTTAGCTGAACTAATGGATACTATAATTGAAGACTACTTTAGACGCGGATTCACTAATAAGGAAATGTTAGTGGTTTTGAAGGAATCACACAATATTAACAGTGTGAGAAAAAGTTTTTAGAGAGTACTTGTCCATGGACAAGTGAGTTTGGCAATTTACTTGTCCGAATACATTTTTCACTTGTCCAGAATGGACAAAATTGGGGCCACTGGAATCTTCTTCTTTGTCATCGTATTTTACATTTTCCCACGGTTTTTACGACACCGCTAACGTAAGTGAGCGGTAAGATTTTACTGCATCACACATAGGGTTGGGTATCGTTTGGATTTTAACGATTCCGGTTCTGCTTTTCGATTCCGGTTCTGCTTTTCGATTCCGGTTATTTTTGGTTCTCGATTCCGGTTCTATGAGAGGGTAAAAATAAGTCCCATGACAAACTGGGAGAAAAATATATTTATGAAAACATTAAGTCAAATCTGTATTCCTATTTACAAATCACTTCATACTGTTGAATTTCTTACGGTTATTGAATACAATTATATAAAAAATAATCTCTGCATCGTTTAGTTAGTTCTAAGTGGTGCAGTTTGAGAATGTACAATTGGCCCAGTCTCCTCTGATGTTACACTGCAACCTGCCTGTGAGACAGAGTCCAACCACACATGTCCAACACATAGGACATAACCTAATAATAATAATGACACATTAGATGTATAGCCTATAGGCCTAGCGCTTTTCTACAACTCAAAGACGCTTGCAGCTTACATGTCCTGCAATACACATGCTGCAGCTGCCCAGCTGCTCACTGTTTGTAAAAGTAAATAAATAGTATTTTCATTTCAATAATGTACTTTCTATAGCCTGCTTCATAAACAATACTGACATCCCTGTGCTCCTCCGAGTCTGGGGCTCCGGGGATGTGAGGACAGCGCGAGGACACAGACTGGCTGCTTCACTACATAAAGGAGATGGCGACAAGCAGAACCGAAACTAACACTTCTAAACCAACAATGGCGGACACGTACAATTTGCGAAATGAGTTCTGCCTTTTGTAAAGTGAATGTATCAATAATTTGTCAATAAATCAGGCCGAAAAACGTCACTTGTCCGCCGGACAAGTCAATTGAAAGATCTACTTGTCCGATATTGTAAATAACACGTCCCGGACGGTGGGACGTGTACTTTTTCGCACACTGATTAAACTAAGCCTGTTTTGTTTTTGTACTGTATTTACAATCAATACTCCGACTACGACGTGCTAGATTTATTGTTAAACCGGAGACATAGACATTCATGTCTGGTAGGAAGGCCACATTTCACTCAACTGTGTGGCTGCACACGCATGCTGTGTCTAGTCTACGTCACGTCACGTGGGCCAATCATAAACAAACATTGATAACCGGTCGTATCCACTTATTCAGTCAGAATATTACAAAGCATATGGACACTACTACAAAAGAACAATCTTTGGCGTGTGGCAAGAGCAGAAACAATGTATTCTCTTCAGGAGTGCTCCAAAATCAGGATTGCTTACAGCTAGCTAGTGTATTGCTTTGAGCGAAGTCATTATAACGAGATAGCTAAGTCTTAATAACGAGATAGCTAAGTCTTAATAATGAGATAGCCAATTCATAATAATGAGATAGCTAAGTCATAATAATGACTTAGAGGATTTATTTTTATTTTTTTCCTGTGGCGCAAACAGGCTTCCATACTAATTTGCTGTTTTGCATATTTAAAAAAGCAACTAGCCTACAAAAGACTTCAAATAGATATTGAAAAGTCTGAAATAACTTAACGGGTAGGCAACTGTGTAGAGTCAGTTTGTAATTAGGGCCTGAGCACGAAGTGTGCGAAGACCTATTGTTATGCATAGAATTATTATTCTCCCGATTCTTGTTCTGGGGACTAAACCTGTTTTTGAGGGCTTTACGACGCCATTCATGTAGCGACATTTGGCAAAGTTGGCAGGACGGGTGAAACATTTTAGATTCTGGAGTCGATGGGTTAAACATTTCAAACATTTCAAACATGCTCGCTAGCGCCACCTGTGAAAATTCAGTTTTCGAAAAATGTACATAGTCACAGCGTAATTCTGATGGACCTGACATTTTGCACACTTATCCGGGTGGAGCTGCTCTACATATTATCCTCTCGTATCCCTAAGCTCCGCCTACTTTGATGGCACAACTTAGTGTACAGCATCAGTGGAGGGTCAGACATATTACCGTAGGAAATGACCACGTTGTGTGAAAAAATGTGGCCGACATCAATCGCAACGTATTAGCAAAAAGGTGTGGCTTACACATAAATGCTCATAATCCAAATATCAAAGATTTCGGTGGATAGGTTCAGTCTGTCTTGGGGAATAGGCACAAAAAAGCATGTTCATTTTGGACAATAGGGGGTGCCAAAAAACACAACAAATGTATACCTCAAGAACGGATGGACGAAATATATATATTTTGTAATAGATATACTGGCAGGATGAGTATAAACTGAAATTTAAAGTGTTGCAACCAATGATAAATGTGGGCGTGTCCTATTCAGTTTTTTCTCAAAGTCAAAGGGTTAAAAACACTTAGTCACATAACTTTTTGTTGAAATTAGTTACGGCCTTTACACTTGGAACACACGTGACAGCCCACAACCTTTTCCAGACTGTACAAAAATCATATGTTTTTGCAAATACGGCTCAATAGCGCCCCCTATTGTGCGGTAGTCACATATAGTTTCTCCGAGCTACCCGAATATTAGCACAGACATTCCTCATGGAATTGCGGACATATTTCAAAATGGCTTCCATTAGCCCCTCCCCCCATAAAGTTGGCCATTTTGGAAAATGTCCGTTTTAAGCACGTTTTGGCGAACTCCTCCTATGGAAAAGATCGGAAAAATTCCAGTCCGAGACAAGTTCAGCCCATATCCAATATCATGCTAAATTGCGAATAAAATAGTTGCTAGCTAAATCGGGGCAGACGTAAGCTAACTTATATACAATTTCTGACGATTTACATGTCGCAAATTACGCCAAACTACTCACATATGGTTGTTCCAATATGCACGAGACGTTGTATACACATTGTTTTTATGATTGCGGACATCTTTCAAATTGCCTTCCATTTGGCCCGGGACTCAGAAAGTCGGCCATTTTGAAAAATGTGCAGTTTTCATGCCTTTTCCGCACATTTTTGCAAAGGCCTCCCAGGGAAATGGCCGGGAAAATTCCATTCCAGGACAAGTTCAGCCCATATCCAATGCATTGCAAAGGAATAGTCAGTCGCTCGAACGGGGAGCTCACAGGCTAGAATGTACCATTTTCCAACATTTAGATGTCAGATAAGCAACTCTACCTTCCACATCATCTGTCTCTCTCTCTCTCACACACACTCTCACACACACACACACACACACACACACACACACACACACACACACACACACACACACACACACACACACACACACACACACACACACACACACACACACACACACACACACACACACACACCAGAGGTGGGACCAAGTCATTGTTTTGCGAGTCAAGTCTCAAGTCTTTGCGCTCAAGTCTTTGCGCTCAAGTCCGAGCGCTCAAGTCCAAGTCAAGTTTCAAGTCAGGATGGGCGAGGTCAAGTCCAAGTCCTACATTTTGACAAAACGAGTCTTAAACAAGTCCTTATGTGCTTTTCTGCAAATGTAATGACATCGATCAACAGCAGGGCCGTCCCTCCCTACAGGCCGATCATGCAGGCTGTAATGTGAGGCCCCAGCCTTACATTGCGCAGTGGTCCTCGTGCAGGGGTCCTCGGCTTATGAGCTCGGCTTGTGCACAGTTCTCCACCCCCCCCCGTTGATACGCAAGAGTGAGAGGTGACAAGGGGAGCACGTCTGTAACCTGACACCGTTGCAATGAATCGACATCTGACCAATCACGGCTTCGATACGGCAGGTGAAGAGATGTCGGCGAAAAAACAGTTTCAGTCCGGCGCAAGCAAGAAAAACAAAACATGAAGAAACTAGAGCATCACTCGAAGGTGGGTTATTGTATGAGTCAAATGTACAACTTGCGAATGTTGTATAAGTCCAATGTCAAATTTTGCCAATTGCCAAAAAACATCAGCTGCAATTCACGACATGAAGAAGGCAGTCGCTGCATAGCATATAGGCTAATGGAGATGCAGTTATTTCCAGCATTCTTTATTTACCATTCATTCCAGTATGTTATGCCTTTTATCTGCTAATGTACAGGAGGAAGAGAGATAAACTGTCTGTCTAGTTGGCTTACATAACAGTATTAGCATTTTTTCCCCTTTTATTCATTTTTATGTCAATTTGCACATTTCGTGGTGATGCTCAGCCTCTCCCCTTAACTCCTAACAATCATCATCATGACAACCACAACACAGAGAAATACTGATAGAAATGTGTGTGTAGTTGTTGATACATTGCTGACAGACAGAACTACATTTGAATACAGATGTAAGAAATATCATTTTTTGAGCATGTAATAAGCATGTTTTGTCTTGACTATATTACATAATAAAAATAATACAGTATTTATATTATATTATTTATTATTATTATTATTAGAAGTAGTTTATTTGCATTAATCATATTCTAATCTTTTTGAGGCTAGTATTTGGCAGGAAATGCAGACGTATTCACCTGTAAACGCATACTGAATGACATACATGCACATTTACCATTTACCTCACTGTATAAAAAAGTAACTGTGTTGATAATAATAATAAACAGGAATTATATTTGCAAAGTACTTTGTTTCCAAAAAATATTTTTCCACTTGGGGCCCCAAGTTGGCCAGGTACGGCCATGATCAACAGAATAATACTTAATAATCAAACTGCCCTTTATTAGTCACATTAATAATTTAATAATCAATTTTCTCTCTGCTGGTAAAGTAACGTGTTTTCTTCTATTATAAGAGGGATCAGTAAGGTAAGGCTACCGTGACGGTTTGATTCAGAATGAGTTTAATGTATAAGATCCCTGATGTTGAGGTGACCAGAATGTTTATTTCCACTGTGTACAACATGTTATAAGGGACCCACAATCTATCTCTATGCGAGGGATAATGTGCAGCGAGGCGGTCTCTATGGGGAAAAGAACACCTGCATCTAGATCCCTCTGCAGGTGGTACTTTAACTATATTTTGATGCTAATACTTTTGTACTTTTACTTGTAACATTTTGAATGAAGGACTTTTTTTTGTAACCGAGTATTCCTACACTCTGGTACTTTTACTCAAGTACAAGATCTGAACTTCTCCCACCTCTGACAATAAGTCCTGAGTGGTTACCAAAAAAAAAAAACCTGCTCTGAAGGTTATTTTAATTTTACAAATCCAGCACTCGGCTTTGCTTTCTCCAATATCATTGAAATGCAGCCAGATGCTGCTTCTTTTTTCGGTTTTCGCACATTTTGTCTTGACTATATTACATAATAAAAATAATACAGTATTTATATTATATTATTTATTATTATTATTAGAAGTAGTTTATTTGCATTAATCATATTCTAATCCTTTTGAGGCTAGTATTTGGCAGGAAATGCAGACGTATTCACCTGTAAACGCATACTGAATGACATACATGCACATTTACCATTTACCTCACTGTATAAAAAAGTAACTGTGTTGATAATAATAATAAACAGGAATTATATTTGCAAAGTACTTTGTTTCCAAAAAAAATGTTTTCCACTTGGGGCCCCAAGTTGGCCAGGTACGGCCATGATCAACAGAATAATACTTAATAATCAAACTGCCCTTTATTAGTCACATTAATAATTTAATAATCAATTTTCTCTCTGCTGGTAAAGTAACGTGTTTTCTTCTATTATAAGAGGGATCAGTAAGGTAAGGCTACCGTGACGGTTTGATTCAGAATGAGTTTAATGTATAAGATCCCTGATGTTGAGGTGACCAGAATGTTTATTTCCACTGTGTACAACATGTTATAAGGGACCCACAATCTATCTCTATGCAAGGGATAATGTGCAGCGAGGCGGTCTCTATGGGGAAAAGAACACCTGCATCTAGATCCCTCTGCAGGTGGTACTTTAACTATATTTTGATGCTAATACTTTTGTACTTTTACTTGTAACATTTTGAATGAAGGACTTTTTTTTTGTAACCGAGTATTCCTACACTCTGGTACTTTTACTCAAGTACAAGATCTGAACTTCTCCCACCTCTGACAATAAGTCCTGAGTGGTTACCAAAAAAAAAAAACCTGCTCTGAAGGTTATTTTAATTTTACAAATCCAGCACTCGGCTTTGCTTTCTCCAATATCATTGAAATGCAGCCAGATGCTGCTTCTTTTTTCGGTTTTCGCACATTTCTTGACTTTTTCCGACGCGCTTGCATTTAAATCCGGCTCCCCCGTCTCTCTGACGCTCTGTGTAGCTGGCCTGTACCACTACACCTGCGTCTGCCCCCCACCCTTCTTTCACATAATGGTATGATCCTAGTGTGTCCTCGCATATGATTGGCCGCATGGCGGCTCAGCAAAATAATGTCCCGCCCCTGCCTGCAAGGATTCACAGCAAGAGTTGCAGCGGCTGGAGATTATGCTCTCCCCGACGGGAGTCTGCTCTTCTAGCGGCATCTCGCGATCGGCGTGGTGTTGGAGACCTTTTGAATTAAATTATCAAGTAATCTCAAGTCAGAAGGCTCAAGTCCAAGTCAAGTCCCGAGTCAATAGTGTCCAAGTCGAGTCGCAAGTGTTTTGTGATGTTGTCGAGTCTAAAGTCATCAAATTGGTGACACCTCTGCTACACACTCACACTCACACACCAGGGTTTCCATTAGCAGGTAATTACCGGTTCTTAGCTGGTAAAATGTATTAAAAACCGGTAAATTCAAAACCTGCCGGTCAAAATGTCCGGTAATAATTAGGGATGCTCCGATCGATTGGCCGCCGGTCATTATCGGCCGATATTCACTCTTAATAGTTTGATCGGTGCTCTCTATTAAGGCCGATCAGGAGAGCTGGCCTGGAACTGCTGAGTCTGACGGAGACACTCAGCTCTATTATTATTGAAATATGACCGGTAAAATAAATTCTGTCCGGACATTTGACCGGCGAGAAAAAATCCTAGCGGAAACCCTGTCACACATACATATGCACACACAGACACAGACACACACACAGACACACACACAGACACACACACACACACACACACACACACACACACACACACACACACACACACACCACACACACACACACACACACACACACACACACACTCAAACACACTCACACACTGCTGGCAATGATGTTGAGTGTTAGTCCAGCAGCTCCCTCTGCTGGCGGCACATGCAATTACAACAGACACATATACACTCCATAACACACACATACAGCTCTTAAAGCATATCATATATATCAGGCTACAGCCCATGTATATGTTATGATGTGAAGCACCATTTGGTTTCATGAAAAATATCAACTGTTTATTTGTAGATATCTACGAAAGCATACAAATAAAGTGTGTAATGTCGGCCTGTTACTTATATTATTGAGTGATATATATTATACACACTGTTCTGCTTTCTGCAGTGGCCTCAGCTGCTGTTCTCACTGTAAATGTCGGCTCACAATTAAAGCAGTTGTATTAAAAACATACAGAGCCTGATATCCAGAGGAGATGCGTTTATTGAGTAAACAAACGGTAAAGGGCAGGAAGTCTGTACAACCCACTGCACCACACGCCACGGTTACTGCTCCTCCAGACAGCCTCCGCGATAATCGATCCTTGGCGAGCCTTTACAGAAATGTGTTTTCCTTCGAGGTGGCGCGCCCACATCCGTTTCCGGGTCGCTGCCGGAGGACCGAGGAGTCCGGGACGCGAACATTTAAGAAATTACAAAAGGCTCATTTCTGAGGTCTGCTTGACGCCGGGACGACCGGCTACCCTCCCCGACAGGCGCTCGGACGCGAAGGCCCGCCCACAACTGCGTGCACGTCTGTGACCGCAGTTTTAATTCTCTTTGGGATTTAATATTTTTCTAATATTGAAAGGTAGACCACTAGAAGTCGTTATTGAAGCATGCACACAACAGTGTTTCTGTAGCGCTTAATAACTGATGGAGCCTTTGGCTTTCTCCTCCAGTGAGATGGTGGACTGCTTCAATGAGATCGCAGCGGACCCGGACTGCAGGGTGGTGCTCGTCTCAGGGGCTGGGAAGATCTTCACAGCTGGTGGGTGTCAGGGGGACAGATGTTCTTTAGGACACCGTCTTCACAGTAAGCCTTATTTATTCTGTGCTGTGTGACCGTCCAGGAATCGACCTGATGGACATGGCCGGAGACGTCCTCCAACCAGAGGGGGACGACATGGCCAGAAGGTCGTGGAACATGAAAAAAATAATCACCAAGTACCAAGAGACGTTCAGCGTCATAGAGAAGGTCAGCAGAGGGGTTCTGTTCCTCACACTAAGAACCATACTGCTGACAGGTCAAGGGCAGCATTCAGCTTTTTTTCTCATTGTAGTGTCCAAAGCCGGTTGTGGTGGCCATTCACGGAGCGTGTGTGGGGGGAGGTAGGTCGTCATCATCATCATCATTACATCACTATTGTTATTGTGCAGCTATAAATTCAGATCATAGACCAATTGCAACTCCACTTTACCATAAAATGAACACACAAAGCCTACCTTTATGATTTTGATAGTATTTTACGTTACATTGTTTAACTATACTATATATTGTGCTATATTTTTACAACCTTTCACCTTCTATATATTAAATCGAATATTCTATATGTACTGATATAACATCTCTGTATATAACAACAGCAAGTAACATTAATAAACATTATATTATAAATATCCCATACATCTGCTGTACTGTACATACACAGTGACACTTCTGATATGAACCACACCTGTCTCTTTACCTTTTTGTCTCCAATGTTCTTGTATAGTTTGTTTTATATTTTTACTTAAGCTGGTATTTGATGGTACTTTCTTCATATAACGTTTCTCTTCACGGTGCGTGTGCTGCTGCGTGTTCCTGCTCTGCTGCAGGTGTGGACCTGATCACCGCCTGTGACATCCGTCTGTGCACGCAGGACGCCTGGTTCCAGGTCAAGGTGTGTCCTTCGCATTATCATCCTCACAAATGTGGCAACAAAATGGAAATTGTTCTTCCGGGAGAAAACAAAGAACAGATAAATGATTCGAAAGAAAGACATGGGGAAACAGAGCTGATGAATAAAATAGGCTAGTGAAAGAAATAAAGAGTAAAATGGTTTATCTAATTTAATCACCTGGATAAAGGTCAAAGAAAAGGCTTTATATTCTTGTTTCACTATATTTTAGATGTATAGCTCACAACATTAATATTAGTTACTGAGGTTTTTAGTAAAATGTTACTGCTTTTGTCATAAAATATCAAATGTCAGTCATGTTCATCCTCATTCATACATTAAAACTAAGTTTCTAAGACTGTAAAACTAAAAACCAGGGTATACTTAGTTATACTTATTCCTAAAGCATAAACTGCTCATTTATATACTAAAAACTAAAAGAGGGAGACCTAGTTGTACTGAAGGAGACAGGCGATGTTCTGAGAGCAACTGATACGATGCACAATGTTAACAGAATCTCTCTACAGGAGGTGGACATTGGCCTGGCTGCAGATGTTGGAACTCTCCAGAGACTTCCTAAAGTGATCGGCAGCCGCAGGTAAAGCAACATTTAAATAAATGTGTTAAAGTCACAAGCTATATGCAGAAATGCATGTGCAACGGATGTGCAAAGCTTTTTAAGGTAAATAAATCCTCGAATAACACAAAATCAAACGTGATTATAATGATTTGGTTAGAGTTTGGGCTAGTAGGGTATGGGGGTTCCATTTAAAAAAAGTATCAGTGACGCAGTGTGTGCAACAAATCAGTGTTAGGATATGGTGTTAAAGGTTAGTTCAGAGGTTTGGAAATGGGGACCTACAGTAGATGGTCAGCACACCTCTGGCCTGGGGAAACACACAAGATGAGCAATCATTGATATATAAACAGTCAAATGTATATGTAGCAAAAAAATAACTGATAAAAAAACTCCAGCCATTATAATGTCCTTCCTGCAGACTGCAATAACTCCTCCCCTCTGGATGCAGAGCTCCACCGCTCCTCTTTTGTTAACTGGACTTTGAACTTCACACTGTAAAATGAGAAAATACACTTATATTTAACTAGAAAATGCATTTCCTGCTGAAAATGCGTGCACATGCTGTAAATTGTGTACATCTGTTGCTGAATTTAGCTAAAAATGCAGAAAAAGCTGAATATGTTATTAGCTGAATGGTCTCTGTAGCTGCTTTTAGCTACAAAAACCAAGTAAGTGTGTTGCTGAACTTAGCGGAGAAATGCAGAAAAGTGAAATGATTTGAATCAGATTGTTACAGCTCAAATGCATTGCAATGACTTTGTTGAAAACTTAAAAGTGAAATGTTGAACTGGAAGAGTAGGAAACATAGTGAAGAAGCTTAATATTGAAAAGAAAAGGTTTGAAAAAGGTATAAACAACAACATGTATAGCCTCAATGTCCTGAAATAGCTGAATAATGTAGATATAGTTGAATGGTTTCTGTAGCTGAAAGTAGGCTGAAGGAGTTAGATATTAAATGTAAGTAGCAGTGAATTGTAAGAGAAAGAAAGAGAAAATAAAGTAAAAACGCTTTGAAAAGCAGCAGAATATTTTAACTGCAAACTTTTGAACTAAAACCATACGTCACCAATAATGTATAAAATATGTGGAACATGTTGAAGTCTCCATCAGTCAGAAAAGAATAGGCTGATACAGTCTTTAAACTCCAGTCTGTGTGTTTGTGTTTGAGCTGACAACATTATCAAACACCTGTGTAAGCCCAGAGATCAAAGGTTACCATGGTGACGATGTTGTCAAAAACCTGTGTGTGAGCCCAGAGATCAAAGGTGTCCATGGAGATGTGCAGTGAAAGGAGAGCATTTCCGTTGTTCTGAATGAGAGATAAACCTCTTACATTTCTAACTGCTGTCAACGCGTGACGCATGTCAAAGACCCTGAGCGTCTGAAGTGTGCTTTTTGTCTACATTTGGGTCAATAATGTGGCATTTTTGTCAGATTTACTAAAGGTGTGCAGCTGGCGCTCTGAGGACAGGTCAGGCTGAATTTACAATGGGCCTTAATGGAGACATGGTGAAAGTTGTTGTCACTTCATGACACTTGGCACTAATTAGTGCGAATGCTGTGCAACAGCATTCCACTATTGTTCTTCAAATCTTTATTCTTCAACTTCATATTATTTCACCTGCAGTTCTTCCGCAAGTTTTAACGATATAACTTCAGCATACTTTCAGCTACAGAAACCATTAAAATATCAAAAATATTCAGCCTTTTCAGCACATGATGGGAAACTTTCAACTTTTTCAAAATATTTTATACTTTTTGAAATATTCAGCTTGTAACTCAATGGGAACTCAATGGGAACCTTCAAATCCTCTTTTACCTACACCTTGCGCCAAATGCTACTCCTTCCACATACTTTCAGCTAGAGACTTCATTCCAACTTTAAAACGGTCACAAGACATTCAGCTATAAAACTTGTTCGTCAGATTTTTTTATATATTTTAGACTTTTTGAGATATATATAGTTTGGAGCTTGGTAAAGAGGCCTTCTTCAGATTTTAACATTAGTGTGAATTGCGCAGCTCGTTAAGGGCAGAGTTGGGTAATAATAATATGACTTTTGTCGGTAACGGAGTAATGTAACGCGTTACTTTTATAATTCAGTAATCATTACATTACATGTCATTTGTTAGACGCTTTATCCAAAGCGACTTACATGCATTCAGTACTGTGGACAATCCCCACACGAGCAATTTGGGGTGAAGTGTCTTGCCCAGGGACACAATGACATGCTGACTGCAGTGGGACTCGAATTTGCTACCCCCTGATTCCAAGTCCAGCACACTACCCACTTAGCCACAGCCTCCTCATCATTCAATCACACTACAGTTACTAACATTGCCCGACACGCGTTACTTCGTTACTTTTATAAAATCAGTAATCACATTACAGTTAGCCCACTAACATAAAGAATTACTAGATTGTATGCCCAGAATCCTCTTCCGTAGAAAGCGATCACTTAAATGATCGGACTCTGAGCGGCAGTCGCAATTTTTACAGGCTCCCACTACCTGTTAGCATCTGGCATCTGTTAGCATCTAGCTCTCCTGCTTACAAACATTTAGCCATCCCTATTTATACAACATCTTTACGCAGTTTGGCATTGGTGCATGGGACAGTAATTGCCCTAAACCTTTCACACTCAAGAATGCCATCAAAACACCCTGAGGATGATGTGCTACTTCAAAGAGCAAATAAACCGATAACAGACCTTAAGGAGGATATCCGATGGCTTTCTGACAAGCTGAAAGAAAAAGAGTCTCTCGTGTCCGGTCTCATGGAGGTAGCATCGGTGCAGTCTAAACAGCTTGCCTCGTTCAGTGCAACTATCCATGACACAGTTCTGTGGGATCCTTCCACCTGTCCGCAGCCTTCCGACTGCTGGTGGCCAGGTGTCGAGCAGTCGTGGTCTGAGGTGGTGCGCAGGAGCTTTTTGAATGGAGTAAGTTCACCGCCTCGCCTGGGCCTTCGGAACCGCTTCGCGCCCCTGTCCGACAATCCGGTCCATCCGGTTGATGCCCCCGCGGCACTGACCCGTCCAGATGATCCGGCCCGTCCAGCTGATGCTCCCGCTGCACCGATCCGTCCAGATCTGCACCCTGCCGCCGACAGCATTTGTGCTGCTTCCCAGGCCACTGTGAAGTCAACTCGGCGTCCCTCATCCCGTCCGGCGACCACCTCTTCAGGTCGTAGACTCCTCAAAGAGGCCATGCTGAGACACTCGGGAAGTTTTTCGGGCCCTGAGCCGGCAAGAAAATCCTCTCCGAGCCCAGCTGTTTCTTCTCGGTCACCACATCCTCAATCACCGGCACCCCCTCGTCCCCTGTTCGCCCCAACCACATTAATAATCGGGGATTCCAGATACATCCGATTTTTCAACGCGGCCGCACCCTGGAGCCACCGTCCCGGTTATCCTGGAGAAACTCCCGGGGCTGCTGCACTCACTCCCGTCCTCTGTCAATCGTCTAATCGTCCATGTGGGGTCTAACGATACAGCCCGATTAATTCTATGAGTCAGGCAAGACTACATAAGAAAGGGGGCGGAGTAGCTATTTTGTTTAATGCAAGCAGACTATGTATGGAAACGTTGCTTATTTTTGAATATGTGGCCCTTCAGTTGAAATGCTCCTTTCGAGCTCTTTTCCTAAACATCTACAGACCACCCAAATACTGTGCAAGCTTTGTTGATGATTTTACCGAGTTGTTGTCTATAGTGTTTATTAAGGCTGCACGATATTGAAAAAAACTGACATTGCGGTTTTTTGTTCCCCTGCGATATATATTGCGTTTTTCTTAAGTGGTTAAGCCCCAAGGTCCCGGTGGGTACTTTACTTTTTTTTTGACGACACTGTGTCTCAGGGGATCTTAATATTTAAGAACCTATTAATGTGTTATACCAGATTAACGGAAATAATCTCAGCTAACTGACGATACAAACCATTTTTACCAAAAGAAAACACAAGTCTCATAAGAAGCATCTAAATGACCCCTGAGCGAAAAATGCTAACGGTCATTGGCACAGAACTCAAGATAAAAGTACCATTATTACTTATCGTAGCTGCACATACAAGATATCCGATTAAAGCTGAGGTTCCACAGATTATTTAGGTATATAGTATCATCACTGAGTCATCCGAACTCGCGACAGGGGAAGCAAACACAGACATCACAACATGTACCGGAGCTTCTAGAGGAGATCGTCTCACCGTAGCTGTCAATCTGATCGAAAGACGTGTTCAATGGCATTAAAACAATAAAAAAACGCGGCTGAATTGGTCACAACATATTCGAGGTGGTTTTAAATAACATATCCGTATTTATTTATTTGTTTCTCCAAGTTATGTTTTTGTGTGCACTGAGGAGTCTCAAACAGGCGTTTGTTAAATCATTTTAAGATTGGCTTTAATCAATTTGTGAAAATTAATTCTTCATATATGATAAATGAGAGGTAACATTTTATTTATGGTATTATTTCCACATATTTCTCTCCATTCTTCCTTCTGCCAACGGTGTGGCAGTTTCTCGTCTCTCCCGTTTTTGTGCTTAGTACGCATGGGTTAGAGTTTGCGTGGAGGACCGCACATTTTCCCGTCAAGTTAGTATTTTATAAATCGCAAACATTGCGTAGAAACTGGCGTACGCCATTTTTTTGAGCGTATATCCCTTTATAAATGAGGCCCCAGATGAGGCTCCCTCCGCAAAATGAAGCACCTGCGTGATCTGCCTGTAGGGAGGGCCCGCCCTGCGAGTAAAGTAACGCTCTTTTTTTTTTTTTTTTACAGTAATATATTACTTTTTTGGAGTAACGACGCCATCTCTGGTTAAGGGTTAGAGTGCGTGATGTCACAGCTAGAATGGAGTAGAGCTTGAAATTCACTTTCATTTTTTTTTTTTAAACTTGGCATAATTCCCAAACCCTACACTCATTGGACATCATTTTTCATGAAAAATGTAGGAAAACCTCTCCTACGTTGAAGAAAAAAAAATTGAGCAAAAACAATTAAACAAAATGCCTCTTGAGGGTATGAAGTGACAAAAACTTTCAACATGTCTCCATTAAGGCCAATTGTGAATTCAGCCTGATCTATCCTGAGAGCACCAGCTGCACACCTTTAGTAAATCTGCCAAAAATGCCACATTATTGACCCAAAAGTACACCAAAAAAAGCAGACTCAGACGCTCCTCAGGGTCCTGACACGCACCACACGTTGACATTTTACCGATAGCTGCTACCATTTTTAAACTAAAGTTAGAAATGTAAGAGGTTTATCTCTCATTCAGAACAATGGAAATGCTATCCTTTCACTGCACATCACCATGGTAACCTTTGATCTCTGGGCTCACACACAGGTGTTTGATAACGTCGTCACCATGGTCACCTTTGATCTCTGGGCTTACACACACAGGTGTTTGATAACGTCGTCACCATGGTCACCTTTGATCTCTGGGCTTACACACACAGGTGTTTGATAACGTCGTCACCATGGTAACCTTTGATCTCTGGGCTTACACACAGGTGTTTGATAACGTTGTCACCTCAAACACACAGACTGGAGTTTAACAGACTGTCTCAGCCTATTCTTTTCTGTTTGATGGAGACTTCATACTGACTTCAACACGTTCCACATATTTTATACATTATTGGTGACGTATGGTTTTAGTTCAAAAGTTTGCAGTTAAAATATTCTGCTGCTTTTCAAAGCGTTTTTACTTTATTTTCTTTTCTTAATACACATTCATTCACTACTTACATTTAATATCCAACTCCTTCAGCCTACTTTCAGCTATAAACCATTCCACTATTAAATTATTGAGCTCTTTCAGGACATTGTGGCTATACATGTTGTTGTTTATACCTTTTTTAAACCTTTTCTTTTAAATATTAACCTGTTAAGCCCGGTACACAACAATATTCACGAAACTGTGTCTCAGGGCTTCTTAACATTTAACAACCTATTAATGTGTCATACCCACTTAACGGGAAGAAACTCAGCTAACTGACGATATGAATTTTTTTACTGAAACGAAACACAAGTCTAATGCCAAGCCTCTGAATGAGCACTAAGCGAAAGAGTGCTAACGCACTTAGCACATAACTCAAAAAAATAGCGTCGGGGAGGATAAAAAATAATTTTGGGACGAATTTGGGACGAGAGTTAAAATAAAAATACCCTGCTAACTCTACTACAAACGGCGATGAAAATTAAACCGACTGCACGTTTTGTGTAGCACACAGTTATTAAACCTCCTCCTAGCTTTTGGTTTGGGCAAACTGCGTGCGCATCACTCACACTCCTCCATGGTAACGTGTAGGAGGATTTAGGAACTTCCCCTCGATTCTATTGGCTCTAACGGTTCAAAAGAGGTGTCAATCACCAAAATCAACCAATGGGTTCCAGAGATATGGCAAATACACCCAATTTTTTCCTAAACCTCTCTAAAAAGGTCTCATTTAACTTGTTTTGCATCAATCTTGATACAGGGTACTTATATGTTATAGTTTGGATTCCTAACTTTTTGTCTACTATCCCATCATTCAAGGGTGGTTTTCACTGTAAGTAATGTTTTCTTTTTGGACGGACACTATAATTAAAAATGTTTTACTATGTTCAATCTGAATTTACTTTAAAATAAAAACATCTATATTGATTCTGACTTTTCTACATCCAACTCACATGTTTATCATTGCTTTGAGAAAAAAGATTATTAATTGACTCCTTTTAGAAGGGAAGATATGGTCATTTGTTCTGGGCATGTCATTTTCGAGCCTGAGACCTGAAAAACAGGCTCCGGGTGCAGACTCACTGTTTGAGGGCTTCTTCACTATTCTTCCTACTCTTCCAGTTTAACATTTCACTTTCAAGTTTCCAACAAAGTCATTGCAATGCATTTGAGCTGTAACAATTTGATTCAAATCATTTCACTTTTCTGCATTTCTCCGCTAAGTTCAGCAACACACTTACTTGGTTTTTGTAGCTAAAACAGAGACCATTCAACTTTTAAAATATTCAGCTTTTTCAGCTAAATTCAGCAACAAATGTACACAGTTTACAGCTTTCGCACGCATTTTCAGCAGGAAATGCATGTTCCAGTATAAAATGCTATTCCGTGCACACTAAGGCCCAATCCCAAATCACCCCTCGGTGACGGAGTGAACTCCGTCTGTAGCCACACTCGCAGCTGAATGAAGTTGCCTCCATTAAGAGTTAAGGGTATAAATACAGCAGCAAGCTTTGGGACGGCCTCCCCTCTCTCCGGCAGAAACAGAAAATGCCGTAATTGTATGTGGTTTCAAATCAGCATCTCTTACACAAAAAATGTAAATTAATAACTCAAATAAAACTCCAAACATCTTTCATTGTGCTCCTTTTTTGCAAAGCTCTTTTAGTTTTAAACCTGATGTTTATAAGCTTCTTAGTTTTTGCAACAGTCTGTAAATATACACAACTTTATAATAAAAAGCACACATTTACCTTTTTCTAGACTAAACACAGGTATGATCCTAAGTTAAAACATATGAGGTTATCATGAGGTTGTTAACATCGCAGTTTATCAGTGGATGTTTGCTGGAACTACTTGTAAACAGCGTGTTTCCTGACGGACACACACAGCGTGACTCCGGTCAGGTAGAGACCGGTCTCAAGTCAGCACCGCTGCAGACTCGCTGTTTGAGGGCTTGATAGCCCACTCCACCTCCACACCGCTCCACACTCGTTGCTTTGGAACAGCCCTTAATATGGCGGACCCTCCGCGTGAACGCGCAAACGGAGGGTTAGGGTGTAGGGGGCGGTTTGGGATTGGGCCTATATGTAAATAATATCCAACCTTTACATTTTGCTAGCTGTGATTTGGCCCTGCCTTCATAGTGTTTATTCGTCAGACAGTCTAGAGATTCTTGTTTTTCACAGTCAACTTGTTTATATTATATATACCGAACATCAGGATGTATCCATCAGTGGACCAATTACTTGCTATCGTAGAGGAAAAGAGGCATTCAGTAGACTCCTGTCTTTCAACACCTGGCTGGCACTCACACAAACTGAGATTCATTGACAATTTCAATATTTTCTGGAATTGTGGGGACCGCTTTGCATCTGATGGACTTCACCCAAATGATAGAGGTTCTCGACTACTAACAGCAAACATCAGTCACGCGCTCTTGACCTCCTTAAGTGGACAGAATCAAGCCCCAATCTCTGCTCCATCTAAATCGAATGACACAACCTCTTGCATGGACACAAGCAACCCACTGACTTCCACGAAACAACATCTTGAACTCAGTACAATCTCAGTGGACTCACTGCCCGAAGAAAAACAACGATAGTACAGATGCCATGCCATCTCCAACATACCAGTAATCTTAACCAGTCAATGGCATGGTAAAAACTATGCACCATCTAATAGGCCTGCACGTGCCGTTAACCTCAAAGTTATCAAAGTCCAGCCAAAGCAGATCACCTCTCATGACATAGAAGTCCAACAAATAAAATTAGCCCTCCTAAATGTCAGATCTCTGAATAATAAAACCTTTTTAGTTAATGACCTGATTAAAGAAAATAACTTAGATTGCATCTGCTTAGTGGAGACATGGCTTAATAACGACACAGCTACATCAATAATGATAGAGACCTGTCCCCCAAACTATAGCTTTTATCAACTGCCCAGAAAGAACCGAAGAGGAAGAGGGGTTGCAGCCATTTTTTCCTCAACATTTTTGTTCAGAATAACAGAACTAGGTGAGTTCATGTCGATGGAATATCTAGCCATTGAACTAAAAACTGAATCAACCATAATTGTCACAATATACCGTCCACCTAGACACTCACCATCATGTATACAAGAGTTCTCTGAACTGATCTCACTATGTTACCAGTTACGATAAGGTGATCCTAAACGGAGACCTGAATATTCATATAAATAAAAAAGCGGACTCCAAAGCTATAGAGCTTGCAAATCTACTAGATAGCTTTGATCTAACACAGCATATAATACATGCAACTCACCGACATGGTAACACATTAGACTTAGTGATAACAACTAGGCTAAACATCAATAATATCTCAATAACTGAGCTACCTCTCTCTGACCATCACTGTATATTCGTTGATGCTGAAATAACCCTTACTAAAACTAAAAAAGTCATAGTTCAAAAAAGGCTCCTTAACGACAAAGCTGAATCAAAGTTCACCGATCTCATCAGACTCTATGAACCACACAGTCATGACAGCTCTCTGAATGAAATGGTAGAACATCTCAATGATGCACTATCAGCAGTATTAAATTATGCTGCCCCACTAAAAACTAAAAAGAAATGGACAAGCAAAGCCTCCCCCTGGTTGAACTATAATGGTGTCAAGGAAGAAAAAAGGAAATGTCGTGCAGCAGAGAGAAAATGGAAAAAAACAAAAACCACTATCTGCTGTGAAATCTACAAAGATGCTTTAACTGCCTTTAACGAGCAAGGAAAGATTCTGTTTCCAATATTATCACAGAAAATGCCGGAAATTCCAGAGTCCTTTTTTCCACTATCGATCAGCTGCTAAACACTGGCTCTGCCCCCCCCCCCCACCCTCCTCAACAGCTAAATGTGAGGAATTTGCTCTGTTTTTTGAGAACAAAATAACTTAAATCAGAGCTAGTATCAATACTAGTGGAGGTGGAGATGAAACCGATATCAGTAGAGTATGTAATGTAACCATGAGTAATTTCACATGCATCACACTAAGCGAACTGTCTCAGAAGCAAACTCCACAACCTCAGACATTGATCCTATCCCCACAAAATTCTTTAAGCGAGTGTTTGATAGCATCTCCAGTCCGGTCCTGGACATTATAAACACATCCCTCAAAACTGGCGTCTTCCCTGATGCCTTTAAAACAGCTGTTGTAAAGCCTCTATTAAAGAAACCTAAATTGGATAACAACACAGTAGCAAACCACAGACCAATATCAAATCTACCATTTATCAGTCAAATATTGGAAAGAATTGTCTCAGTCCAAATCAATTCCTATCTTAAAGAAAACAACATCTTAGAAGTATTTCAGTCAGGTTTCAGAAGATACCACAGTACAGAAACTGCACTCACAGGTAATTAGTGACCTCAGACTCAACTCTGATGCAAATAAAATCTCCATCCTTATCCTATTATATCTCAGTGCAGCTTTTGATACTATTGATCACAACATCCTAATAAATCGACTTGAAAAGCTTATTGGTTTCTCTGGTTGCGTGTTGAACTGGATCAAAACATATATCAGAGGAAGGATGTTCTATATTAGTCCAGGAGGCCATACATCAGAGAAACATGAAAGCCGCTACGGGGTTGCACAAGGGAGCTGTTTAGGTCCATTACTCTTTTCTCTCTATATGTTACCGCTCGGCCACATCATCAGAGAGTATGGTATAGATTTCCACAGCTATGCGGATGATACACAATTGTACATATCCGCTGAACCAAATCATGTGACAGCCATAAACTCTATTACCAACTGCCTGACAGCAATAAACAAATGGATGAACGATAATTTTCTTAAATTGAATGAGGACAAAACTGAAGTCCTACTTGTTGGCCCCAAATCAAAAAGAGAGATGCTAACAAATAATCTAGGAAGTTGAACCACTTGGATTAAACCGGAGGTGACAAGTCTCGGTGTCATCCTGGACTCAGATTTGAACTTCAACGCCCATTTAAACAAAGTGACCAAAATAGCTTTCTTTCATCTCAGAAACATGGCGAAGGTAAGACCATTCATAAATCACAATGATGCAGAGAAGCTAATTCATGCTTTTATATCTAGCCGACGAGACTACTGCAATGCACTATTCACTGGTCTCCCAAAGAAAGCTATTGGAAGACTCCAGCTCATTCAAAACTCTGCAGCTAGACTACTAACGAATACCAAAAGGAGGGAACACATTAGTCCTGTCTTAGCTACTCTACACTGGCTTGTTGTAACTTTTAGAATTGATTTTAAGGTGCTTCTCCTCATATACAAAGCTCTAAATGGACAAGGACCCAGCTGCTGACTCTCTGATGAACTACACACCTGCCAGAACACTGCGATCATCAGATGCAGGTCTATTAGAGGTCACCAGAAAGATCATAAGAAGATCGGTGATGCAGCCTTTGTAAACTACGCCCCAAAACTGTGGAACACGTTACCCAACAATATTAGGGAAGCCAATACGTGTTTTACTGATGTTACACTATTCTCTGTGATTGACATTGCACTATTTCTCTATGTTTTATTCCCCATGTTTTTATTTTTAATTATTTGATCCCACTTGATGCTTTGCTCTTGCTGCTTGTTTTACACCAATGTTATGTCTTATTGTGTACTGATGTAAAGCACTTTGAACTGCAATCCCCTGTATTAAAGGTGCTATACAAATAAAGTTATTATTATTATATTTACCTTTTTTAGTTCCGTTTTATTTCATATTTTGAGATGTTTATAGTTTTTCTACTCTTATTTTTCACATTATGTGCAATGCCTGCCTTGTTTTAACTGCTGCTGAAAATGTTTCCCAGTCTGATTTAAATCAGTTTGTTTTAAAAAAAAAATGTATGCTGCTCTCTATATATAAATGCTATGTATCTCTGTGTTCTTGCAGCCTGGTGAACGAGCTGGCTCTGACTGCCAGGAAGATGTTCGCTGATGAAGCCAAGAGCAGCGGCCTGGTCAGGTAAAGCACTCTCTACAGACCATACACTTTCACAGTTCACACCTGTGTCATCAGGTCAGGCTGTTTTTAGTTCATTTGGTCAGTGTTGATGTGTTTAGGCCTTTTCTCCTGGTCAAAAAGTAATCAGCTGCATCAACCTTTAACTTACAAATGTTTTAGACGAGTAGCTAACAGACTTTTTATGGATCACATGCAGAGACGTTTTAGTTTTACCAGTGTCAAATCAGGCTCAGTCCCACTTTTTAATCTATTGAATCTTGTAGCTTATTAAGCTACAAGACCTACTTTATATTACAGACCCCTGCTGCTGCAAAAAAACAATAGGGGCTATAGGCTAGAGTAGCTGCACAACTAATTGGTTTTCTCAATGTTTTAGCCACCTTATTGTTAATATACACTTTTAAGCCAAAAATAACAAGAGCACCTCCATTTCAAAGTAAAACTTTTACCTATTTGTTAAGCAATCATTCTTAACACTTTCCCTCGTGCTTCCTCTAGCCGAGTGTTTGCAGATAAGGAGGCGATGATGGCCGGAGCTCTGCAGATGGCGGGGGAGATCGCCGGCCGCAGCCCTGTGGCTGTGCAGGGCACCAAGATCAACCTCATCTACTCCAGAGACCACAGTGTGGCCGAGGGGCTGGACTACATGGTCAGAGCACAGACTTTAAAAATAAGAAACTATTGGAGGATTTTTCTCACATCACCCCACCAGTCAGACCATGGATCAGCCTTTATCTTAAACACCTTGTTCTTTCTTTCCCAGGCCAACTGGAACATGAGCATGCTTCAGACTGAAGATGTGATGAAGTCCGCTCAGGCCTCCATGGAGAAGAAGAGTCCTAAGACGATAGTTTTCTCTAAACTCTAAACCTCATGAAGACACTATTCATAACCCGAACGCTGTCGTTTCACATCTCCACTGTGGCCTTTCTGTGGGCAGAGGACCCTCGAGTGTTCCCAGCAGCATCCACTCAGACCATTAGAGGGCGGTGTAAGAGACCTCATACAGGATTAAACCCACAGTTTGAGGCCTTTGTTTCCAAAGTTCTGCATTATTGTTTCTGTAAAAACCTTTGAAACAGCATTTGGATAATGGGATACTATTCTTTTTATTCAAACTTAACAACTAGAAAGTCATAATGTGTGACATTTTAAACTGTTACATAAAAGGTGATGTGTAAGATCGTCGAACAGCCAGATTTGTAATTCTCTAATTGACTTCATGAATGTTTTTTCAACTCATCTGAAGGGTAGTGGTGACAGATTCTTTTAACATCCAACTTGTATTTCCTTAAATATTTAACACAATGGTGAAAAGGACATTCAAATAACTTAAAATGCTTTATTGACAATACTTTTAAAATAATTTAAATTGACATCATGGAACTAAGTATACATTCAAAGTCATCACAGAGTCTTCTTGGCACGGAGTTTCTCTAAAGTTTTCTGTGAAAAGATAGTAGAAAAATACTTTACTCAGAATTCAGGCAAATAAAAACAAACTTTGGAGGATCACATTGTCGTTTGAAAACTCTCAGAATGAAAGTGCTTGACCTCGTGGAACTCCTTGGCCTTCAGTCTGTTGTTTGCATACGCCTCCTGTCTGTTCCGGAGGGCTTTCTGATGCTTCACCTCCTCCAGCTGCTCGTACAGCCTGCAAACACCATGGACCACACACACACATCAATGGGTTGGCTTTAATGAAGTTATCACATTCTAGATTTGTTTAAGTCTCTTTCGGCTGTTAGAGAAAACATTGGCTTGGGTCGTATGATAAGCACACATCTGTTTTCTCCATTAGTTACACAAGAGAAAGCCAACATGTACAGGTGCATCTCAATAAATTACAATATCCTGGAAAAGATCATTTATTTCATTAATTCAATTCAAAAAGTGAAACCCATATTATATTGATTCATTACACACAAAGTGAAATAGTTCAAGGCTTTATTTGTTTTAATCTTTGATTACGGCTTACAGCTAATGAAAACTCCTCTTCACAAGGAGTGGACTGAGGCTGGAGTCAGTGCATCAGGGGCCACCACACACAGACGTATCCAGGACATGGGCTACAACTGTCGCATTCCTCGTGTCAAGCCACTCCTGAACCAGAGACAACGTCAGCAGCTCCTTACCTGGGCTAAGGAGAAAAAGAAATGTTCTGTGGCTCAAAGTCCTCTTTTCAGATGGAAGTACATTTTGCATTTCATTTGGAGATCAAGCTTCTGGAGTGGAGAGGCACACAATCCAAGTTGCTTGAAGTCCAGTGTGAAGTCTCCACAGTCAGTGAATGTTTAGGGAGCCATGTCATCTGCTGCTGTTGGTCCTCTGTGTTCTCTCAAGTCCAAAGTTAACGCAGCCGTCTACCAGGACATCTTAGAGCACTTCATGCTTCTGACAAGCTTTATGGAGATGCTGATTTCATTTTCCAGCAGGACTTGGCACCTGCCCACACTGCCAACAGTACTAAGACCTGGTTTAGTGACCATGGAATTACTGCGCTTGATTGGCCAGCAAACTGGCCTGACCTGAACTCTATAGAGAATCTATGGGGTATTGTCAAGAGGAAGATGAGAGATGCAGACCAGCTGAAGGCCGCTGAAGCAACCTGGACTTCCATCACCCCTCAGCAGAGCCACAGGCTGATCGCCTCCATGCCACGCCGCATTCATGCAGTCATTCATGCAAAAGGAGGCCCAACCAAGTACTGAGTGCAAACACATGAGCATACTTTTCAGAAGGCCGACATTTCCGTATACATTTTTTTTTTGTGTTGGTCTTTTTTTTTTTTTAGATAGCGATTGTTGGCTTTTCATTAGCTGTAAGCCGTAATCATCAAGATAACAACAAATAAAGGCTTGAAATATTTCACTTTGTTTGTATAATATATGAGTTTCACTTTTTGAATTGAATTAATGAACTTTTCCACGATATTCTAATTTATTGAGATGCACCTGTACATGTTAATCTTAAACTAGCGCCTGGTGCCTTCCTGGAGGGCAGACATGTTTATGGCCAGCCTTAGAGTCAGTTAATATTCAGACCTGAGTTCAGCAGAACTGACGGTGGCATGCATCATCATCATCATCATCGTGTTTTTCATCAATTGCTCTGAATTCCCTTCACAGCATTGTAAGAGCAAATCAGGATCTTGTCATAAACCACCTGCTTCATTGGCTGCGGCACAATAATCACCATGTCGGCCTGAGGAACTCAAACTAGTGCATGTTGCATCTGACATGAGCCAATGAGTAGTGGCCCTTTGCTGCTTTTACTGTCCGTCTTCTATTGAATAATGCTAAAAGAAAACAGCCCCCAAAAATAACGTCTATCGTGGTCCATTCCTGACTTTCATAGTGGAGCTCTGCAACGGCTGTACAAGTTAACTAGTGTATACAAGTTAACTAGTGTTCTAACATCAGCTGTTGTGCGTTAACAGTGAGAAGTTTTAGTGAAGATAGAAGTATTACTATTAAACCTTCATGTACCTCTGAGTTCTGCTGTGCATTACAGAAGCTTCCCGTTTCCTTTGCTCTGGTGTGACGTCCTTCACCTCGTCCTCCAGGTCCAGCCTGGGACCCCCCACTGAGGGGACAAAGACATGGCACAGGATGTTGATGTCCACTTATGGCTGACAATAATTTGAAAGTTAACAGGTTTACTCCTATTATACTCCTTTACTCCTATTTCAATATGGTTCTGTTAACGTAAGACCAATACATACTAATATATATTTTAAAGTAACCTAATGAAGGATTTAGGCTACAGACGTATAATTGGTATCAGAAAACAGGGAAACTACTGTAATACCTTATTCTATGCTGTACCTAATAGGTGCACGTGAGCCATTGTACAATCTCTTTCATTGTAAATGTTTTCTCATGCATTCAATAAAGAGTAGAACTCAGTCTGATGTTCTCTTGAGTATTTTGTACATATTACAGAACACTTCTGATGTTTTTATTCTAGCTTTCAATTTTTTAAAGAAAATCCTTACCAAAACCCTATCTATCTCCTCGCTGCTTTCATTCCAAAAGGGTCAGATGTGCACATTCGAGTGATACCATTTCTATGAACACAACTTGATTTAGAAGTATTTGTATCAGTTTTACCCATTAGTTGTTTTTCTGGCTCAGAACTAATATCTTTAGATCACCAGATCAGAAACCATCACCTTGAATTTTGGAATATGAATGACTTCTGGACTAGCTGTTTTTATGTCACAAAGGAGACACAAAATGTGATTGCTAAGACACCCCACCAAGTTATATTTTGTCTTTTAGGCGGTGCTCGTACATCAATGTGATATGACCCAAAGTGTTAAATAGTATGATACTATATTAGGTTAATATACCTGGAGGGGGATACAGGGTCTTTTTCTGCGTGATGATATCACATTCCTCAGTAGTTGGATGCAGCTCAGCCTGCTCCCCCTTCACCTTGGCATTAGGCTTTTGTTGAGGTTCGGACTTCTTGTTTGCCTTACAGGTGCCTGGTGGAGATGCTTTTCCTTTAGACTTCTCTCTGGCTTCAGATGGACCTTGGATCTCAGGTTTCACCTTGGCTAGAGCCCTTCTGGCCTTGATCTCCTCCACTCTGAGGGAGGATCTCTGCTGCAGGGCTCTGAGCCTCTGCTGCTGGACCTCCGTCACGCCCCGGCCAGGACCACACTGAGAGTCTAGGGAGGGAAGGGTTCTCAAGTTCACAATGTTCTGACTGAAAAAGGGAATACATCTGTGTTGTATGTCAATTACTATAACTTTTTTATTCATGATCATATCCATATTTAAGTCCAAAGCAAAAATCCCCACAAGCAGCATTACCAACAGTTTATTATCTCAGATATGTTCAGTCTGTAAGTGCTGTGGTCACCTGGGTGTGTTTGGTTGTTGTCCTCTGGAGGGTCATTCAGTGACAACGTGGACCGCGGCCCCTGCAGAAGACATGGTTTGTGTTTAGAGATCACAGGGAAGCCTTCCGCTGAAGTCAAGTAGTCTAAAACATGTACAGACAGTCACCTCTGTGGGCTGGCCTTCCTCCCCCCCCTCTGGATGGGGGTCCTCCTTAGTGGTGTCGTGGTCCTGCAGTGTGGTGTCTGCCAGGCTAACAAGTGTTATTTCTGACTGCTCCAGGATGCCTTTCTCTCTGGCAGCTTCCTGATCTCTCACACACACACACACACACACACACACACACACACACACACACACACACACCACACACACACACACACACACACACACACACACACACCACACACACACACACACACACACACACACACACACACACACACACACACACCACACACACACACACCACACACACACACACACACACACACACACACACACACACACACACACACACACACACACACACACACACACACACACACACACACACACACACACACACACAACACACACACACACACACACACACACACACACACACACACACACACACACACACACACACACACACACACACACACACACACACACACACACACACACACACCAATTATTTATTCATCTCATTTTGTGTCTAACTTTATTGAATCATAATCATCAGGTATGGAAATAAAATGCAGATGCTCTGTCTTGAAAGGCTTGTTTTGAGCCTTGAGCTGATTTCTGCAATGCCTTTTGCCAGTGGTGAGAAGATGTACATATCAAAACCCAAATTGCACTGGGAACTTTGACAAGTTACATAGTGTTTCCTTTTAGGGCATTGTAATAGTCAGTGAATTTCTAAAAGACAACGCTTTTTCAAAGTTTATCAAGGTGAAAAACACAATCTTACCAATATCCCCTCAGAGAGGTCACTGAGTGGGACTGAATCTCCACCCCTAACAGAAATGGAGTTTCTGCGTTTATCTGCTTCGCCCACAGTAAGTGAATCATCACAAATGGCTAAAGCAGTCAGCTCCTCCTCAGATTCATGGGGGTGGCACTGGGAAGTGTTGAGCTGAGAGAAGGATCCATGCAGGGGGAGGGCGG
Source organism: Harpagifer antarcticus (assembly GCA_902827135.1). Classification (NCBI taxonomy): domain Eukaryota; kingdom Metazoa; phylum Chordata; class Actinopteri; order Perciformes; family Harpagiferidae; genus Harpagifer; species Harpagifer antarcticus. The sequence goes on along the minus strand of CADEHL010000187.1, from coordinate 92,551 downwards.
CCCTGCAGCTGGCCGGCTGCTCTGCTCGGAGCCGCTCAGGGGACGGCTCAGACTCAACAGAAGGATCAGAGCTGGCTTCAGACTCCTCCCCCCTGCTGTGTGGCCGTCCTTCAGTACAGCTAGGCACATGGTGGTCAGGTAGGTGAAAGGTCATGGAGGGGTCTGCTGTCTCGTTGTGGGGGACCTCCGCCAGTAGCGGGTGGAATGAGTCTGAACCAGATGGGGATAAACATGAAGATGAAGCACATACTGGGTAAGACAAGTCATGCAAATATAAGAAGGGTTACACATTTAGTTTCCTAAATCAAACTTTAACTCGGCTGAAGTTACATATTGTGCATGGTTGTAATATACTCCCCTTGATATAACCATCATAAAGTCATTTTAGAATTGGCTGTAATGACTTGAATGGTGTAAAGCTCACCTTCAGTCCTCTCTGGACCCCGGTCTGGTGGTGATGCTGCCTGTATGAGCAGGGTCTGCTGCAGTGGACTCACACCTGGGGGAGAGGCGCTGTGGGGCCAGGCTTCAGGAAGAAACACTGGGTAAGACGGCGGCACACTGGCCTCAGTTGAGACACCAAGATCAGCGTGGGTTCGTTCATCTGCAAAACATCAGATGAGATGATGAACACTCTAAACCTCTTCTCCAACTTTGAGAAAGTGGATAAGCAGACAAACAGTGCATTAAAACACTTTGTAATCTCCTGCTGCCACCAAAGCTTCAGTCAGATGAGAGGACGACTCTATACTTCTGAAGTTCATGCATTAATCTTATAGAAAGTCCTCTTTAAAGACACATGTTATTTGTATGAAAGCAGAATGCTGAACATCCAGACTGACAGTGTAACGGGCAGAGTAACTAAGAGCCTTTGAGCAACAGTTCAATAAGAACAGAAGAAATCAGCAGTCATTGGCGAGAGAAGCTGTTAGCTTAGCATCAACATGTGTGCCGATTTAAATTTAAAAAGCTTTCTGGTCCAGTGTCAAGTGTACAATAATACCTCTAACAAGCTGGACTGAACTGCTCTAGCAAAGCTGTTCTTTAAACTTCAACAGAAACAGAATGTTAGTGGACGCACTGTGTGAATATCAGCTAGACATGTGACTGACAGATCACAGTTTAAAGCCAACGCTGAGTGCAGAGGGCTCTAAGAGAAACTCAATATTTAGAGTCCAATCTAAACTTAGTGATTTAATATTGATAGCTAGTCACTAACAATTCATGTCACACTGTGGGGAAATCATCTAAGATCAAAGATGTAATTCAACTCTTAAGAAAATCAATGATGTTATCTCTGTTCAAATGTAATGAATAAAACAAGAAAAAGTGTAAAGAGATTCCAAACTTATGAACATCAATGTATTTTCTGATTGTGATCACTTCATGCTGCTATAACCCGGTATAGAGCAATTCACTTTATTTGGACTTAACTGCATTTCATCCTAAAGAGCTGTGTGAATAGATGGATGTTTGAGTGGCAACAAACATACAGACTGCCATCAGCACGCGCCCTGTGACCATCAGATCTGACGACGCTGATTGGCTGAAATTATGTTTCGGCGGCATAGTTTAAAGATAGCAACAGTTGGCTTCTGCTGCACTTGCTGCACTCTCGTCTGGGCGCTGTGCATAGCGCCCAGACGAGAGAGGGTAATGATACACGGGCAAGGCCAGGCAGGAAACATGTGACTTATCAGTAACTTTAGACATCGTAACACAATTTCAAACGAGATTTGATTGTAGATTGTATTGTACATTTTATATAATATTTACCTTGTTTATTAAAAATAAAAATAAAAAATATATTTTTTAAATATATATATATTTTTTTTATGTGGGAAGAGGGGGGGCGGCGCCCCTAGCGCCCCTATGGGCCGGCCGCCACGGACTGCAAAAGATGAGAAATGGTTGTAAGGAAATTATTCAAGTTAACCAGTGGAAGGTTGGAGTCTGTTTATTATGAAGTCTCTCCTTTTACCTGAGCTGGCTCCCTGCTGGCCTGCTGACTCGTCCAGTTCCCCGACGAGCGGCCGCATTCCGCTCCCCTCCAGACGCTCCTCCGACCACGCGGCCGACTGCTCCAAAGGCACACGGCCCATCAGCTGACCTGCATAAAAGTTCTGCCCACCACTCAGCCAATGAGAGCTGGACTGATGGGACAGTCGCCCAATCATCCAGCTCAGAGTGGAGTCCCAGCCGCCGTGATCAAAGCTTGTCGAGATCGTACCAGGTAGCTGACCAATCATGGAAGAGTGAGCCGATGGTTGACCTACCAGCTGCTCGATGGCCGAGTCCATGTGGTCAGCAGCAAGACAGGATGACTGGTCTGTCAGCTGGCCAATCAGAGGTCTGAAGGAGTCCTGCTCGTGGTCCTCAGCTGGTGACGGCTCCTCGCCTGACAGCGGCTCCAGGACTGGAGGGACTGCAGTGTGGCATTCCTGGGGCAAAAACAAATCATGTGAAAAAAAAGAAAATCAAAGTTTTTAACTGACTTTCATTCATAATGTGCAGTGGTGTAAGAACAACTCAGGGTTATACACATTTTGATACGTTCTTATGGAAACATTTTTTTTAAATGACTCCACGGTACTGACGAACCACAGGGGTTTATAGTAACTTGAACTGTATGACTTCTGCAATCACAGATTCAGGAGTAAAGTATTACATTTGAATGCCTTGCATTAAAAACAAGGTATCGTTAATGGAATGGGTTGGAGTTAAGAGGAAACATGTAACCCCAACAAGTCCTGCATTATAACTTTTAAAGGTCCCCTATTATGCAAAATCCACTTCTTCATGTCTCTTCTACATCAACATGTGTCCCCTCTTCTTCATGTCTCTTCTACATCAACATGTGTCCCCTCTTCTTCATGTCTCTCCTACATCAACATGTGTCCCCTCTTCTTCATGTCTCTTCTACATCAACATGTGTCCCCTCTTCTCCATGTCTCTTCTACATCAACATGTGTCCCCTCTTCTTCATGTCTCTTCTACATCAACATGTGTCCCCTCTTCTTCATGTCTCTTCTACATCAGCATGTGTCCCCTCTTCTTCATGTCTCTTCTACATCAGCATGTGTCCCCTCTTCTCCATGTCTCTTCTACATCAGCATGTGTCCCCTCTTCTTCATGTCTCTTCTACATCAGCATGTGTCCCCTCTTCTTCATGTCTCTTCTACATCAGCATGTGTCCCCTCTTCTCCATGTCTCTTCTACATCAGCATGTGTCCCCTCTTCTTCATGTCTCTTCTACATCAGCATGTGTCCCCTCTTCTCCATGTCTCTTCTACATCAACATGTGTCCCCTCTTCTTCATGTCTCTTCTACATCAACATGTGTCCCCTCTTCTCCATGTCTCTTCTACATCAACATGTGTCCCCTCTTCTCCATGTCTCTTCTACATCAACACGTGTCCCCTCTTCTCCATGTCTCTTCTACATCAACACGTGTCCCCTCTTCTCCATGTCTCTTCTACATCAACATGTGTCCCCTCTTCTTCATGTCTCTTCTACATCAACACGTGTCCCCTCTTCTCCATGTCTCTTCTACATCAACATGTGTCCCCTCTTCTTCATGTCTCTTCTACATCAACACGTGTCCCCTCTTCTTCATGTCTCTTCTACATCAACACGTGTCCCCTCTTCTTCATGTCTCTTCTACATCAACATGTGTCCCCTCTTCTTCATGTCTCTTCTACATCAACATGTGTCCCCTCTTCTTCATGTCTCTTCTACATCAACACGTGTCCCCCTCTTCTTCATGTCCTCTTCTACATCAACATGTGTCCCCTCTTCTTCATGTCTCTTCTACATCAACATGTGTCCCCTCTTCTTCATGTCTCTTCTACATCAACACGTGTCCCCCTCTTCTCCATGTCTCTTCTACATCAACATGTGTCCCCTCTTCTTCATGTCTCTTCTACATCAACATGTGTCCCCTCTTCTTCATGTCTCTTCTACATCAACACGTGTCCCCTCTTCTTCATGTCTCTTCTACATCAACATGTGTCCCCTCTTCTCCATGTCTCTTCTACATCAACACGTGTCCCCTCTTCTTCATGTCTCTTCTACATCAACATGTGTCCCCTCTTCTTCATGTCTCTTCTACATCAACATGTGTCCCCTCTTCTTCATGTCTCTCCTACATCAACATGTGTCCCCTCTTCTCCATGTCTCTTCTACATCAACATGTGTCCCCTCTTCTTCATGTCTCTTCTACATCAACATGTGTCCCCTCTTCTCCATGTCTCTTCTACATCAACATGTGTCCCCTCTTCTTCATGTCTCTTCTACATCAACATGTGTCCCCTCTTCTTCATGTCTCTTCTACATCAACATGTGTCCCCTCTTCTTCATGTCTCTTCTACATCAACATGTGTCCCCTCTTTGTTCATGTCTCTCTTCTACATCAACATGTGTCCCCTCTTCTTCATGTCTCTTCTACATCAACATGTGTCCCCTCTTCTTCATGTCTCTTCTACATCAACATGTGTCCCCTCTTCTTCATGTCTCTTCTACATCAACATGTGTCCCCTCTTCTTCATGTCTCTCCTACATCAACATGTGTCCCCTCTTCTTCATGTCTCTCCTACATCAACATGTGTCCCCTCTTCTCCATGTCTCTTCTACATCAACATGTGTCCCCTCTTCTCCATGTCTCTTCTACATCAACATGTGTCCCCTCTTCTTCATGTCTCTTCTACATCAACATGTGTCCCCTCTTCTTCATGTCTCTTCTACATCAGCATGTGTCCCCTCTTCTTCATGTCTCTCCTACATCAACATGTGTCCCCTCTTCTCCATGTCTCTTCTACATCAACATGTGTCTCTTCTACATCAACATGTGTCCCCTCTTCTTCATGTCTCTTCTACATCAACATGTGTCCCCTCTTCTCCATGTCTCTTCTACATCAACATGTGTCCCCTCTTCTTCATGTCTCTCCTACATCAACATGTGTCCCCTCTTCTCCATGTCTCTTCTACATCAACATGTGTCCCCTCTTCTACATCAACATGTGTCCCCTCTTCTTCATGTCTCTTCTACATCAACATGTGTCCCCTCTTCTTCATGTCTCTCCTACATCAACATGTGTCCCCTCTTCTTCATGTCTCTTCTACATCAACATGTGTCCCCTCTTCTCATGTCTCTTCTACATCAACATGTGTCCCCTCTTCTTCATGTCTCTTCTACATCAACATGTGTCCCCTCTTCTTCATGTCTCTTCTACATCAGCATGTGTCCCCTCTTCTTCATGTCTCTTCTACATCAGCATGTGTCCCCTCTTCTCCATGTCTCTTCTACATCAGCATGTGTCCCCTCTTCTTCATGTCTCTTCTACATCAGCATGTGTCCCCTCTTCTTCATGTCTCTTCTACATCAGCATGTGTCCCCTCTTCTCCATGTCTCTTCTACATCAGCATGTGTCCCCTCTTCTTCATGTCTCTTCTACATCAGCATGTGTCCCCTCTTCTCCATGTCTCTTCTACATCAACATGTGTCCCCTCTTCTCCATCAACATGTGTCCCCTCTTCTCCATGTCTCTTCTACATCAACATGTCATCAACATGTGTCCCCTCTTCTCCATGTCTCTTCTACATCAACACGTGTCCCCTCTTCTCCATGTCTCTTCTACATCAACATGTGTACCCCTCTTCTCCATGTCTCTTCTACATCAACACGTGTCCCCTCTTCTCCATGTCTCTTCTACATCAACACGTGTCCCCTCTTCTCCATGTCTCTTCTACATCAACACGTGTCCCCTCTTCTTCATGTCTCTTCTACATCAACACGTGTCCCCTCTTCTCATGTCTCTTCTACATCAACCTGTGCCCCTCTTCTCATGTCTCTTCTACATCAACATGTGTCCCCTCTTCTTCATGTCTCTTCTACATCAACACGGTCCCCTCTTCTTCATGTCTCTTCTACATCAACATGTGTCCCCTCTTCTTCATGTCTCTTCTACATCAACAGTGTCCCCTCTTCTTCATGTCTCTTCTACATCAACACGTGTCCCCTCTTCTTCATGTCTCTTCTACATCAACAGGTGTCCCCTCTTCTTCATGTCTCTTCTACATCAACATGTGTCCCCTCTTCTTCATGTCTCTTCTACATCAACACGTGTCCCCTCTTCTTCCATGTCTCTTCTACATCAACACGTGTCCCCCCTTCTTCATGTTCTCTTCTACATCAACATGTGTCCCCTCTTCTTCATGTCTCTTCTACATCACACATGTGTCCCCTCTTCTCATGTCTCTTCCTACTCAAACATGTGTCCCCCTTCTTCTCATGTCTCTTCACATCAACAGTGTCCCCTCTCTTCTCCAGTCTCTTCTACATCAACATGTGTCCCCTCTTCTTCATGTCTCTTCTACATCAACATGTGTCCCCTCTTCTTCATGTCTCTTCACATCAACATGTGTCCCCTATTCTTCATGTCTCTTCTCATGTCTCTTCTACATCAACTGTGTCCCCTCTTCTTCAGTCTCTTCTACATCAACATGTGTCCCCTCTTCTTCATGTCTCTTCTACATCAACATGTGTCCCCTCTTCTTCATGTCTCTTCTACATCAACATGTGTCCCTCTTCTTCTCATGTCTCTTCTACATCAACATGTGTCCCCCTCTTCTTCATGTCTCTTCTACATCAACATGTGTCCCCGTCTTCTTCATGTCTCTCCTACATCACATGGTGTCCCCTCTTCTTCATGTCTCTCCTACATCAACATGTGTCCCCTCTTCTCCATGTCTCTTCTACATCAACATGTGTCCCCTCTTCTCCATGTCTCTTCTACATCAACATGTGTCCCCATCTTCTTCATGTCTCTTCTACATCAACATGTGTCCCCTCTTCTTCATGTCTCTTCTCCTACATCAGCATGTGTCCCCTCTTCTTCATGTCTCTCCTACATCAACATGTGTCCCCTCTTCTCCATGTCTCTTCTACATCAACATGTGTCTCTTCTACATCAACTGTGTCCCCTCTTCTTCATGTCTCTTCTACATCAACATGTGTCCCCTCTTCTCCATGTCTCTTCTACATCAACATGTGTCCCCTCTTCTTCATGTCTCTCCTACATCAACATGTGTCCCCTCTTCTCCATGTCTCTTCTACATCAACATGTGTCCCCTCTTCTACATCAACATGTGTCCCCTCTTCTTCATGTCTCTTCTACATCAACATGTGTCCCCTCTTCTTCATGTCTCTTCTACATCAACATGTGTCCCCTCTTCTTCATGTCTCTTCTACATCAACATGTGTCCCCTCTTCTTCATGTCTCTCCTACATCAACATGTGTCCCCTCTTCTTCATGTCTCTCCTACATCAACATGTGTCCCCTCTTCTTCATGTCTCTTCTACATCAACATGTGGAAAGAGACTCTGAAAGTTTCAGGAACAAAGATTTTCTCTCTTTTTGATCCATTTCTATAAAAACCTGTCTGAAAATGAGCTGATCAGATTTTGGCCACTTTATGATGTCATAACGATGTTTTGTCTTGTGTAACCATTAGCCAATCAGCAACCAAGGTAACTGATAAAAACACAATGAATGTAAAAAAAGTAAAAGATGTAACTGTGTAGAGCGGCTAAACCATGAAAAGGAATCCCCCTCAGATCACCCCTCACTGTTCAAGCAACTCAGAGAAGTACGGTGGCCTTTAGGTCACAAAAAAACAAACACAAAAAGCCCTCTAGAGCCAGAGTTTGGTCTGTCCTCTCTAGTCTACTGTAAGAATGTGAGTCACTGACCAGGCCCCTCCTCTGTGCTGCTGCCCAATCTGAGGGAAGAGACTGAGGGGAGGTGGAGCTCTTACTCCCCCCTCTCCTCTCCGGGACTCCAAGCAAAGACAGCTGGGAGACTGAAGAGCCAGATTCCTCCACATATGAGCCTTCACTATCTGAAGACCAACAAAGACGACGAAAGACTATTAACATGCTGCAGTCTTCTGATTTGACATTTTTGGACTGTTCAAAAGGGTGTCGTTTATAGTACCTGTGGTTCTGCCAGCAGTGCTGAGGGAGATGTTCAGCTCCTGTGTGTATTTGTCTATGATGTGCTGGATGCTGCCGTCATTAAAGAGAGAGCCTACAGAAAGGGCAGGACGGTCTGCAGGGGAGCGGTCCTTAAAGCAGACGCTCTGACCGGGTGGAGCGAACACAAGGAGCGAATCTGCTCCACGCTCCGGTTCTACACACCGTCTGAGCAGCGGGCATTCATCTAATGAAGAAGTGGGAGAGGAGAAGAAGGAGAACAGATTTACGCCTCATAAAAGTTATAAAACACAACATCATTCAAGTTAAACTAGAATGACAGGTATAATCATGAGCCACAATGGAGAGATGTGAAATGGAACACCCCAATACGCCTTAGGAAGCTTGAGAACAGGGTTCCAGCTGTACACATTTTTAATCATTTCATTATATATCATTTCAAACATATGGAATTGAGATAGTTCACGTATTATTCCGAAACATTACAAACCAAAATCATATACCACACTGCATTTCAGAGGGAAGCTAACTTGTCGAAGTCCACAGCCATTCAGCTTCAATAATCTCTGACATTCGCTGGAAGCACTTTTTAAAAGACAGACATTTGTGTCTCTCTGCAAATCACGCTAGAGCTTGTACATTTAAGATTGCGCTTTTGGTTCTCATAAAACCCCTATGCCTAGTTTGCATGCAAGGGTTAAAGAGTTGGGATAAGGTCACACGGTCTGTGGTTTAGCATATTTCCTACTTTATACATGAATGATATTGCATTCAGTGAGCAAAGCAGCAAACCACCTGGTGTGTGTACAGTACTCATCATTTGGAGCTTTGCAGCTCATACACTTATTATATTGCTTCATATTTGGACTGACCCAATCACATTCTCTAGTGAATAATGAAGAGCCAGACAGATCTTTCTGGTAAGGCCATTTCAATTCTTCATCTTTTCCAATCAGATTTTCTAAATTAGATTTGGCAAAGAGGTAAAAAAACCTCATTAAAACATGACAAAAGACCCTCACCAGTGCTTATGTTCTGCTCCGGATCAGTGGAGATGTAGCTGCCCGTGGAGATTGTGGTGGAGGAGAGGCAGTCAGAATCAGGAGGCCTATTTGCAGACTGACACAATCATAAAGGCACCCAAAATGAATATGTTAAAGTGATCAACAAGGGATTGAATGAAAAACACAGCACACAGACTCACTGAGCTCAGTTCAAGTGTAGAAACCCTCATGAACGCATTTCATTCAATACAACTCTGGTTGGGTCATTTGACATCATCGCTCAGAAACAGAACAACACATTCATATATGCACACGTATAATTGAAGAGTTCTTTGCTTGATTTGTATATATTCTAGTGAGTGTTCAAAGTTTTCAGATTATTAACTGAAATGAATTGTACCTACTCATTATGCAAAAACAATCCTGTTTAGTGGATTTTTTCAATAAGCAGCTAAACTTTAGTACTTTAAATCGTCCAATTATTTGAAGACATATGTTGGGCTTTTGCGTTTGAATTTTCAGCACTGTACGTCGTGAAATTAATTGAATTTGTATTTGGTGGAAGACACATACATATAAACACACTGAGCTCAGTTCAAGTGTAGAAACCATCATAGATGCATTTTTTATTAAATACAATTCTGGTTGTGTTATTTCACATCATCGCTCAGAAAACACACACACACACACACACAATGTTTATATTCTAGCCTGTGTTAGAAGTATTCAGATCAGTAAAATGTGCCTCCTCATTATGCAGAAGGGCCTGATTCATTTTGTTCCATGAGCAGCTAAACTAAAGTTATTAACAATGATTCCACTTGTTTAGAAACAGATTCTAATATAAGATTTTTGCATTAAAATGTTCGGCACTGTACAAAATGTAATGAACAAAGATACTTTAACCTATATTTAGTGAAAGACACATACATGCACACAGACTCACTGAGCTCAGTTCAAGTGTAGAAACCATCATTAAATGTATTCTTAAAAATACACTTTAGGTTGCAAAGATTTCACATCATTGCTCAGAATAAGGACACATACAGACACACACATGTGTCCGACAGACTTGCCATCTTCATACACATTCACTAAAAGAAGAACACACAGCAAGACACAGAAAAGAGAAGCTTCTCGGCATAATCAGTTGCTGTGGCAGAGCGCCAGGCAGTCAGGTTTGGCCACATGTCATCATTGATCCACAACGTGTGAACCTCAGAGTATTTCAAATGCAGAAAAAACACTATAACTATGAAATTAAATTAATATGTTTTTAGAATTTGTAAATTGTCAGTAGACACACTATTATTAATACTGTCTATAAAAGTGTCTAATAAGTGTTTACAAGCACAAGAGGCAGCTGCGCTTTCAGTGTATATTGGCATAAATGCTTTCTTCCTTCGTCACTTCATCAGTCTTTTGTCAAGGTTTGCCACTAGGGGGATGACTTGTTCTAAGAGGAGGACAGAGTCTGAACTGAGTTGTGTGCAGTGCCTGGTTACCTCTGTGGGGGACCTGCAGCTTGTGATTCCAGGACCAGAGAAGTCGGCTCCTCTCCCAGAGTCAGAGGAAGGAGGGGAGATGATCCTCAGGATAGAATCTGGAAACCGAGAGTTGCAACCAAGAGGACAGATATTTATTTAGGCCCTTTTATGTTCTTCTCATCGGCATTATGTATCATCACTATTTATTTACCGTCTACATACCAGACTCTGAGGATTCTGGAGATGTTCCTGCTCCCACCAGCAGCCTCTCTCTCCAGAGGACATGGCTGGATGTTGTTGAGTTTGTTTCAGGGCTGCTGGCAATCTGCTGCCCACTGCTGTCTGAGACCACCGACGCTTCATAGTCCTCCTGCAGATCCCAGCGCAGAGAGTGTGAAGGAGCTGGTACACTACTCTCAGGACCTGGGGAAACATCAACAATCCAATCAATCGGTATCACTCTCCATAGCTGGTTAAACGTTGTTGACATGTGAGGAACCAGGTGTCACTTCCTGCTGTTGAGCTGACCTTTTGATTGGCTGGTGTTGACTGATGTCTCCACTTCTTGAATAGCACTAAGCTCATGTTGTTCAGTCATCATCTCCATGATGCTCAGCCTGACACGGGTCACGGGGGGCTTTGCTGCTCGAGGAGGAGGGAGGAGTCCTGAGGGGAGGGCAGATGCTGGGGCAGCAGGAGCATCACTCTGAGCCATGAGAGGGTCTTCAAGGTGGGATAAAGTTCCTCCGTTAGTCTCTTCTATAGCTCTCAGCAGGGAGGCAAGTAACTTGAGACGGGTCTCCCTGATGCTCTCCGAATCCAAAACTCCTCTGGCAGCCTCTGGGAGTGGCTGTGGGCGAGACAAGGCATCAGGACAGTTGTTCTCCCAAATAAGCACACACTCATTGAGCTTAAATCAAATACACTTTAGGTCAGTTAATTTCACCTCATCACTCAGAAACAAGCACTGATGTAATTTGTATTTGTGTATAAACTAAATGATTTGTCTGCTGTACTTTTGCAAAAACATAACAGCAGTGATAGTCCCGCCACTTACTTGTTCTTCAGTTTGAATGAGAGCCTGCAACGTCTCCTTTTGCCGCCTCATCTGCTCCATCTCCACTTCCTGTTGTCGCCTCTCCTCCTCCTGCTGCCTCTGCTGCAAGGCCACCCCCTCCCTCTGCTCCAGCAGCCGTCTCTGGACCTCCTGCAGCTCTGGTCTCTGGACCTCCTGCAGCTCTGGTCTCTGGACCTCCTGCAGCTCTCGTCTCTGGACCTCCTGCAGCTCTCGTCTCTGGACCTCCTGCAGCTCTCGTCTCTGGACCTCCTGCAGCTCTGGTCTCTGGACCTCCTGCAGCTCTGGTCTCTGGACGTCCTGCAGCTCTGGTCTCTGGACCTCCTGCAGCTCTCGTCTCTGGACCTCCTGCAGCTCTCGTCTCTGGACCTCCTGCAGCTCTCGTCTCTGGACCTCCTGCAGCTCTCGTCTCTGGACCTCCTGCAGCTCTCGTCTCTGGACCTCCTGCAGCTCTCGTCTCTGGACCTCCTGCAGCTCTCGTCTCTGGACCTCCTGCAGCTCTCGTCTCTGGACCTCCTGCAGCTCTCGTCTCTGGACCTCCTGCAGCTCTCGTCTCTGGACCTCCTGCAGCTCTGGTCTCTGGACCTCCTGCAGCTCTGGTCTCTGGACCTCCTGCAGCTCTGGTCTCTGGACCTCCTGCAGCTCTGGTCTCTGGACCTCCTGCAGCTCTCGTCTCTGGACCTCCTGCAGCTCTCGTCTCTGGACCTCCTGCAGCTCTGGTCTCTGGACCTCCTGCAGCTCTCGTCTCTGGACCTCCTGCAGCTCTCGTCTCTGGACCTCCTGCAGCTCTCGTCTCTGGACCTCCTGCAGCTCTGGTCTCTGGACCTCCTGCAGCTCTGGTCTCTGGACCTCCTGCAGCTCTCGTCTCTGGACCTCCTGCAGCTCTGGTCTCTGGACCTCCTGCAGCTCTCGTCTCTGGACCTCCTGCAGCTCTCGTCTCTGGACCTCCTGCAGCTCTCGTCTCTGGACCTCCTGCAGCTCTCGTCTCTGGACCTCCTGCAGCTCTCGTATCTGGACCTCCTGCAGCTCTCGTCTCTGGACCTCCTGCAGCTCTCGTCTCTGGACCTCCTGCAGCTCTCGTCTCTGGACCTCCTGCAGCTCTCGTCTCTGGACCTCCTGCAGCTCTCGTCTCTGGACCTCCTGCAGCTCTGGTCTCTGGACCTCCTGCAGCTCTCGTCTCTGGACCTCCTGCAGCTCTCGTCTCTGGACCTCCTGCAGCTCTCGTCTCTGCCTCTCCATCCTGTCGTCCTCTGTGGAGCTCAGGGACCCGGTCCGTAGGGAACAATGTGGCAGGGTCACAAGCCTAACAGTTTCTGGAACTGGAGCCAGAGGTGCACCAGAGGTGATGATGGAGCTACTGCCTTGGATTGGATCAGAGGTTGGCTGCAGTGTGATGCTGGCTGAGTGACGTGTTGCTCTCACTCTCTCTGTGAGATGCCCTGTGACTCTCTCCATGATGTTGTCTGTCAGCCAGGCAGTGAACTTCTGGTTCCTGGGATTGCTCGAAATATATTCAACTTCATCTGGCACCAACTTGGAGGCAGAGCTTATATTTGAGCTAGGAGGTTGTGAATGTGAAGCTAACATGTCCGACTCTCTTGTGGGAACTTCCACAGGTGTTTGTGCTTTGGCATGGATGTATGCCTGCGAGGCCGGAGGTGTAGGGAGCTGCAGAGGAGCTGGAGGATGCACAGACTGAACACCGTGCAGAGGGGGGGGAAAGAGGCCTGGAGGCACTGCAGCGGGCAGTAAAGATGTGGGGGTCATGTTGTAGCGAATCCGTAGAGCTCGCTGATATTCCTCTAGGCGCTGACGGGCCACTTCCACTGACCTCTGGTGAAGGCTGAAATAAAGACCGTCAGCTTTATTTATAGAGCCCAATCTCGGTGCATCAAGGAGCTTTAAAATTAGAGCATACAATACCCTCCAAACTAAATAAAATCCTCTAAAACTTTATAAATATAGGTAAAAGTAGCACTCAAAAGGTTTATTTCTTTGTCAGCTGATGAGATTTACTTTTAAATATAATCGCAAGGAAAAGTGGTAAAAGTAATAAAATAAATGTAGTTTATAGTCAGGATTTAAAAACACACCTGTTTTGCTGCAGCAGTCGCTGTTGGTACTCTCTGATCCTTCTGGCGTGCTCATCTTCACCTGCAGGAGGCACCAGCTGTCAAAGAGTGAAGAAGCAGCCATCACTGAAGTTATTTTTCTGACCGCACTTCACATAAGATATCTTAAAGGATAAAAACAGATCTGACAGGAATATTAGTAGTTCAGAGAAAAAATTAGAACAGGTTAACCAGGGATAGCTTTAATGCTCAAAGGCCTACCTCAGGAGGGACAGAGGGGGCTTCCTGCTCATGGACGGGTACTTCTGGTTGGTTGATAGGAGCCTCCTGGGTCACAGCAGCCTTCAGCTCTTCTCTCTCCTGCTGAGCCTCAAGCAGCATCTGCTCCAATTTGGCTTTCTGCTCTTCAAGCTCCTGGAGCAAAACCACCTGCTGCTGCTTCTCTCTCTCGAGCTCCTCATCCTGAACAGAAAAACAAGTTTAAAAACAGCAATCATGTTACATGTAGGGTAGATCACAAACCAACATGTTCAACTTAGCCCCTAATTACTGACTGAATATCTAATGTTAAGTAGAGGTTAAATAAACAGATATGGTACTTGACAGGCAGTTTGACTGAAAGGTGAGAGCCCAGAAAATAAAATCTGTACGTCCTGCACCAGGGCGAGCAGGTACTTCCTTGTAGGAAATGTAGAATTAAGAAGATCATCCTTCTCCACAGGAATTCCCAGGCAGCCCAGATTGAGGCTCCTGTGTGTGTCCTATTTATGTGCAACTTTATTTTGATTACTTTGTTGTTTTTCTTCAGTGTCCTAGCTTAAAAACAGGTAACCAAGCCATGGTCTGAAGTTATTGAAAAAGACAACATGTTCAAAGCAGAACCAAAAGTCATGCACGAGGAATGGTGCCTGCCACACTGCTGCTTTAGGAGCTGGGCTGATTGAGTACCAAGGAACACCTGGATAAAGGCATTCTGACCTATCAGGAAAATGCATCAAGCCTCTGGGATAACAAATGAAGCCGACTTAAAAAAACTGTGGAACAGTGAATACAGAAGGACCTTTGACAAAGAGTGTGACATAAAGAAACCTCTCACTTATCAACCTACTGCTTCTTATAATGAACTTCTTTGTTGTCATTTCAAGTGATGAAACAAACAGACAGAGAATGACAGACTAAACCACAGAGATTCACCGTTTTAGTAAGCTTAAAAGCAAACTGCTTGTTTCCATTGAGAATCTGACCTTCCAGTGTTTGCAATAATACGTTTCACAATGGGATTTGGAGCACAAGCATTTAAAGCGGTCAGCTGATCTGCTCCTATTTATGCATACAGTGTAGGAAAACAGTTCCCGCTCAGTATCACATAAATGGGAATAGACACATACCCTTTTCTTTCGTTCTTCTTCAAACTGATTTATTCTGTTGGCAAGTACATCTGGAAGTTGAGTTTCTGCTGCAGCTGGCGGCTCCGTTGTCTTCAACTCTGGTTGAATAAAAGAGAGGAGAACATGAAATGAACTATTATTATGTTACTAAGTTTATCCTTATATGGCAGTTGAAAAGAAGGGGGGTAATTTACTGAGAAGAAAAACAAAATGACCAAGATTAGAGTTGTACATAGATAATTGAAATGTTGAAGAATAAATAAACGGTATTAAAATTGCTTCACTTTGTAAGGTCGGATAGTGTTGTAGTTCCTGACGCACAAAGGTATGTCATAGCTTTTGATAATATGGGGAGTCTGGGCTAAAATCACAAGTATTTTCTTGTTGCAAAGTTTGAGTGCAAAGTATATTTGGATTAGGTATTCCGACTAAAGCATAATATGATATTTGGTGTAAAAACAGAAGAATAATATAAAAACAGGGTGAAAAAACAATCTCAATATTCTCAAATATCAAACTTCTATCACAATGATTGTATTATAGTGTGAAGAGTGTGAGCTACCTGGTGGGGAGGGGGCAAGCTCCAGGCTGTGTGTCTCCTCGCTGCTTAGAGAGCCTGTGTCGATGGTGGTGTCCCGCTCTGGGATCTGATCTGTGATGGAGGTCGGTGGTTCGGCTGCAGGAACATGAGAGTTCTGCTCAGTCCAATGGTTCCTCTGGTTCCTGATACGATCCAAGAGCTTCCTTAACGCCCGTCTAGGAGCAGGCTTGGAGGGCTCCACTGCAACCAAAAAACACGAGTGAAGTTTCGGCTTGGTAAAGATGAGTATCAAGGACATCACGTGATGTGTGTATTGATTTTGTGTATATCCCAAAAACTTTTTTTACAAACCTTGCTGAAACCCTTAAAACCTGTGAGTTTAGGTTGTATCTGCTGCCTCTCTTTACCTTGAACGGATGTTTCCTGCTCGGGGTCATATTGTGTGGTTCCTGCTCCTTGTGGGGGGATTTCATCCTGCGTGACGTCCAGCTCCTGGTCCCCTGTGGACAGAGCCGGCAGAGGCTCTGGAACCAGCTGCACCACCAGGTCTCCTTTAACCCCTGCCATCAGACACAGTCAATCTTTAAGGGAGCTCCAATAAAATGTTAATAGTTAAGCCACATGTTCTGGCTACTTAGAAATTGTGTGCATGGATTCAAGCAGAGCCACAAATGGTCCACAACCTTTAGAAATATGCAACCTTTTATTTGTTCCTTTTTAGGTGTGTTTCATGTAACGGAAAGCAGTGTTGTTAACCAGTATAAATGTTACATGGTTTCCTCTTTTTTATATGTTACCTTCTTTGTCTAACTTCTCAAGCTCTCATACGAGAGTGTGGGATTATTTGAGCAGTGGAAAGACTATCAATAAAGCTTTTGGTGAGTTTTACTTACTCCTCTCTCCTGTGTACATATCCTCAAAGGCAAACTCCATCTCCCTCTGGTAGTCCTCTGCTGTCTCCGCTCTCTTATAGAGAGGCTGGAAGATCTGAGCAGGCATCTGGAAAACCTGCTGCCTCCTCCTGAGCAGGTCTGTCTGCTGCATGTGCTCCAGTTCAACAAGCAAGCGCTCTCGATCCTAAGGGTTGTCACCAAAAACAGATTAGACATAAAAGGCCATAATAATTTGTGTTTCTAAGACACAAATCTGTAAATGATTCAGAATCAGAATGCCTTAATAAGTCCTGCAGTGGGGACATGTACCGTGTTACAAGCAAAAGTGGCAAAGCAGGTAAAAAAAGTGATATATAGTCTTTACATAAGAGGTCAATCTGTCTACTATGGCTAATGCTGTTGTCCTGCTATCAGTCAACAGTGTTTTCACCACAGTGATGGCAAGTAGCTTTGGAGCATATCATCTGTCAGATACATGTGAACAATGTTGGTATATCTTCTAACAAAGTAAGATGTGAGTTAACCTGCTCCAGATGTTCCCTCCTCAGCGCCTGCTTCCCTCTGAGACGAGCCTTCTCCAACTGCTCCTCTCGCCTCCTCATTTCCTCCTTCTTTAAATCCTGCAGCCTCCTCACCTCCAGCTCAGCTCCCTCATGGGCACTGGGCTGATGACACAAGTACAGGTTAGACATCCCAACAGGAGGGGAGAACCAAAGCGGGGGTTATGGAAATACAATAATCAGAGATCTTACCTGCTCTGTGTCTGCCTCTCTGTCCACTGTGCTGTCAGGCATATGATAATGCGTGGCTGCGAAAGCACTCACATCAGATTTCTTCACTACATGTGGCTTCTTGAAATCAATGCTCTGCTTGAACAAAAAGACAATGTTACCATGACTACACTAAAAACCTGTGAAACTTGAAAGGTATAACTTTTATTTTGTAAAGGTTGCAAGGCTGATCACTTCTGTAAATGATAAAGGTCAGCTTGCAAATCCAGGTGGCTTATCAGGCCAACAGCAAAACAGTGTAACTCATATAAGTGGTGGGGAGAATCACCTGAATTGGGTGTGGGGGGGGCTTAGGGAGACTGGCCACTTTTGCTGATCTTTCCTTTTCTGTCTGTAGTGCCTTCTTCCTGGCCATGGTGGATCTACAGACAAACATATGCATAGACTTGTTGTTCAGTTCATTTTTGATCAAATGCATGATAATGTTTTTCGAGCAATTGTTTCTGCTGCTCACCGGCTTTGCCCCTCATGGTCTTTAAGCCTCTGTGTTTTGAGCTCCTTCATGGCTTCCCGGTAACGCTCCTCTGCTTTGACGTTATTTTCCTCCTCCCTCTGAGCTATGGCTTCCAAGTCGGGTTCCTTCAAATAAATTGACGACAGAAATATTAAATGATTTGGAAAATGTATTAATCTTTATGTGATGGTCTTGTTCACATTTTGGTTTCAGCTGTTCCTCGTCTTGGAGTTAATCTCAGGTTCAGAGTCAACAAACTAAACAGAGGTCAGGGACAGCTTCAAAGGGTGTATTGTGTTCAATTCATGGAACAGAAACTCTAGCTAATGAAGACAGCCGGGTAAAGCTTCTTGTAATCTTACATTTTCTTTTGCACTCCTGTGTCCCTGGCCGAGCAGCTGGAGGCTCTCCTGGTATAATGTCTGCAGGGTGTGAAGTTTGTCCCTCTGCTGCCGCTCCCAGTCTTCCCTCAGGTCCTTCTCCAGCTGCTCCAGCTCAAGCTGCCGCCTGCGCTCCACCTCTCTGCAGATCTGTAGCGAGATATACCGCTGCTGCTCCCGCACCTGGAGGTCAATGCAAAATATAAATATATACCAACTCTGAGGTTAAAGAACCATTTCATTTATCACCTGTCCCTCAGATTTTTGAATGATTGTAACTGACATGTAGGAGAGTACAATACTAAAAAGGTGAATTTACTATGAAGCCATGGATCAAAGTCCATTATTGGGTTAATTTCCACACACATTTGGAGTTGATTACCATGGATTGCCATTGGACTGAAAATAAAAACTGCAAACTATGCCAAAAAGTAACAAGTACAGTAGTGACTGTAACACTGATCCTGAGCTGAACCCTTAATATACCAGGTCAGACTTCCTTTATGGAATAGAATTTCCAGACTACTCGTTACTGCAGTCTTTTGTTAATTCAAAATGTAATCTAAATACAATCATTTGTTACTTTTTTGCCGGAAGTTTTAGTAGTTAATTGCATGCTATAGGCACAAAAAAAAGTTAATAACCTCCTGATTTACGATGCATATACGAATGAAAATATGCTCAAACTTTACTAGTTAAATTACATGTAATTCAATTAGTTACTCACCAACAATGCATATACTTTCTTAAATTAATAATTATTTCTGTGCAAAGCAGTTAAAAGCTTAAGTTGATCTTTATCCACCTATGCTCTCAGTGTTTTCAGATGTCTTTGTGCTTTGATCGGTGTCTGAGAATCCTTCCACATCACCGCCTTACCTGCTGAATCCGCAGCTTCCTCCTCCTCTCATGCTCCTCTCGTATTATCCGAGCCTCTTCGTTAGGGCTCAGTCTCAGTTTAGCCACTTTCCTCTTCATCTTCTTCAAAATGTACTAAGAGACATTTCCCAGAAAGCTAAAAACAGTTAGCAACTCCGTTAGCCCTGGGAGTTGTTATTGGCTAGTTAGCATGTTGTTGAAGGCATCAACTAACAGCATGATTTATTAGACAGGCGTTTAAGGACTGGTTGAAACATTTGAATTATTTATGAAAATACCCAAGAAGCTCCGACAAGGAGACCAAATCCATGTCGTACGTTTTGTTTATCACCAGAAAGCCATGCCAACCTTAAAAAGGGAGTTATTGTCCTAAACAACGTCACATCCGGTAGTTTAAACTGCCCGCTTTACCCGTTCCGTACTGATCAAAAGACGTCATGGTTCCTGACACTAAGGCCCGATCCCAAACCACTCCCTCAACCCTCACCCTACCACTCCGTGACGGAGTGAACTCCGTCTGTAGCCACACTCGCAGCTCAACGAGGCTCCGGTTGCGGTCCGATAATCCAAAAATCAGCTCCTAACGTCTAACCCTATCGTCTATTCCTTGACCTCTGTGTGAAACGTCACGGGGTTAAGGGATAGTGGATAGGAGAATTACAAATGACTTAGGAGAAGAGACTGCGGTACTTTATAGAATCCGACTGCACTTTCACTATCCGACGTGGTTATGATGCGCCAGCGGACGTCATAAATGTGCGTCTGCTGCTGTGGGAAAACTATGGAAACTACAGTTTTCTATACAGCGGACTACAACATGGATGTTAAATAAGAACGAGGGACTACTGTAAACTCATCTCGAGACTCTGCACCGTGCTCTGATGCTGTTGCTTTATGCTTTATGAACGCAGGGTTGCCAACTCTCACGCATCTGGCGTGTGACACACGCTTTCACTCTCAATCTCACGCTCTCACGCTGCCCAAACTATTCTCACGCCAAAAACAAGAATACCAAAGAACATGTATAATATTATCATTTTAGTACATTCAAGCGCACAGCACGACATTTTAATTGTCTGGTATTTGTAACAATATTCCCTAAAAGGCACAATCACCATGAACACGGCTGAAGCTAAAGGGTCAAGTACAGTACTATGACTAACTAACGTTGTAGCCTCTATGGTTGTAGCCTAGCAGAGTGGACAAGTTGCAGAGCGGCCATGTACGTGTCCATCAAAGTGACCACGCCCTAATTTATGCAAAAACTTTAAGACCTAATATAAATAAAAGGGTTGTGTTAGAAAAACAATTCACACACAGATTCATAATCAGGAAGGTGGAATCTAACTATATTGATAATAAAATGTATGGAGCCAGGGGTAGAAACATGTTTTTTTCTGCTGTAAAATTGGGCATTTTAACATGGGGGTCTATGGAAATTGCTCCTTTCTGCAGCCATTGCCTATCGGCCAATATATGAACTGCAGTGTGTGGCACTTCCGTATTGGCCTCCCGGCTCTACCCCACAGTTTGCCGCTTGGTCGATGCACATTATCCCTTACATATGATTATAGTCATTATTCATTTGTTTTAAAGCAGGAGGCGCAAACGCTTGCCTTGGGGAGGGAGAAAAAGAGCCACAGCGGAGAATAAACAGAAGGGCAACCATGCAAGGGAAGTCTTCTTCCCTGCTTTTGTGGCAGACTACAGCGCCACCTATAGGCCTGGCATATGTACTACAGCGTCTCCAGCGCTTTCGAGCGGCAATGGCCGGCCGTGGCCCAACCTCTCATTCCCCTGATAGGTGGAGAATTGACCACTAAGCGGAGCACCACTTTTGTGACGTAGAAAATAATTCAAATCTGGATAAGTCTGTATCAGATCCGTTGCAGCCCCGTTTTTAGAGATTTGGGTATGGAGGAAAAGGGAGAGGGTTGTGTTTTCTGACACTTGGTGAGTTCCCTGACACACCGGGGACACATATTCATGTATAAAAGACGTACAAGAGTGCATTTTGCATGATAGGTCCACTTTAATGTGGCGGACCCTCCGTGCGAATGTGCAAACGGAGGGGTAGTGTGTAGGGGTAGGGTGTAGGGGGCGGTTTGGGATTGGGCCTAAATATCGTTCCTACTTTCTATTCTCAATGTTTGCAATTGCATCTGTAATTATATTGATCATAAAGCACCTAAACTGCTAAATTCTAAAAACCATAAAAACCAGATTCTGAAAAATGGAGAGAGAAAGTTGGACATGTGCTTTGATTAAATATTTAAACAATACAGGATAAAAATCTCAGGAATAAAGCACCCTTTTTTTCTTCTTTAATTAGTGCGAATGCTGTGTAGGCTACAGCATTCCACTATAGTTCTTCAAATCTTTATTAGTGCGAATGCTGTTTACAGCATTCCACTGTAGTGCTTCAAATCTTTATTAGTGTGAATGCGGTTTACAGCATTCCATTATAGTTCTTCGAATCTGTATTCTTATTTAAAAAAATAGCCTACTTCGCTGTCGAATAACTTCAGCATACTTTCAGCTACAGAAACCATTCAAATATTAAACTATTCAGCCTTTTCAGCAATCGATGGGAAACTTTCAACTTTTTCAAAATATTTCATACTTTTTGAAATATTCAGCTTTTTTAAACTCTTTTTTTAACTTGGAAGTCAATGGGAGGAGCTTTCAAATCCTCTTTTACCTACACCTTGAGCCAAATGCTTCTCCTTCCACATACTTTCAGCTAGAGACTTCATTCCAACTTTAAAATGATCACAAGACCTTTAAAAAATTAAACAAAAAAATTAAACAAAATGCCTCTTGAGGGCATGAAGTGACAAAAACGTTCAACATGTCTCCATTAAGGCCAATTGTAAATGCAACGTCATCTTTCATCACAGCACCAGCGGCACACCTTTAGTTAATCTGCCAAAAATGCCACATTATTGACCCAAAAGTACCAAAAAAAGCACACATAGACACTCCCCACGGTCCTGAGACGCTCCACGCACTGAAGTTTTACCGATATCTGTTACGGTTCTTCAACAAAACGTTCAGAGGTTTATCTCTCTCATTCAGATCAATGGAAAAGCTCTCCTCTCACTGATTACTGCACATCACCATGGACATATTTGATCTCTGGGCTCAAGCGCAGGTGTTATGATAACGTCGTTAACTCAAACACAAAACACCTGTGTGATGATGTCATAACTCCACTGTGGCCCTGAACAGCTGAGTGACATCATCTAATCAGAGCAGACACGCCCACAGACAGACTGGCACACACACACACACACACACACAATGGATGTCTATACTACATATGTTCTCTCTCTCACACACACACACACACAGTGAGACAGGGACACAGACACACGTTCCACATATTTTATACATTATTGGTGACGTATGGTTTTAGTTCAAAAGTTTGCAGTTCAAATATTCTGCTGCTTTTCAAAGCATTTTTACTTTATTTTCTCTTCTTAATACACATTCATTCACTACTACTTACATCTGATATTTAACTCCTTCAGCCTACTTTCAGCTAAAGAAACCAAAATTACCAACTATTACATTATTCACCTATTTCAGGACATTGAGGCTATACATGTTGTTTATACCTTTTTTAAACCTTTTCTTTTAAATATTAAGCTTCTTCACTATTTTCCCTACTCTTCCAGTTTAACATTTCACTTTCAAGTTTCCAACAAAGTCATTGCAATGCATTTGAGCTGTAACCATTTTGATTCAAATCATTTCACTTTTCTGCATTTCTCCGCTAAGTTCAGCAACACACTTACTTGGTTGTTGTAGCTAAAAGCAGCAACCATTCAGCTAATAAAATATTCAGCTTTTTCTGCATTTTCAGCTAAATTTAGTAACAAAAGTTTACTGCATTCGCACGCATTTTCTGCTGGAAATGCATTTTCTAGTTTGTCCTGCTTTCTGCACTCACTAATTAAACTCCTGAATTCTGGAACTCCTGGATTAATAAAGGTAAATAACTCCTGGATTAATAAAGGTAAATAACTCCTGGATTAACACATGTTCATTTTATTTTATCTTAATAAATATATAAATTGTCTTGAAGTTACACACTCCGGTACAGCAGGTGGCGGCATGCGGCTTTAAACTTCGGTTTGTAGCCCTCCATAAAACCAAAGAAGTTGAAATAACCAATGAGTATCGTCAGGGGGCAGCAGAGTGCCGTCGGTTCTGTGTGGAGACAGCCATATATGGTGGAGAGCGAAGAGTAAACCATTCACTTCGCTGCTGGAAATAATATTCCACTCCAGTGAAAGACCTTTATGTACTTCAGTGCATACTAGAGGTAAGAATTACACGAATAATGTTGTCGTTCTTTCACTTCTTTTGAGCTCTGGTTCTTCTATTTGTCCATTGATATTAGCAAGTGGCTAACGCTAGCCAGGTTTGCTAGCTAGAAGCAGCAATACACAATCAAATGCTGTTGGAGAGTAATAATCGGTAAGTTATGTATACAGCTATCTGGTTATTTAGAAATAACCATGGTAAGTAAACAGAACTGTAAACATGCAGAAGTACATAATGGCCTACTGCAATCGAACCTTACAATCCTGACAGACAAAAGTAGTGCAGTAAAAAGTAGAATATTCAAGTTAAGCACACGTAGGCTACTTAAAATGTGTAATTAAGAGTACTTGAGTATGTACTTAGTTACATTTCACCACTCGGACAAATAAACCATCAAGTATTAAAAGCCATACTAGTAAACATTTATGAAGTGCCTACTCTTTTCCAGACTGGCTTTAGAAGATGTCAAATGCAGGGATCCACTCCGCTGAATGTCCTACATGTCCTGTTCTCTACAGTGTCTCTGACAGTTGATGATTGAGTGTCTCTGCTTGTCTCCCTCTTATCAGCCAGTCATCATGTCAGGGGGTCCAGCAGTGAGGGTCAGCATCGAGTCTACCTGTGAGAAGCAGGTGCAGGAAGTGGCCCTCGATGGAACAGAAACATACGTCCCTCCTCTCTCCATGTCCCAGAACCTGGCGAAGTTGGCACAAAGAATAGACTTCAGCCAGGGATCTGACTCGGAGGACGATGAGGTCGAAGGAGAACCCAGGGACAGCGAGTGGAACAAGCAGGAGACCGAGGAAGAGGAAGGTAACGTATGCTCAGAGAAAGCAGAGCTGCTGTGTCACAGCCATGACTGATCATCATTGTCACACTCTGTTGAAATGTACTTCAGATCAAAATCAACTCATTGGGTTGAATAAAGGGTACACCAGGCAGTATCAGGGAATTCTATACATTTAGAGGAAAATATGAGATTTTCATAATAAAGTTTCCTCACATTTTCCGCTGCATGGTCATTGGTCACTGATCTTTAAGGTGCTACGTTGAAAAAAAAAAGCAGAAGGTGAAGGATTTTCACGTCAAGATCTAGTTGGAACATTTTACAATTTATAATGAAAATACTTTGCTTGAAATACATGACTGACACCACTCTCTGCAGCACTGTCCTGTTATCAGTTAGCAATGCTTCAGTCACATAGATGGTGTTTTTCTTAGATGAAAAGTGGATTTGTGTTTTCCTCCCAAAGGCACAGTGAAGTTCCAGCCGTCTCTCTGGCCCTGGGACTCGGTGCGTAACAACCTGCGCAGCGCCCTGACGGAGATGTGTGTGCTGCACGACGTGCTCAGCGTGGTGAAAGAGAAGAAGTACATGGCTTTAGACCCAGTGTCTCAGGACCCAGCAGCTAACAAGGTCAACAGGAGAATATCATTTAAAGGGCCAGTTCCCAAATTCAAAAGTATATATTTACATGAAGTGCTTTTTATCAATCTAGATATTGCTTTCTTTCCATTCAATTGGAAATGGATTCACTTGCACAGTGGTTGGTGGACGTAGTTTGTTTGGAAAAAAACAGTCCTACATAATTCTGCTCACAATGGGTTCTTTTGACTATCTGAAGTAATCAAGTCATGATTTCTGATCATAGACATTGCTCGTTTGCTTCTCATATGTATGTATCCACCAATTATATCACTATGCAGAATGAAGCGTGCATCTACTCATGGACATGAAGTGCGTGTTCACTCGTTGACTGTTGACTGTTCATATGTTTGTTTTTTTTGTTCCATCTAGTTTCACACCAAAACAATGTAGATTGATAAAAGCATTCTAGTGAAGAGAAAACAGGTTTATTTTCTACATAATGACTTCCAATGCACAACAGCTTTCCTTGCTTTGTGCAGACCCCCCAGGTGTTCCAGCTGATCAGTAAAAAGAAGTTATTGGGCACGGCAGCGCAGCTCCTCCTGAAGGGAGCAGAGAAGCTCAGCAAGTCAGTAGCAGAGAACCAGGAGAACAGGAGGCAGAGGGACTTCAACTCTGAGCTGCTGCGTCTCCGCTCCCAGTGGAAACTACGCAAAGTGGGAGACAAGATCCTGGGAGACCTGAGCTACCGCAGCGCAGGTGAGAACGCCTCCAAGAGAGGGCTCCTCCAAAGACTCAAAGGCTATATTGTCAGATGCACAGTAGCGTTAGTGTAGATCTCTCATCTGAAGTCCCTGGCTCCTCCAACAATGCTATATATACAGTGGGGCAAAAAAGTATTTAGTCAGCCACCAATTGTGCAAGTTCTCCCACTTAAAAAGTTGAGAAAGGCCTGTAATTTTCATCCTAGGTATACCTCAACTATGAGAGACAAAATGAGAAAAGAAATCCAGAAAATCACATCGTCTGATTTTTAAAGAATTTATTTGCAAATTATGGTGGAAAATAAGTATTTGGTCAATAACAAAAGTTAATCTCAATACTTTGTTATATACCCTTTGTTGGCAATGACAAAGGTCAAACGTTTTCTGTAAGTCTTCACAAGGTTTTCCCACACTGTTGCTGGTATTTTGGCCCATTCCTCCATGCAGATCTCCTCTAGAGCAGTGATGTGTTGGGGCTGTCGCTGGGCAACACGGACTTTCAACTCCCTCCAAAGATTTTCTATGGGGGTGAGATCTGGAGACTGGCTAGGCCACTCCAGGACCTTGAAATGCTTCTTACGAAGCCACTCCTTCGTTGCCCGGGCGGTGTGTTTGGGATCATTGTCATGCTGAAAGACCCAGCCACGTTTCATCTTCAATGCCCTTGCTGATGAAAGGAGGTTGTCACTCAAAATCTCACGATACATGGCCCCATTCATTCTTTCCTTTACACGGATCAGTCGTCCTGGTCCCTTTGCAGACAAACAGCCCCAAAGCATGATGTTTCCACCCCCATGTTTCACAGTAGGTATGGTGTTCTTTGGATGCAACTCAGCATTCTTTCTCCTCCAAACACGTCTAGTTGAGTTTTTACCAAAAAAGTTCTATTGGTTTCATCTGACCATATGACATTCTCCCAATCCTCTTCTGGATCATCTAAATGCTCTCTAGCAAACTTCAGACGGGCCTGGACATGTACTGGCTTAAGCAGGGGGACACGTCTGGCACTGCAGGATTTGAGTCCCTGGCGGCGTAGTGTGTTACTGATGGTAGCCTTTGTTACTTTGGTCCCAGCTCTCTGCAGGTCATTGACTAGGTCCCCCCGTGTGGTTCTGGGATTTTTGCTCACCGTTCTTGTGATCATTTTGACCCCACGGGGTGAGATCTTGGGTGGAGCCCCAGATCGAGGGAGATTATCAGTGGTCTTGTATGTCTTCCATTTTCTAATAATTGCTCCCACAGTTGATTTCTTCACACCAAGCTGCTTACCTATTGCAGATTCAGTCTTCCCAGCCTGGTGCAGGTCTACAATTTTGTTTCTGGTGTCCTTTGACAGCTCTTTGGTCTTGGCCATAGTGGAGTTTGGAGTGTGACAGTTTGAGGTTGTGGACAGGTGTCTTTTATACTGATAACGAGTTCAAACAGGTGCCATTAATACAGTTAACAAGTGGAGGACAGAGGAGGCTCTTAAAGAAGAAGTTACAGATCTGTGAGAGCCAGAAATCTTGTTTGTTTATAGGTGACCAAATACTTATTTTACCGAGGAATTTACCAATGAATTCATTAAAAATCCTAGAATGTGATTTCCTGGATTCTTTCCCCCCATTCTGTCTCTCAAATTACAGGCCTCTCATCTTTTTAAGTGGGAGAACTTGCACAATTGGTGGCTGACTAAATACTTTTTTGTCCCACTGTGTGTGTGTATATATTTATTTATTGTTTTGGGTCATATATATATATATATATATATATATATATATATATATATATATATATATATATATATATATATATATATATATATATATATATATATATATATATATATATATATATATATATGACCCAAAACAATAAAATAAATAGAAGAAACAGTTTGCACGAAGAAACAGAGTAGAATGAAATAGTGCAAGACCAAATAAATCCAGTAATGTAAATAATGCAGAGAATGTTGTAAGTGACCAAGTGAAGGCAGATAAACAAGAACAGGATGTCAGATGAAATAGTGTACAGTGAAATGACATACTGTTTGTTGTAGTAATAAATCAATTGTAAGATGCAAACAGATGAATGCTATAGTCTATGAAGGACGTTCCTTTACAGAGCTCCTGTGTTTAGCAATTGTATAGCCTTTGGGATCAAAACATGTTCCAACATGACTGCTTTCTACAACGTAATACAAGGACACTTTAACTTCTGATCTAATCCCAATCTAACATGTGTTGAATACTTACCCATGCAGGTTCCCTTTTTCCTCACCATGGCACATTTGAGGTGATCAAGAACACAGATATTGATCTGGACAAAAAGACCCCGGAGGACTACTGCCCCCTAGATGTGCAGATCCCCAGTGATTTAGAGGGATCTGCTTATATCAAGGTACAAATCAAAACCATAACTGAATGAGTGGTAACAAGGAAACATCTGTGTTGACTTTACACACGGTGATTAGCATCTGGAGTTCATTGATAACACATTTCTCACTCACCTCTGCATTCTTGTATCAAATGCATGAGGAAAAAAACAAACGAATGAATTCCCCTGAAGCAGCTGGGAAGTGGCAACATTGGAGTTGGTTATGCAGAGCGGTTTGGTGGATGTCCCGTGCCATCCGCCCTTTGTATTAGTTTTTTGTGACGTGTCATGTGTTTCAGAATTGTAGTTGTAAAAGTGCTGTTTATGTCTTCAGGTGTCCATCCAGAAACAGTCTCCAGATATTGGTGACCTGGGGACGGTCAGTCTGTTCAGGAGACTTCCAAAGACCAAAGCAGGTACGGTTCAATTCCAACCCAGAGATGTTCAATCATTACAAGTGTTACATGTTTAATGAGGTGAGTCTCTGCCTCTAGGTCAGGGGTCTCCAACCTTTTTTAGGATGAGAGCTACTTTCAAAAAAGAAAACAAGTCGGGGGCCTACTTTTTCTCTTTTTCTGTGTATATATTTAGCACATTTTAACATTATTATATGCTTACCTTTAACCTTTGTGTGCTGTTTGGGTCTGTGGGACCCCTTTTCAGTGTTTACTAAAATAACATGTATTCAATTTAATTATTTTTAACCTGCTTTATTTGGGGGTGGACCTCACCTCCTCTAGGGGGGTCCGGGGGCATGCACCCCCAGGAAGATGTTTTTTTTAAATGTAGAAGTGAAAAGCATCAATCTGGTGCACTTTGAGCACAACATGAATGCATGGATACAGCTCTCAACACTCAGATGAAAGGGAGCTGGATACTTTTCAATAATCCAAACATCTTTAGAATATGATCGAAAAGTGGGGGGGACATGTCCCCAGTGGAAATTACGCCATGCGTGTGTGTGCGTCAAGTGCAATAAATATATATGCAAGTTGCAACACACAGAGTAAAACTCTGCCCCTCATGTGTTGTATAGGCTGGCATGACTAGGCTGTGTTCAATGGGGCTGATGTGTTGTGTAGATTCTGCCAGATGGAAAATCAGCGGGGAGGTGGCACATTGCTTTTCTTCCCGACTGCAACGCTGGTCCCGCAAATCAAGCAAGAACGTGATTGGTCGATATTCATTGTGGGGGTGGAGGGAGGAGGGGTGTTAGATAGATATAGAGTTCGCTTTGATTGAGGTTTCGTTTATGCATAGGGTAGATTCTTTTAATTACATTTCCTTTTTTGTTTTGTGTATTTTATACATTTTTGATTTGCTTGGCGAGCTATTTAGAACATGCCCCGCGGGCGACTATGTACCTGCGGGCACCGTGTTGGATACCCCTGCTCGAGACGATCAAAAGGATGTTATCTGCTTCTCTCTTTTTCTTCACTTCCCATTAGTTTATCTTTGGCATCTTCCCTCATCACCTAAACCCTTTGTTCCTGTCGTCGTCTCTTCTCCATCTCTTTCCTCTGCTCCTCTGCACCCAGGCACCCAGCAGTGGCACGTGAAGCTCGAGGCGGCTCAGAATGTTTTGCTGTGTAAGGAGATCTTCGCCCAGCTGTCCAGAGAAGCCGTCCAGATTAAATCCCAGATCCCTCACATCGTTGTGAAGAACCAGATCATCTCACAGCCCTTCCCAGGTCACAACGCTGATGACATGTTTTGTTTGACGTTTTCACAGGAACATCAATGTTTGTTGCCTATAAACATTGACGTGTATCACTATAGGCCTGTGCTATGTTGTAATAGTTCTACATAGAGCGGTGCAGGGATGACGTATTTACCCGGAAGTAAGCTACGTATGGGTTCCCTCGACAAAAAAGCAATGGGATTTCTCCATAGGATTTTGGAAAATAGCTGGAAATAAGGTCTGTGGAAATCAAACCTGTTAGATAAATGCACGTTTTGTTCAGCTGGATAATCTCCACATGTCTACCCTACTTTTATAATTTTCGAATCATAAATCTAATCGCCAGAAGCATAATGCTAACGTTATGCTATAAAGGAACTACAGCAGAGTACAGCAGGGTCGCTGCTTCAACGTCACAACTTAAAATCCATATTCAAACATACAGATTCAAAATGGTCCAACTTGAAGCGTTTGTTTGAACAGTTTGCAGGAGGCAGGTACTTGCTTTCAAGCAGAACAGAAACTAACTTTAACGTCCTCCACGACTTCTGTAGTCCTATTCAGCCACTTGATAACAACCATCGTTTTTCAGACACGTCAACTCTTCAAAAAGCACCACTGCTGATGTATTTAATGTCGTAGAGCAAAACGTGATCCGTCTCTTGACTTTGTGTCAACCACAGACCTTATTTTGAGCTATTTTCCAAAATCCTATGGAGAAATCCCATTGGCTCTGAGATGAGGGAACCGGCAGGGCCGCCCCAAGCGACATTGTGAGATGAGCCCCTCCCCCCCAACCGACAGGAGTGAAAACAAAGTAAGCTACTTTGTGTTGATAATAATAATAATAAACAGGAATTATATTTGCAGTTACTTTTTTATACATTGAGGTAAATGTGCATGTATGTCGTTCAGTATGCATTTACAGGTGAAGACGTCATTTCCTGCCAAATACTAGCCTCAAAAAGATTAGAATATGATTAATGCAAATAAACTACTTCTAATAATAATAATCAATAATATAATCGAAATACTATATTATTATAATATAGTTGTAATATAGTCAAGACAAAACATGCTTATGACATGCTCAAAAACTGATATTTCTTAAATCTGTATTCAAATGTAGTTCCTCTGTCAGCAATGTATCAACAACTACACACACATTTCTATCAGTATTTCTCTGTGTTGTGGTTGACATGATGATGACTGTTAGGAGTTAAGGGGAGAGGCTGAGCATCACCATGAAATGTGCAAATTGACATAAAAATGAATAAAAGGGGAAAAAAATGCTCCATGTTTTTTAGGCTGTAAACTTTAACTGTTATGTAAGCCAACTAGACAGACAGTTTATCTCTCTTCCTCCTGTACATTAGCAGATAAAAGGCATAACATACTTGAATGAATGGTAAATAAAGAATGCTGGAAATAACTGCATCTCCATTAGCATATATGCTATGCAGAGACTGCCTTCTTCATGTCTTGAATTGCAGCTGATATTTTAATATGGCAATTGGCAATTTGACTTATACAACATTCGCAAGTTATACATTTGACTCATACAATAACCCACCTTCGAGTGATGCTCTAGTTTCTTCATGTTTTGTTTTTCTTGCTTGCGCCGGACTGAAACTGTCTTTTCACCGACATCCCTTCACCTGCACTAGTGGCCGTATCAAAGCCGTGATTGGTCAGATGTCGATTCATTGCAACGGTGTCAGGTTACAGACGTGTTCCCCTTGTCACCTCTCACTCTCGCGTATCAGCGGGGGGTGCGCGGAGAACTGCGCACAGCAGCTGAGGCCCTCTGGGCGGGGCCCCCTGCGCTGGGCGGGGCCCCATGCAGCCTGCGTGATTTGCCTGTAGGGAGGGGCGGCCCTGGGAACCGGTAGTGGTAAAATGCTAACTCACTTCCGGGTTTTAGGACTCGTCACTGCACCACTCTATTAGGACCATATTTAAAAGAGGACAAAAGACAGAAAAACCTTTGGTCAAGTGTATCTCTGGAGTAGCCCTTTTCCCTCTCTGAACAGAGGCATAAAACAATATACTGTTTGTTCCTTTATAGGACTGCAGCTGTCCATCTCACTCTGCCACTCCACGGGAGAGAAGAAGAACCATCGAGCGTCTCCAGAGAAACCCAAACCAGACGACCACCTTTACGTACTGGAACATAATCTGCATCAGATGATGAGAGAGGTGAAACACTGCTGTTCCTCTGCATGGAAAGCTGTTTTCTTATCACACATATTGATACAGCACTTTTGTTAGTCGATAAATAACAAGACATTGAGCCACCAACATTTCAAAAGATATTTTTAAACAATTTGACCACTCTGTACTTTGTCCACCAGAGAGAATGATAACGTATCGTGGACAGATCATTTTTTTAGTTCACAAAGGAAAACTGTGAGCGAACCTAGTCAACAGTTTAATTTCAGTTTTAATTTCCAGAAGAATCTGCAAGCTCATATCTAATGTCTAAAATACCGCCCTAAATATATCTAAAAAAGTCCCATGAGCAGAAGTCTTTTACTTCATTTACAATGGTTACATTTGAACCAAACGTTTCCTCTTTTACAGTTCCACAAGCAGCAGCTGAGCTCTGTGGTGATGCCTCATCCTGCTAGCGCCCCCTTTGGCCACAAACGCATGCGCCTCGCGGGGCCCATGGCCTACGACAAAGCTGAGATCTCCAACCTGCAGCAGAACGAGGGCCTTCTGGAGAAGATCATCAAACAGGCCAAACACATCTTCCTACGTAGCAGGTAGCTTTAATCTTACCATCTGCTATTTTCTTTTTTTTGTCAAAGAAATTATGCATAATTTACAATTGCAGTACTTTAGTTACAGAAGTTCACCATCCGTGCAAAAAAAACAAAACAACATTTTCAAAGAAAGGAAAATTCAAATGTACTTAAAATTGAGACAATGACATATATAGCATATCATTGATTGTAAACCCCTTTTTAAAAAAATGAAAACATGAAATATAATTAAGGTAATTAGGATGGTGCTTAAAATTGAAAGTTGGAAAGTCCAGAATTCATTCTATTATTCAAGAAAACTCCTGGTGAATTGTTTTCTCAATCTGACAACATTTACCCCTCCCTCATCAACCTGGAAGTTTAGCCTCAGTTGCAGCACCGTGGCTGCTGGTGTGGCAGACCAGGTCCATGAGGGAGGGGTACATGTTGTCAGATTTTTTCATTAAAAAAATGTACCTCTCACGAAGGACCACCCTAATAAATATACTATATATCAGTGGTTGCGTTAGACTTCAGGATCGTAACATTTCCGTCATAATCCATTATTACCCGTCATTTTATTTTTCATGTTTTAATGATGAGATGAGACCTATTTAATATTTATACTGAGCAGCAGGGTACTGAGCAGCAAATGCTCATTCATTCATGTTTTAATGATTCATACAGAACTTTTAAGGGCATGGAGAAACAAAAAGATGAACAGAGACACCGACCGTGTGGTCACTTTTCATGTCAACACGAACATGAATGATGTATTTGTTCCTGCACTGACAGCACAGCAGAGGGGGCAGAGGCCGCTAAAAACACCGCGACCATTGGGCCTAAACAGGCAAATATGAACCATGCCATCGTTTTAAATGAGACAATTACAATCAAAATATGAACAAAACATTTACAAGAACAACTCAATTGACCTGCTGTAGCCTGAACGCTGATTTCTGCATCGTCGTGCAGCCTCGGACAAATCCGTTACTCATCTTAGCTTCTCTACAGATGTCGCAGAACATTTTGCCATCTTCCCTCCTCAGCCACTTAAACTCTTGCTCCCACTGAACCCGGTACTCCCGCTTGAACTCCTTGCCACTTGCTTGCCCCTCTGCCGCTGGCTGAACGTTGTCAGTTTTAGTCTTACTGGCTTGTCCTTCATCCTCCACCACATCAATCCCTCTTTTTCACCTCGTTTATCCACACCATCACAATAACTGGGCTTATTAAAAAAGCTTCGGACGATCAGCTGCCGTGACATTTTGCGATTGCTAAAGCCGGTTAAACAACGAGGTAATCAACGAGGTCAAAAACAAGACTAGACAATAGCTACTTAATATGCACACACTCGCCACCAACTGGACAGGGGTGTGAATGACTAAATAGTAGTTACCGACTACAGTAGAGTACAGTAGATCGCCCTCAGTCGACCTGGCCACTAAGGATGTAATATAATGTGGACATTTTGGCGCTGTTCCGAGTTGTGTTCTAATCTGTGAAAATGACGGACTGCTTTCAGATTTGACGGAAAATATTCGGTTAACGCGACCTCTGCTATATATATACATACAGTGGGGCAAAAAAGTATTTAGTCAGCCACCAATTGTGCAAGTTTTCCCACTTAAAAAGATGAGAGAGGCCTGTAATTGTCATCCTAGGTACACTTCACTATTAGAGACAGAATGGGGGGAAAGAATCCAGGAAATCACATTGTAGGATTTTTAATGAATTCATTGGTAAAATCCTCGGTAAAATAAGTATTTGGTCACCTACAAACAAACAAGATTTCTGGCTCTCACAGACCTATAACTTCTTCTTTAAGAGCCTCCTCTGTCCTCCACTTGTTAACTGTATTAATGGCACCTGTTTGAACTCGTTATCAGTATAAAAGACACCTGTCCACAACCTCAAACAGTCACTCCAAACTCCACTATGGCCAAGACCAAAGAGCTGTCAAAAGACACCAGAAACAAAATTGTAGACCTGCACCAGGCTGGGAAGACTGAATCTGCAATAGGTGGTGTGAAGAAATCAACTGTGGGAGCAATTATTAGAAAATGGAAGACATACAAGACCACTGATAATCTCCCTCGATCTGGGGCTCCACACAAGATCTCACCCCGTGGGGTCAAAATGATCACAAGAACGGTGAGCAAAAATCCCAGAACCACACGGGGGGACCTAGTCAATGACCTGCAGAGAGCTGGGACCAAAGTAACAAAGGCTACCATCAGTAACACACTACGCCGCAAGGGACTCAAATCAAAGTATTGAGATGAACTTTTGTTATTGACCAAATACTTATTTTCCACCATAATTTGCAAATAAATTCTTTAAAAATCAGACGATGTGATTTTCAAGATTTTTTTTTTCTGGTGGCTGACTAAATACTTTTTTGCCCCACTCTGTGTGTGTGTATATATATATATATATATATATATATATATATATATATATATGTGACGTGCAGTGAGGTTCATGGCTGGTGAGGCACTGACTCTTTCAGAGTCAGATTTACAAATATTATATTTTGACCTTTATCGAAATATTCGGTTATTTTCAAAAGCTTTTTTAGTCTGATGCTTCCATTCATTTTAAACAGACCGTTCAACAAAAGGATACCCAAAATCAAAATATTGGATTGTTCTTTCTTAGTAATGTTCATTACAATTGTGGTCTTACCTTGACTTGAAGATGAAGTCCATGCTATCCTTCTGGACAACAATTTCTATTACTTTTTTGTAAAAGTCCTACTTATCTTCCTCGAGTTTCAAAAGTCTAGTTTGTTGTTTGCGTCTACCGCATGGATGTATAATAAGAACTGGATACAGCGTGGGAGGCGGGGCCTCATTCATTCCTATGAGAGTTGCTCATTGGCGCATGATGATAAAATGGCCCAACTTTTGAGAGAGTGAAACATCACAGATTATCCGGCATGCCTGAGAACTACCCGTATGTGCGCTCATAGCGCATGCGCAACTTTAACCAAAATGCTCGTTCACATCAAGCACGTCAATTTGCGTACACGTAACAGCACAGCGCGTTCATGACGGCATGGTAATGATTTGTTATTATGATGGATTTGATATTAACGAGGCGGCAGTTAGCAGCTAGCGGCTAGCTAGTCATTATGCTAATGTGAACATAAATCGTTATGTACTTATATTACGCTGTAACAGGATCTAGTGATATCCAACAGAGCTTCATTTAGCATGAAAGAATGATTGCACTGTGTGTATATATATATATATATATATATTAGGGTGTAACGGTTCACAAACATTTCGGTTCGGTATGTACCTCGGTTTTTAGGTCACGGTTCGGTACGTTTTCGGTACAGCAGAAAAAATTATCACATAACATATTTATTTTTAATTATTATTAAACTGTGAATAATGTATTCACTCAAATAAATACAAAATATAATAAAATACACATTAAGGTGCAGCTTTTCGATTAACTGAAATAATCTGTATTTGAACTGTACTAGTACCTAAGCAGCCAGTTTGACATTAGGACTTGCTTGTCATTGTATTTTCATGTTTTTGTTAAGAAAGATCAACTTGTCCACATTGCTTGCCGAAAGGGCAGATCTGCTGGCACTAACAATGCTGTGGAGAACACCCTCTCGCTAGGGATAGAGGTAGCAGATACAGCCAGGTAGCGCTTTGCTAACATGGCAACATAAGGATATTTGGCGTTTGTAATAGCTTTGGCTCGGTCTGAACTTTTTGCGAGTGGTGGAGGCTTAAATGCTAGTGGGCGTTGTACCCACAGTCTATGGTTGTACCCAATGTGAGCAAATTACTCTCAATGCTGCGACGCAGCACCTGAGATTACTTCCAAAAAGTTGTTCACGTTCTAAATGTTTACGTTTAACGTTATATTCGTTCGGTACACACGTGTACTGACCCGAAGGGCCCGTACCGAATAATTTCGGTACGTGTACCGTTATACCCCTATATATATATATACTTATAATAATAAGTAATATTAACTTTATTTAATACAACATTTACGGTACAAGATTTAATCATACAGCCCATGTAGTATAATAATGAATTACAGCAAACATGTGCAATATATCCATTGTTACAGCTCCATGGGATGGCAGTAAGACGATATGGGTCCTTTCTTATTGTGCATCCATGGGTAAAGATAAACGCAGCTCACATTGGTTTCTCAAACAGCATCTCTGTAAACTACGTGTATTGTATTCACTGAATTTCACTCTCTGCCTTTAACGGCTCGTTGTAGCTCCAATAACTCCAGCCCCCACCCTTCCTGTGAGCACAGTGTGCTCTGATTGGTCGGGGTCGGGACACGTAACTTGAACGTGCCGGGCGACGCGGTCCCGTGGGTTAGATGCGCGTTCATAATGCAGAGTGAAATAACTCTCAAAATAACGTTATTAGCACATTATTACAACTTGAGGAACGAATGTTTTTAATAAGGGCTATACAAGTGTTCATACTGGGTAGTTTATTTAGTTTAAAAAAAATTATCCAACGATTTACAGATCACTCTTTCCCTATGTAAGTCAATGGGAAAAAGTGTTTCCAGGCCTGGCAACCAAACGGAAGTGTAGTACCGCCGTTTGGCCAGCACGAATATTTTCATCTGAGTCCGGCGCACTTCCTGGGGGCTTGGTCTACCGTCTCTGCGTAGAATAACAGTAGCAACAAAATGTGGGCTCACTTGCGCCCCCTTCAGTGCGGCAGAGGTTATGGCTGCCTCCCCTGGTGCTTTTTTCATTGCCGTTGTAGGATGAGACCAGCGAGCCTAAATATCATATACGTGAAATAAGTTATTTAGAGACTATGGATGGCGAGGACACATGTAAGAAAGGGATCTTACATTACATTGGTGACATACAGTGAGATGGTGCAGGCATGCGCTTAGGGCCCGCTTTCCAGCCAGTTTCTGTAGGGTGACGCATCTGTGCCTCACCTCACCACACAGTAACTGACTTGAGCGCGCTCACAAAATAAGTGCCCGCGTTAAATTAGTGCCCGCGCTCCAGCCAGTTACTGTGGGCTTACGAGAGGCAGAGCTCGTCCCTGCCTCACTTCGCATCGCTACCCGTAGTTGTAAAGTTGTAACGGAGCTCGGCAAATTTGCTGATTTTGACTATAAAAAGCGATTGGAATCAAACAGAAATCACACTTACAACACAGATCAGTGGAGACATTTTATTATTATTACTATTTAGTTTTTCTTTAGTTGTTTTTCCGTAACATTGGAGTATGACAGGTGAGGCTCTGCCTCCCCTGACTGCACGTCGCTGATATATATATGTGTATATATGTATATATATGTGTATATATATATATATGTATAT